>CM077080.1:258069240-258413416 GCA_039513925.1 Platanthera zijinensis | reverse complement strand
GAAAGACAGTTATACCTTCCCAGAAAAGGACGCGACGGAGCCGGAAGCTTGACACCTTGAAGCTGTTGGAGTTGGGTGCGAAGCTCATCAATATCTTGGCGGGTATGGAAACCAGATCGGGGGCAGAAGGCCCAGTGGAAGTAGGAGCAGCAGAGTAGTAGTAGTAAGGTGAGGAGGCAGGCCGTGCTTGCGGTAACCAAGTAGCTTAGAGATGATTATCGCGGCCCACAGTAAGTGCATTTCATAGAAGAACGACCACCACGCCCTCGTCCCCAAGACGGTGGCCGACCCCCCCGAGTGGAAGATCCACGAGTAGGGAGGTTATTACGGAAGGAGAGGCTGCTGAAGAAGAGCTGAGGCAAAATCATGAGGAGCCTCGGAAGGAGGCGTGACCTTTAGCTGCATGGAGCATACATCGGACAGGGACGGAGTTCTGGAGGACGATAGGATCGGTGCTCGAACACTATGCAGGTGGGGAGTAACACGAGACATCATCATGGCGATGGAGACAGCTTCTTTCTGGTTCCGTTGAGTGGGGAGATCAGTAGTAGGAGGCTGATGTTGAATCCAAGCCTCGGCCAAACTCTTTGCTTTAGCCACAAAGGAGAGCATATCGCCAGGAGCACCGGAGGCAAGATTCTGAAGATTAGAAATGATATCATAGAGGTGATGTAGGTTGTCATGCCCGAGTAAAATGAGTGAAGCTCCTCCCACATGGTCTTAGCCGTGTCATGATACATGGTCATTCGGTAGGGCTCAGTGTCCATGGAGTTGAGAATCCAGGACTGGACCCGACCATCATCGCGAAGCCAGTCATCGGAGGGAGCAGTCGGAGGGCCCGGTCAAGTGGTGAAGAAGACCCTTCGTCTGCTGAACACGGCGAACCGAGTGAACCCATTCAACAAAGTTCCTTTTTCCAGTGAGGGAGATAGTCGTAATCCGTAATTCGTCACGAAGTTCGGAAGCCGAGGCAGCCGCACGGCTGGCGGAGCAAAGTAGCAGCAGAAGTATCGGAAGCCATGCGCGGCCAGCAGAAGAGGTCGGTCGGTTAGAAGAGGATTGCCACGCGGTAGCAGAGAAAGGCGGGGGCAAGAAAAAAGGTAGTCGCACGGTCTCGGCGGACACGCCAGCGACCAGGAGATCGCGACCAAAATGCGACTAGCAGAGGGAGATCGCAAGCGACAAGGCAGGCCGCAGGCGAGTAGCGAGTAGGAAGGACAGCAGCGGATAGGTGAGGCCGCATCGATAAGCGAGAAGCAGGTCGCGGCGAGCAGAAGAGGCAAGTTGCTGCGAGCCGCGATCAGCGAGCAGGGAAGAGCGCAGCGGATAGAAGGAGGTCGTGCGGCGAGCAGAAGAGGCAAGTTGCTGCGAGCCGCGATCAGCGAGCAGGAAGAGCGCAGCGGATAGAAGGAGGTCGTGCGGCGAGCAGGGGAGGCAGGTCGCTGCGGGCAGCGAGCAGGAAAGCCGCAGCGGAGAGAGAGACCGCGCGGCGAGCAGGAGAGGCAGGTCGCTGTGAGTAGCAATCAGCGAGCAGGGAGAGACCGCGGCGGATAGAGAGACCGCGCGGTGAGCAGGAGAGGCAGGTCGCCACGATCAGCGATCAGTAAGCAGGGAGAGGCCGCAGCGGATAGAAAGAGTCCGCGCGGGAAGAGAAGGGGAGAGAAAGGTGGACCCACGTGAGAGAGGAGTATAAAAAAGAGGAGAGGGAGGGAGGAGGTGGAGGCCACGAAAGAAACAGAGGGGGGGAAGCGGATAGAAAAGAACAAGCCGCAGGAGTCCGCAAGAAGGAAAGACCGCGCGGACAGCCGGTTAGGAGAAGATACTGGTTGTGGTTAGGAGAAGAAACCGGGTAAGCCGGATACCAAAGGAGGAGACCGGTTGGCCTCTGATACCATGTAAAGAAAGGCCTCAAAGCTTGTATATACTTCTTGAATGAATAGTTACAAGTATGAATACACTTATATAGGAGAAGAATGAGAAGAGAAATCCTAAATACAAGATGTGGGACTAATACATGGAGAGAGAAAAGAGAGAAAACTTGGGCCCTTAATTGGGCTTTTCTAACAAATTTAATTACTTAATACTTAAATAAGGAAATAATCGATTAAAAGATTTTATGCTTAAAACATCATTCATATCCTTTGTTAACCATGATATGATATATCATTCACCAACATATTGATTGACAACATGAATGTTGCGTGCCACGTATGTATTGTATTTTCAAAATCTGAAGCATTTAGGTCCAAAAACACTTGAAATTCATGTGTGGTCAGCTTGAAATTCTGTATTGTAGTTTTTTTTTAAAAAAAATAGAGATGCTGTCATTTCCTCAAATAGAAAAAAAGCAAAGGGAAGTAGGCATTCCATGGTCCACATGAAAAGTGCTGCTCACATGTTAACTCTTATTTAATATAGTGATAGAGACAATACCGGTTAGAAATAAGAAAGTAGTATAGCCATCTTTACTACCATACTAGGTGTGTATACTTTTTGCCTGGCACCCACTCTACTAGACCATAGATATAAGCTCATTAACAATGACATTGTTACATACCCTCGCGTGGATCGCGTCGCCGGTCGAAACAGAGAAGGATTGAATTTTCTTCCAAAGGCCAATGGTGGAGACAAGGATCGGATGTTATGAAGGGAGCTTGCTTGGTATCGACCTATCGCTTCAACAACAAGAACGGAATCCCGAGGGGAGTGTAAGGCGAACTACCGCGAGAGAGAATAGAAGAGATTAAATGGGAGAGAATTAGGGCTTCAACCATACTTTCATTAATCCCCCTTCGTTGTATACGCAGGATGTCCAAAATTACAAGATTCCTCATTAATGCATGATAGTCTGAAAACAAAATTAAATGCGGAAATTTAAGATACATTTGAAATTAAAATTGTACTTGCAATGTAGGATTCAAAGTCATCCATGTCATTCTCCATCTTCTTGTGGGCCCACATTTCCATTCTCTCGTCGCTTGTACGTGCTCCCCCACAACACATCTATAACATCACAACCATCCTCATCATAATCTTTGCACAACGCGTCTCAAGATACCCAAGGTAACTTTCCTTTCAGTCTAGCGATCCTATTAGACAAGTACTTCCGTCACCCTGTCATAACATCCGAGTGCGAAATAAATGATTATGATGCATGTGCATTCACCCTTCATTGGCGATGGGTAGCTGAGGAATGCCTGTCAGTGGTGTGCTGCAATTCAACTTTAATATCGAAATGTGGAAGACATCACAAATTTGTGTATCTATCGGGAAGGTGTAGACAATGGGCCACCTGATCGATGCACTTAATAATCTAGTTAGGGCCATAAAAATTTGGGTGAGATTTTATTGGTCCCCTTTTTAGATGAATGCATGTCGATACGGGCACCATTGTAACCAAATTCAATTGCTCTCCTTGTATTGCACATCACGATGGATCCCATCATAATGTTTTCATGTAGTTTTGTGCAAATAGTATGTAGGATGATATCATGTTGAAGGAGTCCTTGAGGAACGCCTTCGATACATGCAGAATCAGAAGTATAAGGTAGTAGACCTAGAGTGTCCTGACCGAAGACCAATCTAAATGGTGTCATCTGTAGGGAGTGTGGTACGACATGTTTTAATAATACTTGACCCAAGCTAACCAGTCTACCCATTTCTTGGGTTCGTCTCCCGTGAAGAATCACAGATATATCTCTAGAACATGATTGACAACTTCCGTATTTCAATCTGACTGAGGGTGAGATGTGAGTGACAATGTCAATGTCGTTCTACCGAGGCGAAACAACTTCTGTCAGAAACGACTAGTAAAAAAACTTATCCTTATCTGAAACAATGGTTTTGGGAAAGTTCATGGAGACGGAAAAGCTGCTCAAAGAAAATTTGTTCCACCTATATGACATTGTATGGGTGAGGGATATGAAGGAGCTGATTTGGAGAGGCAGTCTACAACGACCATGATGACTAACTTTTCCTCGGACTTTGGAAAGCTATTGATGAAGTCAGTCGAGATGTATGCCTTTATCTGTGCAGGAACTAGTGTAGGTTGTAGCAATCGTGTTGGATGTTGCTCTGCCTCGTTTTGCTGACAAGTCGGGCACATGGCAATGAAGTCGTGAATGTCATCATACATTCCCTTAGGATAAAATTCAACTCTAATTCTTTGAAATGTTTTTGGAACTCCTTAATGTGTATGATTGTGGAATCCTCGTATCATCGACGTTGCAATGAGATAAGTGGGTAAAAGATATGTTCGGTTTTTGCAAAGTATCAACCTTTTCTGTATTTCACATGGGTCTTGTAATTCCTGGTTTGTAATGCTGGCTCGTAGGGCCATGAGTGTTAAACCCTTCTATCTCCCCACATGTGTCATCACACTACTATGGAAAGAAAAAGCGTATGCATTGGTACCCTTCTCCTCCCATTCCTCCTGGAGAGGGCGTCAACAACGCGATTCATCATGCCTTCCTTATAATTCACATAATAGTCTTACCCCAATAATTTTCCGACCCAATGCATTTCAGAGGGTGTGACTAACTTTTGCTCCTTGTAAGCTAAAATGGTTTGTGTTTATTTTGAATCTTTGTCCCCACAAGTAAGGGTGCCAAGGATGTATTATCTTTGCGTGCTAATAAGCTCTTGTTCATATGCGGGCAATTTATGGTGTCGGATGGCTAGTCAGCAGCTAAAAATGCTATGAGTTGTACCCCTTGGTGTAACTCCGCTTTATTCCCTGAATCTGATACGTGACAATCAATTTGAAACTCTTATAGTCTGACTATCACAGAACAGGTGTGTCTGATTTGGCGCCCTTGAGTGCTTTGAAGACCTTGACACTATCATTTGTCCGTTGGAATGAGTGTTTTTTCAATAAATTGTTCAGCGATGTGGCAATAACATAGTAGTTTCTGGTGAACCATCTATAGTACCCGTAAGTCATAGGAAACCACATATGGCGTGAGGGGTTTGCGGTTTTGGCCACTGCGCGATAGTTGAAATCTTATGCCAGATAGTGTACTCGCTCTACGCCAGATAGTGTATCGTGCAATGGTTATTGTTGTGTTTGAGCTTACTTGGCTAGCTAAAAGTCTTCTTGGTGATTTGGGAGTCAAACATTCCTCACCAGCAACTCTATTTTATGACAGTCATGCTGCTATACACATTGTCAAGATTTCTGTATTCCATGAGCAGACAAAACACATTAAAGTTGATTGTCACTTCATTCGGGAGAAGGTTCAATTGAAGAAGTTAGAATTAAAACGTGTTCCTACTACCGGGCAAGTTGTTGGCATTCTTACCAAGACCTTACCACGACTGTTGCGTTATCAGTTTTTGTCCAAGTTTAGTACTTACGATCTGTATGTTCCAGCTTGCGGGTGAGTACAACAATAACAACACTCTAGCCTTTATCTCACTATAGTGGGGTCGGCTATATGCATCCTTTGTCGTCATTGTGCCCTATCTTTTGTCATAATCTCAGTAATGCCTAAGTACATCATGTCTTTCCTTACAGTTTCATTCCAAGTCTTTATTGGTCTACCCCTCCCTCGTTTAACATGCCTAGTGACTAGACTCTCACAATGCCTAACAGATGTCTCTAATGGTCTCCTTTGTACATGTCCAAACCATCTTAGACGAGCTTCTCGCATCTTCTATGAAATTGGTGTTACTCCTGTCTTATCCTTGATATATTCATTCCTAATTCTATCCAGTCTTGTGTGTCCACACATGCACCTGAGCATTCTCATCTCCGCAACTCCCATTTTTTGCTCATGTACACAATTCACTGCCCAACACTCAGAACCATAGAGCATCGCTGGTCTAATCGCAGTACAATAGAACTTGCCCTTAATTTTTAATGGTACTTTACAATCACACAAGATCCCTGACGCGCCTCTCCACTTCAACCGACCCGCTTGGATTCTATGTGTCACATCTTTATCAATACCTCCGTCTTTTTGAACTATTGATCCAAGATATTTAAAACACTCACTACGGGAAATATCTTGATCACCCAACTTAATAACGAAGTCGTCCGTCCTTCTTGTACTAAATTTAAGCTTCATATACTTCGTCTTTGCCCTGCTCAACCTAAAACACTTCTTTTCTAAAGTATCTCGCCAAGATTCAAGTTTTGCGTTTACACCCTCGCGCGTCTCATCAACGAAAACGATATCATCCGCAAACAATAAACACAAAGGTATTGCTTGTTAGATATGTTTGGTGAGCTCATCTAAGATAAGGGTAAAGAGATAAGGGCTTAAAGCTGAACCTTGATGTAAGCCAACAGTGATAGGGAATTCTTGTGTTAATCCTCCAGATGTCCTCACCCTTGGCACTGAATTTGTATACATATCTTTGATTGTGTAAATATATGATATATTTACGCATTTCTTTTCTAAGACTCTCCATAAGATCTCTCTTGGAACTCTATCATAAGCCTTCTCAAGATCAATAAACAACATGCAAATCTTGTTTTCTTTCTCGATAATTGTCAATGAGTCTCCTCAAGAGATGGTTATAGCTTCCATGGTCGACCTCTGTTACGATTCCGCACACCCCGGCCCGTTATCTTAATTTCAGCATTAATTGTTTTTTTTGTTATCCGCACCCCCTCATGTATATAAGAGGGGGAGATTATCTTAATAGGTATGCTTTTGGATGTTTGGAATTTAGGGTTGCTCCCTAACTATCTTCTTCCTCTCCTCATCCCCTCGTCTCCCCTCCTCCGGCTCCCTCCTCTCATATCATTCTTCTTGATTGTAATACCTCGTTCGTATTTCAATACCTAGTTCGTATTACTTGGTCCGACCTGCTGCTCCGCCCGCAACATCGTCGTCGGAGAATCCCGCGACATCGCCCTGCGTTGCCCTCTCCCGCTTCGCCGCATCGCCCAGTGGCCGCATCGCGATTTCGGCCGCGACATCGTCCGCGCCAGCGCCCGCGACGTCGCCCTGCTTCTGCATCGCCTCGGAATCGCCACCGTCCATGACCCGCTCCACCCGCCTGCATCCCGACAACCCCATCGACCCCATGGACAACGACTCCATCGCCCGTCGCCTCGACGCATAGGACCAATCCATCGCATCTCTCCACTCCTCCTTTTCCGCCATCATAACTCGCTTGGACTCCCTGGTACCGCCGACCACCGCCTCGGCGGCGGAATCCTCCGCGGCGGCGTCTATCTTAGGGCGACCCCCGGCGGTTGACCCTCCACTGACTGCGACACTACCGCTGCCCCTGGCAAACCGCCCCACCCTCTCCCTCGACATTCCGTCCTTCGTCGGCGTAGACCCGATGGGGTGGATCGCAAAGGCGGAACAATATTTCGACCTACACTCCACTCTTGAGCAAGACAAAGTCGCCCACGTCTTCGTCGGATTGGATGGCTCGGCTCTTCATT
Source organism: Platanthera zijinensis (assembly GCA_039513925.1). Classification (NCBI taxonomy): domain Eukaryota; kingdom Viridiplantae; phylum Streptophyta; class Magnoliopsida; order Asparagales; family Orchidaceae; genus Platanthera; species Platanthera zijinensis. The sequence continues at coordinate 258,406,011 of CM077080.1, read as the reverse complement.
GGGCTCGTTGTCTCCGCCAGTCCAACCCCGCACTTACTTGGGCAGATTTGAAGCTAGGAAATGATTGGCCGTTACAACTTCCGTTACACCAGCTCCGTTATCGAGCGTCTGTGTGGCGTGCGGCAATCGGCCTCCTTGGAGGAATACATTGATGAGTTTGTCACGTTGGTGACCCACGTTCCGGGCCTTCCGCCGGATCACTACCTTGTCTTCTTCATGCAAGGCCTCCTCCCCATTATCCGCTCCTGCCTCCGCACACACAATCCGCGGACGATCTTCCATGCTCTCGACTTGGCCCGCTTAGTCGAGGCTGAAATCTACCTGCGACCACCCGTCCCGCTGGCGGGCCTTTTGCAGGGTCGACCACCGGCAGTCTCGCCACGACCAGGACACGGGGATCAGTGCCCTGGACGCCCTCTGCCCCAGCGCCTCTCCAACAGCAAGTACAATGTCCTTCGCAGCAGGGGCCTGTGTTTCCGTTGCCGCCAGCCATACTCCCCTGCGCACGTTTGCGTCGTCAAAGAGTTCTACGCCATCATTGGCGACTGTGACCCGGAAGTCACCTGGGAGGACTTCGAGTCCCTCGGGAACCCCTGGGGGCCGGCCCCTCTGGAACTGTTGCCGCCAAGGACCGTCCGCCGCCAGCTCACTGACCACTGCCTTGAGGCCAAGGCAGTTTTTCCAGACGCCGACATTGTTACGATTGCGCACACGCCGACCCGTTATCTTAATTTCAGCATTAATTGTTTTTTTTGTTATCCGCACCCCCTCATGTATATAAGAGGGGGGAGACTATCTTAATAGGTATGCTTTTGGATGTTTGGAATTTAGGGTTGCTCCCTAACTATCTTCTTCCTCTCCTCATCCCCTCGTCTCCTCCCCTCCTCCGGCTCCCTCCTCCCATAGTCATTCTTCTCGATTGTAATACATTGTTCGTATTTCAATACTTAGTTCGTATTAACCTCCCTGACGTGAATCCAAATTGATTCTCCGAGATGTTAGTATCTCGTCTTAATCTTCTTTCTATTAATCATTCTCATGGTTTCATGGTATGACTCATCAATTTAATTCCTCTGTAATTAACACAATTTTGTATATCTCCTTTATTCTTATACAAAGGTACCAAGATACTTTCTCTTCATTAGTCTGACATCCTCTTTGACTTCAGTATCTTATTGAAAAAACATGTAAGGCACAAAATTCATTCATTTTCTAGATATTTTCATACTTCGATGGGTATATCGTTTGGCTCAACCGTCTTTTCATTTTTCATCTTATTTAAAGCATCTTTTACCTCTGGTACTTGAATTTTACGATAAAATGTTATGTTCTTATACTTCTCTGATTTACTTAACTCTTTCAAGTTCAATTCATTATCCTTTGTTTCATCATCAAGTTGGTAAAAGCATTTTTCGATCGCTTTTTAATATCCACATCAACCATCAAAATTGTTTCTGTTTCATCCTTTATGCATTTTCGTTGACTTAAATCTTGTCTTTTTTAGCTCGAGCAATTTTATATATGTCACGTTCTCTATCTTTGGTATTTAGTCGCTTATAAAATTCTTCATAAACTTGACTTCTTTCTTTACTTACTGCATGTTTAGCTTCTTTTTGGCGACTTTATATCTGACTAAGTTTTCATCATTCCTACAAGCGTAGAGTGATTTATAGCTGACCCTCTTTGCCCTCACTTTGTATTGCACTTCCTCTTTCCACCACCAAAATTCTTTATTTGCGGGCGCACGACCTTTTGATACTCCAAGTACGTTATTTCCACTTATCCTTAAATGTGAAGACATAACTTCTCATAAGACATTGGAATCAAAATAAGGGTCATCAAGTAGTTCCATAACTTCCTTCTTGAAAGAAACATGTTTTTCCTTCTTCAAGTTTCACCATCGAATTTTTGCAATATTTTTGTTTTTGTTTTAAATTTATTATATTTAATTTGTACATCTAACACCACTAATCTGTGTTGTGTTGTCAAACTTTCTTCTGATATGACTTTGCAATCCTTAGAAATCATTTTATCCATTTTGCGAGTCATAAAATAATCAATTTTTGATTTATTTGGTCCGATTTTAAACTTAATTAAATGTTCTTCCCTATTTATGAAAAGTGTATTTGATACAATTAGCTCATATGTTACAGTAAAGTCTAAAATGTTTCGTCATTCTTCATTCCTTTCCCCATATTCATATCTTCCATGAATGGTTGTGTAATATACATTTTCCTTTCTTATATGTTCATTTAAGTTTTCATCTAAGTCTTCCAAAATTACACTTTAATAGCTTCACTTAATCCTACTTGTGGCGCATAAGCACTTGTCACATTAATAGTTTTTTTTCCTATGATTAATTTAAGAGCTAAGATTCTATCACATTTTTCACTTACCCCAACAAGTTCATCATTCCAAGTAATATCCAGAATAATATCAACTCCACTGCTTGTTTTATTTTTTCCTGTGTACCCTAATTTAAAACCTGAATTATCTAAAAATTTAGCTTTCTCACCCACCTATTTAGTCTCTTGCAGACATAAAATATTTAGCCTTCTCCTAATCATTGTATCCACTACTTCTATCGCCTTCCCCGTTAGTGTATCTATATTCCAACTTTCAAACCTAAGCTGATCACAATTTTTACGACATACTTCCCTAAGACGTCTAATATGTGAGAAATTTTGTCTATTTAACACTACACCCAAGTTTTTTTGGAGGTGCAGTGGTCCTTGACAAGACGCCGCATTCAGACCATATGACGAGAACTCTTGCAAATTTAACACTACACCCAAGTCCTGAAGATGCAGTGGTCCTTGCCAAAACGCAGCATTCAGACCATGCGACGCGTTCCTTTAGGGGAACGGCCTAGCTTTTGCACAATTTCTCGAATGATTCATGTTGTGGGAGAGAAAAAGAGAGTTATCATTTCATTAAAGGGTCCTCTACATATAGAGGATAAAATACATAAAGGCAATATTGCTCCCCCTCAAGTTGGACGTGTAATGTTAATCATGCCCAACTTGTTCACAATCTGGTCAAATGAATTCCCACTCAATCCTTTGGTGAGAATGTCGGCAAGTTGCTCGTTGGAGGGCGCAAAGGGTGTACATATGATTCCTCTTTCAATATTCTCCTTGATAAAGTGTCGATCCACCTCGATGTGTTTTGTCCGTTCATGTTGAACCGGATTGTGAGCGATACTGATGGATGACTTATTGTCACAATACAGGCGGATGGGTCCCTCTTCCACGAGACCAAGGTCGCTCAATAAGGCCCGAAGCCATAAGCCTTCACAGACCCCATGGGTCATAGCTCTAAACTCAGCATCCGCACTAGATCGTGCCACAACCTGTTGCTTCTTGCTTCTCCAAGTAACAAGGTTACCCCCAACAAGAGAGCAATATCCAAAGGTGGATCACCTATCATCCACAGATCCGGCCCAATCAGCATCAGTATAGACTTCAATATTTAGGTCGGAACTCGGGGAAAACAGAACTCCCCTTCCTGATGAAGACTTGAGATACCGAAGAATTCTATATGCCGCATTCATGTGTCGTGTCTTTGGAGCATGCATGTACTGACTCACGACACTCACCGCATAGGAGATATCCGGACGAGTGTGAGACAGATATATCAGCCTCCCCACTAACCTTTGGAACCCTGAAATATCTTCAATCTCCTCTCCATCATCACGCCCCAATTGGTGATTTGCCTCAATCTGAGTATCAGCAGGTCTGCACCCACCCATCCCCATCTTCTCAAGAAGATCTAACGTATATTTCTGCTGAGAGAGAAAGATCCTCTGCTTTGATCTTGCAACTTCAATTCCCAAGAAATACTTGAGTTTTCCTAGTTTCTTGACCTCAAACTCTCTGGCAAGCTTCTGTTTCAGATTCTGAATTTCTTCATGATCATCACCAGTTATAACAATGTCGTCAACATACACAATGAGAACTGTAATTTTCCCAAGCCTACGTTTGATGAACAACGTATGGTCAGCATTGCTCTGAAAGTATCCAAACGACACCATCGCCTTATGGAACCGGCCAAACCAAGCTCTTGGGGACTGCTTCAGTCCGTATAGAGCCCTTAACAATCTACAAACTTTCCCTTCAGCACCAGCCGGAGTGAGGCCAGGAGGAATAGACATATAGACCTCCTCCTCCAAGTCACCATGGAGAAAGACATTCTTCACATCCAGCTGCAGAAGATCCTAATTTTTGCAAGCAACAACAGATATCAATACCCTGATGGTATTCATTTTAGCAACCGGGGCAAACGTCTCCTGATAATCAATGTCATGGGTTTGGGTATAACCCCTTGCAACCAACCGTGTCTTGCATCTCTCAACAATCTCTTGTGGATTCCGTTTCACAGAAAACACCCACTTGCACCCAACAGGTTTTTTTTTCTTAGGGAAGAGGGACAAGATCCCATGTATGGTTCTTCTCCAGAACCTTCATTTCCTCAACCATTGCCTCACGCCACATAGGGACCTCAAGAGCCTGTTATCATGACACAGGAATAAAAGAAGTAGCAAGAGAGGAGACAAAGGCCTTGTAGGAGGTAGACAGAGAATCATAAGATACATAATTAGATAGAGGATGGCGGGTACAAGATTGGATACCTTTTCGAAGAGCAATCGGTAAATCAGAAGGTCCTGAGTCAGGATCCACTGACTGTTCTGGCAACATAGCAGGCTCGTGTGTGTTTGTCCTCTTTATACGCCGAGTATATACCTGCAAGGTCGATGGTGAGGATATAGGAGGGCCCTGAATAGGAGGACTCACTTCTACTGGTAGAGAAGGACTCACTTTCACTGGTAGAGGCTCCCCCTGAAGTGAGGGATATGGTGGAGGTATGGGCAAAGAAACGGAGGGAACACCCGAGGTTGAGGGAGCAGACAGAGGGTAATATGATTCGGATTTACGGAAAGTGACATCCATGCTAACAAACACCTTCCTAGTAGGGGGTGAACACACTTGTACCCCTTTTGCGTAGGGGAGTAACCAATAAATACACACTTGAGGGCTTGAGGATCAAGTTTGGAGGGACAAGGATGATGGATGTGAACAAAACAAGCACAGCCAAACACCTTAGGAGGAAGGCGAGTAGGGGGCACACCAAGCGTAAGGTGTAGAGTTTCCGCGGACACGTGAGGGCATCCGATTGATGAGGTATGCAGCAGTGAGGACGACATCTCCCCAATAGAATTTTGGGAGATGCATTGTGGACAATAGGCACCGAGCAACCTCCAACAGATGGCGATTTTTCCGCTCAGCAACGCCATTTTGAGCAGGGGAATACGCACAGGTAGTCCGGTGTAGGATGTCGTGATCAGCAAGGTAGCGCTCAAACTGTGAATCCATGTATTCACAGTCATTGTCACTGCGAAGAATTTTAATGTGGGACTGAAATTGGGTGGAGATCATGGCATGGAATTGTCGGAAAACAGAAAACACATCGCTCTTGTGACGAATCAAATATAACCAGGTAGTGCGTGAGAAACAATCAATAAATGTAACAAACCACATACAACCGGAAATAGAAGGGATCGAGCAGGGGCCCCAGATATCAGTATGAATAACAGCAAATGGAATAGAACTAGGCAACGAAACATGTTTAAATGAAGTACGATGATGTTTGTTAATACTACAGAAATCACACACAAAAGACTCAAAAAAGCAGCAGACATTGCAGGAAACAACAATTTCAAAACAGAAACAGAAGGGTGTCCCAGGCGACAGTGCCAGGAGTACAAAGGATGAACAGTGCTGGAATGAAGAGCTAGAGTAGAGGAAGCAGTGCCAAAGTCAAGCACATAGAGTCCATTCACCATGCTACCAGAGCCAATCACCTTCCCCGTCGTCAGGTCCTGAAACACACAAGAAGACGGAAGAAATGTCACAGAGCAAGGCATGGAGTTGGTCAAATGACTAATTGAAAGCAGATTACGAGTAAAGGAAGGCACGTGAAGAACAGAGGACAGGGTGAAGGAGGAGCAGGGGATGGTTCCCTTGCCAGCAATGGAGGAAAGAGAACCATCAGCAATGCTCACCTTATCACGCCCAAAAAGAGGAGTATAGGAGACAAAACCTGTAGAGGACCCGGTCATATGATACGTGGCCCCAGAGTCAATGACCCATTGAGTAGACGGAGAAGAAACAGCAGAATAAGCACCTGGCAGTCTCGTATGAGCGTAGGAGGAAGAGGCAGAAAGCTTCGTAGAAAGACCATGCATCAGGCGTCGAAGAGCAAGCATCTCATCCGCAGTAAAAACACCAGGGGTGGCAGGGGCATCAGTACTAGAGTAGCCAGGAGAAACATCGGCAGTAGCGTCAGTAAGATGGGCCGCACAGGAGACAACATGACGACCCGAGGAGAGTCCAGAACCACGACCTCCACGAGGCGGGGCACCCCCTCTCGGGGCAGGGAACCCATGAAGCTTGAAGCAGGTATCCCGAGTGTGGCGACTCTTGGCACAGTAATCACATAGGAGATGATCCTTATTTGAGAGGTATTGTGATCGGTGGTTCCATGGTAGAAGACCGACGAAGGAGGACCACCAAAAAGAGGGGCCGGAGTACCACCGGTAGAGGGAGAGAGAGAATTCGCTCCACTAGATCCCGTAGCACAGGAATAGAAATCCTGAGAGAAAGAGCAAGCCGGAATAGAAATCTGGAAAGGGAGGAAACCCAAGAAATTAGGGCATCAAGAGGCAAATGGAGTCAGCCATTCAAGCATCACAAGGGCAGGAGGCGCCGGAGGAAGCAATAGCACTATTCCGGCGCCATTAGAAGAGATGGAGAGGAGCAGAAGAGGGTGCAGGCGCGGGCGACGCGAGCGGGATGGCGGGCTGGCGCGAGCGGGCAGTTCGGCGGGTTGGCGCTAGCGGGCTAGCGAGCGGCGAACGCGAGCGGCGGACGCAAGCGGGAGATGGCGAGCGGAGGACGTGAGCGGGAGAGCGGCGGGCTAGCGAGCGGAGGACACGAGCGGGACTTTAGGGCACGGGAAATCGGCGTTCCTCTGATACCATGTTGTGGGAGAGAAAAAGTGAGTTATCATTTCATTAAAGGGGTCCTCTATATATAGAGGATAAAATACATAAAGGCAATATTGCTAACAATTCATATTCATAAGGGTGACTAAGTTTTATGTTGGTCGTCTACCTAACACAACCCTCACCATTTTTCATTCGTATGTTCCAACTTGCGGGTGAGTATTGAAGAAAATATGTAAATGCCCAAAATTAATGCCCATCTAGTTAGTTATTTAGTTTAGTCCGACATCTTAGGATAGGAATCCTCTATTTTTTTCCTTCTTATATAAGTGTACAAATACATGTATTTATACATGAAATAAATTGAGAAAATAATAAAATTTCTTCTTTGTTTCTCCTTTTTCGGTGTTTCTCTGCAGCACATATATAGCAAGATATAAATAATAATACAAATATATATGTACGTGGTCATATAGTTTATAAATACATGATGTCCAAATCCCCTACCACGGTTCAATTAACATGAGTTCAAAATCAGAATACAACTAACATGAGTTTTGAACTATCTATTAAAACATGGTACTATGATATTTTACTCTATAATCACATTTTCTAGAGAGTGGTGGGGAATGTCCTGCCTCAGAGTGCATCTCAATATTACTGCTATCCACAAGGTTATATTTCAAACCAGTTAGTAAAACGTGAACAAAAAAGTGACTCGTCATTACTGTTCTTGGTAAAATAAAAATGAACCCAAAAAAACTATTGACATCATTTGAAATAAACTCTGTTAGAAAAATATGCACCAAATGATATAACTCGATGTTGTTCGTATTTGAACTCATTGGAAAAATATGCACCAAATGATATTACTCAGTGATATAACTCCAATATTCCAACCCATGTTAATGTTCCATACATCGACCTCACCTCATCCTATTGATCATCCATCTTTAGCCCTTCGGAACATGTCAGATTTGGAAACTTTGTCTTAAAGAGTATTGATCACGTTAGTGGAAACAAAATGTATGTATTTCTCCCTTATAGTAAAACTAAGGGTGTAGTCCTTTTAGTTCATAGTGATGTTTATGGTCTGTGTTTTATCTCTATTCATGTTTTTTTAAATGTGTAACTTTTGTTAATGATTACTCTAGTGTCACCTTGCTTTATTTAATGAAGAATCATTCAAAATTATTTTTTGCAATTTTAATTTTTTGTGAGAAAGTTTGAAACCCAATATAATACTTGTGTAAAGTTTAGCATAATGACAGTACAACTTGATGTTGACAAGCTCAACCCCAAAGCCATTAAGTGTCTCTTCTTACCCAGTTCTTTATAATTTATTTGTAATAAAGTCAAATTATTTGAGATGTCACCTTACTATTCTGAGTCACTAACTGGTAATTTGTGACACTCTCGGGTACAATGAGGATAGTGAATCTACCATGGGTAGTGCTTCCAGCCCTATGTCTACACTCTACACAAAGTCAGTGCATTATCATGAAGACAAGTGAACCTCCACCTATCATTGAATTTTTCATATTCCTTAGGCAAGTCTCTTTCTCCTTTATCAATTAGTTCTTGACATAAAAGTAGTGGAGGTGATGGGGATTACGGTGATCCGCTTCCCGTTTGGGCGTTCCGATTCCACAGATGCATCTGGATGGTCGTTCCGAGTCATTTTAATATATTATGAAAGATAGGGTAGGATGCTAAGAATTACTATAGAGGAGGTGAATATAGTATTAAAAAAAATTTCCATCTTTTAATCATTCACAGCACATGCCACTGATTGGTTTGTTTGTTTTTGTAGTAGAAATTGTAGAGTAAAGTAATAAACAAACAAAACTATAAAAATCTACGCAATACAGAAGACGGAATTTTATAAAAGTTATCCAAATTTGGGTTCATCCTCTCTTCTACCCCTTGATATGATATCTACTAGATAGTGTTAAGTCTTTTGATAAGTAGACTCTTAAAACTAGTTACAACTGAATCTTTGTTAAAGAGATTTTGATAAGGTATCTCCAACCAAAAACATGTTTATAAAGTGGCTAAACCAATTTGAGAGCCTTTTATAAGGTTGACTCAAAACCACTCCAAGATCCTTTTGACAAAGTAGATCTTAAACTACTGAATCTTTTGAAGAGAGATTTTGAAAACTTTATCAGAAAGTTATTGTAGGAAATCTGTTTCCACAAGGTTGTCCTCTTCAACAATATCTGAGAACTTGGTTCTTTGAAAGTACTGCGTGGATTGTGTTGTAGCAAATAGAATTTGTTGTTGATTTCTTCTAGGAGATCAGATTCAGTAGAAAAAGGATTGTATTTGTTGTGGAATAATATTTGATGACGCATTTTGAATCCTTTGAAGTAATCTGTCTTTAGATCTAGAGAAGATGATCTTGTCGACTGTTATTCTTCTATCAGAACTTCTTGAGGAAGAGGAAGAGGAGACGAGAGACAAAGATTTTCTTATTTTGTTCTGCTATATTGTTCTTCATTCAGAATAGGAATGTGTATATATATAGCCTGCAAAATAAATCTCTTGTCAGATGTGATTCAATCAGAGAAAAGACCTTTCTTAATTAGATCTCAATGGTCACAATTAAACCTGGATCACCGCCTTAATCTGCTTAAACTTCATTCGAAATTATTTTGTATAGAAGTCGACACAAGCATAGGTGGACCCAGCGAGATTTTTTCAGTGGGGGCGTTCAATAAAATAATGACGAAAAATATCGATACCACAGGTAGCCTGTTTCATACACTTGAATTACTCGTCTAAAATTCAGATATGCATCAAAAGAATTCTGCTAAAAAAATCTTTACCAATTTTGAAATTTGCAAACTCATATCAAAACCTAGACATTTATGTAACAAGTTTGGAAAGCAGTAGTTCCCCATCCCCCATCTATAGCAGAGGAGGATTTCATGGTTTAATGAAGCGCTAGTTTTGCCAAAATAATAACACAAGGATTAGCATAAAAATATTTTCTTATTTAGGCTCCCCTATGCTATGTCCTTAAGTTAAAAACGTGTGGAGAAAAATGGAAGATCTACCAAAATCACCTCATTATTCTACAAACACATCCCTAATCACACAATGGGAGCAATTATTACTTGCCAGTGGCAATTAATCTAACACGAGCAAAATAATCCATAATAAGTACAAGGAAGGAAATCTAAATTTTGAGTTAACAGAATGAAGGAGCAGTGCAAGAAGAAGATGCTTGCCTTTGAGGAAATTCAAACCACATCAAACTGTAGTCTGGATCTAGAGCCTGGATAGTGGACTGGAAGAATGCAAACTACCAAGCCTTATAACAAATCTGACCTAAGCAAATCAAAGTGTAATCACGACCATAGAGTCTCAATCACAAAGAAATGCAAGGATAGCAATGGCTGACTGCTGAAGAGGGGAACTTTGCCCTTTCCTACATGAAAAGGATGGAAACCTATAGATCAGAAATGAAATTCAAGGCTTTGAATTTGAGGAGTTTTGACGGCTTTATAACTGATGAGAACACTCGGCTATGGAAGAAAATGGAGGAGAATGCCTTGTAAGGTGCTTCTCCTCTTCAATGTTCGTCGAAGGGAGGAAAACCAGCTTTCATTGGTTAATTTTTGCTTTGAGGATAAATGAAGAGGGATCCCCTAAAGGACCCGACATCAGTTTTTCTGACGAAGAAACAGTGCCTGTGCAATCTGGAGAAGACGCTCTTCTTCATCGGTGTTGCCAATTTGGGGAAGGCGAAACCTGGACGGGGAAGCAAAAACCTGAACGGTAATGTAAAAGAGGGATGGGATGCAGGAGTCGGCCAGTCAGACGGGATTACGAATTTACGGGAAAGGGTTCCTGAAAAATCCGACGAGAGGGGAGTTACCGAAGAGCGGAAATAACAAAATTTAATGCATAACCTTTAATTAGGACGATATAATATACTTATTTATTAGTTTAATTTAAATTTTTGAGTGTGAGCGGCCGCCCACACTGGGCCTTCAATAGGTCCGCCCATGGACACAAGGCTTCTCTAACTTTGACATCTTGTGATATATATACAACAAGGATATATCGAAGTATGTCTTTATACTTATACTCTGACTTCTCCTTAAAGAGATCTCGACACATAGAAGTATAATTGTCAATCTTCATGTGTTGACTACTAGTCAAAACACAAAGTAAGCTTCTTGACATACGTCGACATCTTCTTGCATACTTTTCGATGTACGTTAACATCTTCAGTGTTATACTTGTCAACATAAGTTGACATCTTCTCAATGTAAAATCTTTCACTTAGCGTTACTCTGTGTTTTTTGAGAACATTGATTCTTTGTTTGGCCATTCTGAATAACTCTGAACTTCAGACTTAAAAAAAATATGTCATCTATATATAAGGGTATTTTCTTATATCACTTTGATGACCTGATATATCAAATCATAAAGGAATTTTTCCCAACTTCTTACTTTGTTTATTTTGAGTTTGACACCCGATCGACTCGGATGATATAAGCCGTTCGATTTGGGTGCCCTATTTCTGGGTGGTTGTATTTAAGTGTGTAGGGGGCAGCTGAGTGGGGGAATTGACGATTTTGCAGAAGCATTTCTTCAGTCATGCTAGTGGACTCCAGCTGCTCGGTGCGACGTCGAGCCCACTTGGTGCGACTCCAAGGTTTTCATTTCCTCTTCATCTTCCCCAATCGCCCGCTTCAACTGCCTTACCAATCCCGTAAGTCTCTGCTTGCCCTCATTTATTTCCCCCAGCCCACAACTTTCCTGGACCCCACATCTTGCAGCCCTTCCTGTAGTCATTCATGAAGCCCCATTTTCCCCAACTTATTACTTTGTTTATTTCGAGTTTGACACCCGATCTGCTCGGACGATATGAGTCGTTCGATTCGGATGCCCTATTTTTGGTTGGTTTTATTTAAGTGTGCAGGGGCCGACTGAGTGGGGGCGTCAACGATTTTGCAGAAGCATTTCTTCGGTCATGCTGGTGAACTCCAGCCACTCGGTGCGACGCTAAGCCCCCTTGATGTGGCTCCAAGGTTTTCATTTCGTCTTCATCTTCCACAACCGCCCGCTTCAACTGCCTTACTGATCTCGTAAGTCTCTGTTTCCCCCCTTCTATTTCCCCTAGCCCACAACTTTTCTAGACCCCACATCCCGCAGCCCTTTTTGCAGTCATTCATGAAGCCCCATTTTCCCTACAAAATCCAAACTCCGCACCTCCACATCATCCAACCCAACAACCCACCAGAATCCTTACCTTTCCACGTTGTTCAGCAACCCATAGCCCTTTAGGACCCCTATTTCCATGTGCAATGCAACAGACAGACGTCTTCTAGGTTCCCTGCCCTGCAACCCACCTAACCCTTTTCTTCCCAATACTAACCCCCTTCACAAATCCCCATTGTACCCTCTTTCCCCCATAGGAAACCAAAGCTACTGACCCATCAAATCCCCTCAACAACCCCGGATCTCCTCCTTCGTCGCTTCCCGCCGCCGCCTGCGCGTGTAAGTTATTTTTTGGAGTCTTTCTTTTTATTATTGCATGCTTGGGTCCATAGTTTGTTGAATGTGATATTATATGCTTATTACTGTGAAATTGTTGGACTAGTAGGATTTATTCGGCAACGCTTAAAATTATTTGCGCCTCATGTACTTGTGAATCCTTGTTTGTTCTCAATTATATTTTCTGCTAACAAATGTGTGTCTTCTTATTTTTTATTTTAATTAATTGTTCATTGCCAAATTAATCGGACTGTCCCTTGCATTTGTATCTGCATTCAGTTGATATTTCGTTGGATTGTGTGTGTGCTTGCATGCCATTTTAGGGTCGTCGTAGGTACATTGCATTCATCGTGTGATCGCTTGAACTGTATTTTGGGTTGAGGCATAGAGCGTCCGCCACTTATAGATTTGTTACGTGCCAAATGGTACTCTCATATTGCCGGTGTCTTTAGATTCTCCATCCTCTTACTCCCTAGAAGGGCTTAATGCTTATATAGACTAACATATTGATGGGTAAGCGTACTTGCACTACTAACCATGCTTGCATCAATGAATCATTATTCATGAGGAGAGATGGATCCTCACAATTCCGAACAATTGGATTCCTCGGAAAGGTAATAGTACTTGGGAGATTGCCTCCTTGAAGGGAAGAGCATTGTTGGTTGTTGTTCCGATAGTTTATTCATTCAACTGGAATTTTACTTAGCACAAATGGGTACAATCAACAAGGTTGTAAATATTGGATATTAAGGACATGTTATATTAGATTATAAAATGTTGGATGTCGGAGATATTTTAAAATATTATATTTCTATATGTCATAAATAGAAAAAATATATATATATATATATAAGTATATTTAAATGAACTAAAAGTAAAAATTACATAACAATTTAACAAAATTTGGCATGTATATCACAAAATAAAATCAAGAGTACAACAACACAAGCCTTTATCCCACTATAGCGGGGTCGGCTATATGGATCCTTTGTCGCCATTGTGTCCTATCTTTAGTTATAATCTCACTAATGAGTACATCATTTCTTTCCTTATAGTTTCATTCCAAATCTTTATTTGTCTACCCCTCTCACGTTTAAGATACCTAGTGTTTAAACTCTCAGAGAGCCTAACAATTGCCTCTAATGGTCTCCTTTGTACATTTCCAAACCATCTTTGTCGAGCTTCTCATATCTTCTCTACAATTGGTGTCACTCATGTCTTATCCCTGATACATTCATTTCTAATTTTATTCATTCTCGTGTATCCACACATCCACCTAAGCATTCTTATGTCCATAGCTCCCATTTTTGCTCATTTACACAATTCACTGCCCAACACTCAGAACCATTGAGCATTGATGATTTAATTGCAGTGCGGTAAAACTTATCTTTAAGTTTTAATAGTACTTTACAATCACATAAGATCTCTGACACACCTCTTCACTTCAACCAACCTGCTTGGATTCTTTTTATCAAATCTTTATCAACACTTCCATCCTTTTGAACTATCAATCCAAGATATTTAAAACACTCACTGTGGGACATATCTCGGTCACCAAACTTAATAACAAAGTCATTCGTCCTTGCACTGCTAAATTTAAGTTTCATATACTTTGTCTTTGCCCTGCTCAACCTAAAACCCTTCTTTTTAAAAGTACAATATATATATAAGTATATTTATATGAACTGAAAGTAAAAAATTACATAACAATTTAACAAAATTTGTCATGTATATCACAAAATAAAATCAAGAGTACAACAACACTCGAGCCTTTATCCCACTATAGAGGAGTCGGCTATATGGATCCTTTGTCATCATTGTGCATGATCTTTAGTTATAATTTCACTTATGCTTAAGTACATCATCTCTTTCCTTATAGTTTCATTTCAAATCTTTATTTGTCTACCCCTCTCATGTTTAATATACCTAGTGTCTAAACTCTCACAGCTCCTAACAGTTGCCTCTAATGGTCTCCTTTGTAAATTTCCAACCCATCTTAGTCGAGCTTCTCATATCTTCTCTACAATTGGTGTCCCTCATGTCTTATCCATGATACATTCATTTCTAATTTTATCCATTCTTGTGGGTCCACACATCCACCTAAGCATTCTTATGTCCATAGCTCCCATTTTTGCTCATGTACGCAATTCACTGCCCAACACTGAGAACCATAGAGCATTGAGATGATTTAATTGCAGTACGGTAAAACTTACCTTTAAGTTTTAATAGTACTTTACAATCACATAAGATCTCTGACGCACCTCTCCACTTCAACCAACCTGCTTGGATTCTTTGTATCACATCTTTATCAACACTTCCATCCTTTTGAACTATCGATCTAAGATATTTAAAGCACTCATTGGAGGACATATCTCAATCACCAAACTTAATAACGAAGTCCAGTGTTGTAGATATCGGCCGACATGGCCGACATGTCCGACATGTCGGCCGACATAAAGGTTTTGGGTGCAAACCGCAACGAAATCGATTTGTTTGACAAAAATATCGTTTTGTAAAAAAACGGCGATATATCTCGATATATCGATATATCTCTAACCCGATATTTTGGTTATTATATTTAATATATAAAAA
The DNA here is from genome assembly GCA_039513925.1 of Platanthera zijinensis. Classification (NCBI taxonomy): domain Eukaryota; kingdom Viridiplantae; phylum Streptophyta; class Magnoliopsida; order Asparagales; family Orchidaceae; genus Platanthera; species Platanthera zijinensis. The sequence continues at coordinate 258,390,902 of CM077080.1, read as the reverse complement.
AACAAAGTTCACGAGACCCATATTTTTCTACTTCACGAGTCTATTTCACGCATTCAGCATTTCTCGCTCTACCCTAAATTTTACGGGAGAGTCGCTAAAGCGGAGTGGTCGACACTCTACAACTCCTTCTCCAGCGACGAGGCAACGAATCGGCATCGCAGGCGAGGAGTAGACGATGCCGCTAGGCTTTCTACAAATCGACATCGCAGGCGAGGACGCGAGAAGTCGACGTCGGGCTTTAGGGTTTCTACTACTTCACTCCACTGTAATCCCCCTTCTTTTTTCTTCTTCTTTCTTGTTTCTGCGACAATTGAAAGTTTTATTTTAAGTTATGTTGATCAAGTCATAAGATCTAAAAATTTTATTAAACTTGTGTTACTGTAAGCTTCTTACTTATGTTAGAGTTAAGTTTTTTCTTGCAATAACTAAGTTTATACCTTCCCTTGTGTAAATCTGCAGTGATTTTTGTTTCTTCTATACACTTCTAACTTATGTTAACATTATTTTGTTAACTTCCGCTATAGTGATTTTTGCAATAGCTAAGAAAAACTCCCCTCCAACTTTGCATAATTACACGGCTTCTCCTTTATCTTTCAAAATTATTTCAAAGAAAATGTTATAAATACTTATTTGTCTGTACATTGCTATAGCTATTTGTTTGTACATTTTTACTTATTTGCAAAAAATATGTTTATAAATACTGTTATATTTATTTAAATATTAAAATCCGATATTGTAAAATATCTCCGATATATCCCCGCAATCCGACATACGACATTTCAAACTCAAACCGACATGAACCCGACATCCGACATCTACAACCTTGACGAAGTCATTCGTTCTTTTTGCACTGCTAAATTTAAGTTCCATATACTCTGTCTTTGTCATGTTTAACCTAAAACCCTTCTTTTTTAAAGTGTCTCGCCAAGATTCATGTTTCGCGTTTAAACCCTTGCGCATCTCATCGACTGAAATGATATCATCTGCAAATAATTAACACCAAGGTATTGCGTAATGGATGTCTGGTGAGCTCATTTAAGATAAGGGTAAATAAATAAGGACTTAAAGCTGAACTTTGATGTAAGCCAATAGTGATAGTAAATTCTTGTGTTAATCCTCCAGATGCCCTCACCCTCGTCACTGAATTTGTATACATATCTTTGATTATATCAATGTACGGTACATTTACACTTTTTTCTAAGACTCTTTGTAAGATCTTTCTTGGAGCCCTATCATAAGTTTTCTCAAGATCGATAAACAACATAAGCAAATCTTATTTTTTTTCTTGATAGTTGTCATTGAGTCTCCTCAAGAGATGTATAACTTACATGGTTGACCGCCCTGACATGAATCCAAATTGATTCTCATAGATGCTAGTCTCTCAGTCTTACTCTTCTTTCTATTACTCATTCACATAGTTTCATGGTATAACTCATTAATTTAATTCCTATAATTAACATAATTTTGTATATCTTTTTTGTTCTTATACAAAGATATCAAAATACTTTCTCTAGTGGTTTGACTTTCTCTTTGACTTAAGCATCTTATTGAAGAAACATGTAAGTCACAAAATTTCTTCTTTCCCTAAATATTTTCATACTTCGATTGACATATCGTCTGGCTCAACCGTTTTTCCATTTTTCATCTTCTTGGGAACATCATTTACCTTTGATACTTGAATTTTACAGTAAAACGTAATGTTCGTATACTCTTCCGATTTACTTAACTCTTCCAAGTTCAGTTCTGTCTTTTGTTTCTTTATATAGTTGATAAAAATATTTTTTTCATCACTTTTTAATAGCCACATCATCCGTCAAAATTGTATCTGTTTCATCCTTTATGCATTTAACTTGACTTAAATCTCTTGTTTTTCTCTCTAGCTCGAGCAATTTTATATATGTCAAGCTCTCAATCTTTAGTGTTTAGTTGCTTATATAATTCTTCATAATCTTAATTTCTTGTTTTACTTAATACATGTTTAGCTTCTTTCTTGATGACTTTATAACTTGTCAAGTTTTCCTCATTCATATAAGTGTAGAATGTTTTATAGATGATCCTCTTTGCCCTCACTTTATCTTGCACTTCCTCTTTCTACTACCAAGATTTTTTATTTGGGAGTGCACGATCTTTTGATTCTCCAAGTACATTCTTTCCGTTTATCCTTAAATGTGAAGTCATAATTTCCCATGAGACACTAGGATTGACATACGGGTTATCAAGTAGTTATTTCATAACTGCTGACTTGAAAGCAACCTGTTTTTTCATATTCAAGTTCTACCACTGAATTTTTGGCAATACTTTTATTCTTGTCTTAAATTTATTCTATTTAGTTTGCACGTCCGACACCACTAACCTATGTAGTGTTGTCAAATTTTCTCTTGTATTACTTTGCAATCCTTAGAAATCATTTTGTTTATTTTGCGAATCACAAAATAATCAATTTGTGACTTATTTGATCCGTTTTTAAAGGTACTTAAATGTTCTTTTTTCATAAAAAAAAACATATTTATTACAATTAGCTCATGTGTCATTACTAAAATAGTTTTTCTTTCTTCATTTCTTTCTCTATACTCAAATTTTCTATGAACGACTGTATAATCTATATTTTCATTCACTATATGTCCATTTACATCTCCTCCTATGAAAATTTTCTCTATTTGTGGAATTTTTCTTACTAAATCATGTAAGTCTTCCCAAAATTATACTTTAATAAAATCAAGAGTATTCAAAATAAAATATAACACTATAATTACCACTAATAAAGTCTAAAACAAGTGCAAATGGATACAATGTAAAATATATTTAACATTATATAATAATTTCATTTAGATTAGTGTAAGCTTTACAATAAGTAAAAATATTAAAAACCTAAATGTCCTTTATTGATAGTAAGTGCTTTCATGCTTAATAAAATTATATTAATCATTAACTAATAGATGTGTTGTAAGAATAATACCTACAAGAGAAATCAAAATAATAAGTTTAATAAGTTAAGATCAAATAACCTAAAATAAAATAGTGACCGGCATTTTCAAAAATCGTATCGGTATATATATGTATATATAGAAAAAAATCAGAGACGTCGGCTTATATTTTACAAAAGGACAACCTATTTTTAGGTAAAAAATATCTTTTTACCCTCAGAAAAGACATGTCCGGCGACATGTAAAAAAGCTTGAGTTACAATCAAACATATGGCATTGACTACTTGAAGATGTTTTCAATGTGCCAAATGGATTTCGATACAACTCATTATTTCTCTTGCTACCTCTCATACTTGGCCCAATCTCATGTTCTTATGAAGCATCCATTGAGCTATTATTTTGTCTTGGGGAGTGTTTCAAGATGGTGTACACAATGAAGAAGTCATCATATGGATTGAAACAATGTCACATAACTTGGTTTAGAAAATTCTTCCAAGTGTCAACCGAGTTTGCACAATGCTTGGTTGATCACTCAGTGTTGTATGGCACTGTAGGTGGTTTACTCATTGTTTATATAGCCTTACATGAGACAATAATAGGGGAATTCACGATTTGAAGGATTTCCTTCAGTCTCATTTGAGATCATTATGGTTGAATATGTGACAATAGACAACCAGCTAACCGTACTTGATTCATGGTAGTTGCTAACGTGGTACGTTTTCTTTTATTTAGTTTTATGGTGGGTTGTCGTGAAATGATTAAATGTATTAACTTTTCCGGTTATTCTCCACTATCTATGCTATGATGTGAATTGGGCGCCTAGTTATTTATAGGGTATTTTTTTGGGATTTTTTCTCTTAATTCTCTATTCTCCAATTTTTTTCTAGCCTATCTTCTCGATCTAATGGGTATCTTGTAATTGTGTATCATTACAAAGAGCAATAAGAAAACCTAGCATAACCACAGTTGAGTACGAGATTTTGAACCACGTGAAACTGTTCTTCATTTTGTTCTCATTTTGTTGTCTCTATCGGCGTTCAATTCCCAATGTAGAAGATTTCTTAGCATATCCAAAGCATAAGTCGTTTCCTTCCACTAATTGCTATGGCAGGTTGTGGAATGCCTTGTGAAGTTGCTTGGAAATGATGGGGCTTCAGTTAATAATGGTGGCGCTATTAACTTGGCATGCGATATCATCTTGAATCTTCTAATAAGTGTAACTTGCACTCCTACTTAGATATGATATTTGTATGTAAAATCTTGTATGACCTGGATTTGACTAATTGGAGCTTGGAATTTTTGTTCAGAGCAAGGAACTTGGAAGTCAAATAGAGGGATCTCATTTTCTCCCCCTTATGCAGAAACTATGTTTATGGGCAGGTATGATTTACGACCTTTTATGTAGTTGATAAATGTGTTATCTATTACTTTACGTGCAGGATAAGCAACTCCATTCTTCTTTCTCCGTTACTGTTAATCATCATTCATGATAGAATTGTTTATGGGCAAATCATACCGCTTCTGCTAACGATGTTTATGGTTCTGCCAATACGGCCTCATAGAAAACAACAGTGATCCATCAATTGTCATGCTGGCTTCAAGCATCTGTGCCCTGGTGTTCGACCTAACATCAGAGAAGAATCTCTTAAAGCGTACTGAATTTAACCATAGCACACTCGAAGGATTATCACAGCTCTTTATCAGAAGTCTGGGCCAGGTTTCTCTCATGTCCCACTTCTGACTAGTGTTATTGCAATCAAATGTTAGTGTGCTTTTCTTCACTTATCCCTCTTACAGGGGCTGTCTAAGGATGAGTGGAGTAGCTGCCACGATCTCTCTGAAATTGTTCGTTCAGGTTTGAGGACCCTTCATGTCTCTCTTTATACTCTGTGAAGTTATAATGTCAAATTTTAACTTGTGGGTGTTAACAAATTTCTATTTTCGAAAAAGCTCATTTCAAGTTGGGCAACTCTTGGCTTTGTTTTACATGACAGGGTATGATCGATGGTCCCAGCGATATCCATTTATCCAAAATGCTGTAAATCGTGCTGTGCATCTGAATTAAATTAAAGGTTAGTGTTTTGTGCATGAATTAAGCCGGGTGTTTTTGTGATTTTACACGTCGTTTATTGATTGAAGCCTTGAAAGAGGGTGTCCACAAACATTATTTTTGTGTTGTATAGAATCAAAATGGTTATAATGTATTTTGTTGGTCTATTATTGTGAGTCAAATAGACTGCTTTATGGAATCTTGGTGTACTCATCGTTGTTTTGATTGGTCACTTTGTACTATTTTGATTTAGGTGCTGTCCATTTGACGGTAGGGATAATATTATGTCATTATTTCAAAATTTTGCCTTTTGATTTACTTTCTTAAATAATATGTTACTAAGTTATATTTGTGTCCTAAAAGATTGAGGTTTAGCTGCATCCTTCTTCTTCCTATTTGAAATTCTTGTTTTCCAAGTAAGATTTGAACCTACAATAGGTCAGTTAATAACCGCTGCTGTCGAGACAGCTTTTCTGTTTTTTTTATGACAACATCAAGAGGCACTTTGGAGACATGGGGAGTGTTGTTTCTACCTCAACATCCACATGCTCGGCAGGATCTCACTTACCAATCTTCTGCTAGTACTTCCCATCGATTTTGATTTTTCTCCTTTCAATTATTGGTTATCGCACCGGGCTTATCGACTTAAGCCACCAATCGGTTGAATTATCACCCCTCATAGGGATCATCTCGTTGCAGTCATAAAACACTAAAGTGTTATGAATCCTCATAACGGCCGGTTCGCGAGACAGCAATACCAAAGACGACGGAAGGATGCAGCATCACACGGGACTAAACCATTCGGTTCAGCCCTCCCCGAACAGGTTCAACCCTTATGGGGGACGCCCCCCCCCCCTCCGGGACCTTAGGGGTATAATAACCCCTAGAATTTCCTGGCGGCGGACAAGCAAGTATTCTCAAATATTGCATTCTCCCTCTGTCAAATCTCTTCTCGTTCCTATCATTTGGTATCGGAAGAATTCGATTATACACCATGGTGACTCGCTCTCAGGATGAATCCAATCTACTAGCAACCCTAGAAAAGAACTACACCGGGCTGTTTGACATGGTGGCGGCCATCGAAGAAAAGTTGAAGACATCGGAGAAGCGATTGGAAGAACGGCTAGATGCGCACATGAAGGAGATCAAGAGTTTGTTGAATCAAAACATCAAGGGCAAGGCGATTGCAACCGAATAAAGCAGTGGAACCCCGCTTCTGATCCCGTCTCCGACGACGGGTTACGGAGACCCGATTGGGCTCTGCGCGGGAAATGAAGACCATGATCGGGCCCTGGGCGGGAAATGAAGACCACGATCGGATCTTCAACGTCAATAGGGGCTCAAAATCGAAGTAGGAAGGGCGGGAGGCTCACGACGACGACATGCATGGTTCGATGCAACCCAGATGGACGAAAGTGATGTGTCAGGCTTGGATTTCCCTCCTTACGGCAAGGACGCACACACCCAAAGCACTGATTGGGCACTGGAAATTATGCACTCTCCTCGGATGTCTCACCTACAGGCTGTTGAACATATTCTGAGATACCTAAAAACAGCTTCTGGTCAAGGGCTTGTATGCAAGACTTCTTCATCTTCTACTCCAACATTGGTTGCGTACTCGAATGTTGATTATGCTAGTTCCCTGGATAATCGGCGTTCCACCAGCGGATTTTGTACATACTTTGGAGGTCACCTTGTTAGCTGACGCAACAAAAACAGTTTGTGCTTGCTCGATCTTCCGTCGAAGCTGAGTACCATTCAATGACATCTGTTGTATCTGAGCTTACACGGCTTGAGAGTCTCCTAGGTGATCTTGGAATAAAACTTTCCACATCGGCTACCTTACTATGTGACAGTCAAGCTACTATACACATAGCTAAGAATCACGTTTTCCATGAAAGAACAAAACATATTAAAGTTGACTATCATTTCATTCGGGAGAAAGTTCAAATGAAGAAGCTGGAATTGAAACATGTCTCGGTCACTGACCAAGTTGTTGATCTTCTCACTAAGGCCCTACCGAGTGCTCTGTTCCATCAGTTCTTGTCCAAGATGGGTGTCTACGATTTGTACGCTCCAACTTGCGGGGGATTATTAGAAAAAGAACATGTAAAGGCTCATAGAAAGGCCCATTATAAGCCTTCCTCCTCATGTATTAGTCCCACATCATGAAAAAGAGAATCTTCTCTCTCTTCTCTCCCTATATATATTCATACTTGATTCTTGGATAATAAGAAACGTATACAAGGTTTGCGGGCTGTGTTTTTCTCAACTATGTACTTCTCTACATTATTAAATGCTCGTCTTGGGCATGTCTAAGGCTCAAGGCTCTGCAGGCTCAAAGGTTTGAGCTTCTGTGCACCTTATTTGCTTCTTTGGAATATAAAAGGCGTGCATGTGTGAAATTTTTGTTGTAAAATTTTTTCTTTAAAAATGAAGAAAAAATAATGTAAGAACTCAATAATTTTTTTTGATTTATTATTTTCGAAAGATAAATGTGCGTTGAGACTTAGATATGATGTAAGTGATTACATTGATGCTATTTTTTAAGAGATATAAATGATAATAATGAATGATTAATTGGTAGACTAAATGAATAATTTGATTGAGAACTAGAAATGATGTTTGATGTTGATTATTTAAAATGAATGTGGTTCCGTCTTGTCTTTGCATGGCGCGCGTCTACGCCTTGTGCTTTGCGCGTAGGCTCCAAGACCCCTTTGTGTCATGATGCGCCTTGCACCTTTAATAACTAAGAGTGAAACATAGCAGGTCAAGCCCAAAGCTAAAATATAAAAAGGAAAAAGGGATTGTCGCGCCCTAGACTTTATTTTTACTCTTCTTTTTCCTCACGGTTTTTTGTATCGGGGTTGCGTGCCCTAGACTTTATTTTGAAATGTATTATGTTGTATGGATGTCTGTAACACCTTAAGGTCGAGCACTGAGATTTATTTTGTATTAAATGTGGACATTCAGTTAAAGTAAATAGTTTATTATGCTTCTGCTCTCTTTGCTTTAAAATCTGAGATGTGGAGATTTTTTTGCTTATCATTTTATAGGGGTGATGTTATATTGTAAACCAAATTATCATTTTATAAGGGAGATGTGGACATTCAGTTTATTAAATGTTCCTTTCTGAAAAGCCTTCCCAAACAGGCCCTAAGCTTGTTTTCCAACAAACATATTTTGAGCTTGTTTTTTGTATAAATCAGTTTTAACTTTCCAATAATTAAACAACAATAACCTATAATCAATTTTTACTCTTCTTTTTCCTCACGGTTTTAACCAAGAAAAATATCCCCTTCTTCACTCTCTCATCGCTATGCCTAAAATCAGTAAAGATACAAACTTTACTTCCCACGGGGAACACTTTTTTATTTTAGGAGTTGCATGAGGGCATGGAGGACCTACAAGCTTAGGAACGGCTCTCCGGCAACATTGGCCATTGTTGAGGATGAAGTTGATGAGCTTCTTGTCTTCCATGGTTAGGGGAGATATTTGTTGAGGGAGAGAGGTTGCCTGCCAGGTCCCATCGTCAGTCATGGATAGAGTTCGCCAGCCGACGCCCATTACACGCTGGCAACGAGCAGAGGAGCGGCACCTGATGCGAGAAGCAAGATCACAGTTCACGCGAGAACCGAGCGGGCGGAGGGGCTTGCTGCTGGAATGAGGAATATGTTAAATTTTAGGATTTTATTATGTTTGTGTATAGTATTTGACCAGAAGTTGTAGTTCTTTCCATTCAGCTTCTTCGTCGTAATGTCATGGCGATGATTTTGTAGAGAAGGAAGCTTTTGACTGAAGTTGTTGATCGACTGAAGTTGTTGATTGATGTTAGGATCGATTGATGGGATTTTCATACTGGAATGACTGGAGACCTTCTTGCTTAAGAAGTGGACTCATGATGTAGTAGGGAGATGCCACACGCCTGTTGGATCTCGATGCATGTGGGGATGACTGGATGGAGCAGTTGATGACCATTGTGAACTCCAAAAATGCGAGCAGGGAAGCAACATACTCTAATACCATGCACGAGTTATTTTTCCTTTATTTTTTTCCTTTATTCTGATACGTCAGATGGGGTTAAGGTTTGCATGCATCAATGACCATTAATTCCCTTGGCAATATAAGCTCTTATATGTACAGTTAAGATCACTGTGCCCGCTTCCAGGCGGGCTGCCCCCTGCATCCAGTCGGATTGTCCCGGCTCCATCCAGGCGGGCTGTCCCTGCATCCAGGCGGGCTGCCCCCACATCCAGGCGGGCTGCCCCCACATCCAGGTGGGCTGCCCCCACATCCAGGTGGGCTGCCCTTCACAGTGCGTTAATGTTTTGATTTTTATTTATTGCAATGGGTCTCACCCCTCCCCTCTTTCTCCCCCCCCCCCCCCCCCCCCCCAATTTTCCGCCTCCCCTCTCCTCTCTATTTCTAATCTCTCCCCCAAGTCTTCAACTGCCCCTCTCTCCCTCTCTATTTGTATTTATTGAAGTGGGTCTCACCTCTCTCTCCCCTCTCTCTCTACCCATTCTTTTGCCACCCTCTCTCCTCTCTCTTTCTTTTTCTCTCTCCATCTCTATTGGATGCTGCTCCCTCTCTCTTTTTTTTCTTTTTTTCTATCCATCTCTAATTGAAAACGGACGGCCACGATTATGATGATAGCCTTTGAAGGACAATAAATAACGGGTGAGGCATGGGCCTCTGGCCCTCGTGCCACGATTTTTTTTTAATATATAACGGGTGAGGCATGAGCCTCCGGCCCTCGTGCCCCGCGCGATAGTACCCGGCTCATGGCGGCGGGCTTTGTCTGCTCTCCTCCCCCCCCCCCCCCCCGGCGGGCTTCCACACTTATGACCAATCGCGACGGTACCTCGACCCGTGCGGCGGGCGAAGCCCGCCCCCGACAATTCTTAATATATATGTATTATACTTCTTTTAATTTATTCAATTATTTATTTATTTTTGTCTATTTTAAAAGTTATAAGTACAACGCCAAAATTAAAGTATATGTAAATAAAGTTGTACAAAGAAACGCTAAAGCTTCAGAATGGATAGCAATTTGACTTTGAAATGGGAAGTTTGTTGTTCGATCCCACTTGAGCTTTTATTTTAATTTGTTTTATATTTTCCTATTCTATCTATTATTTAGTCTCACATCGTGGATTTAAGAAGTTTTTTCTGGTTTAGATAATAAGATATGAGAGTATTGTATGAAATTTGATAGTCGACGGGCTATGCATTGCGGGTTGTGGTACACCGGGCTGGCTATATTCAATGTTGGTGGTCCAGATCGGGCGGATTATATTATCGAGTATTGGCTTTTTTTTTCATAAACCAAGGGGCCGGCTATATTCAATGAAAAAGTCTAATGCTTAACCAAGGGGCATGTTTACAAGCAATCTTGCATGTGTTCTCTTGTGCTCCGGAATGACAATATATGAATATCCTCCATTTGTCCTCCTCACATAAAATCTTTGCAAAAACCGAGGAGATGAAAGCAAACTTTTTAAAATTAAATCAAAAAATATACATCATGATAATTTACTGATGAAAATTTATAAATTATCATAACTAAAGTAAATTTGCAATCCCCGTCAAAAAACAGCATTTTATCCGTATTATTAGCTCAACCCCTTTGCCCCAGCCAGCCATCACGCCTGCTGCCTGATTTAGCTGGTGCCGCCCCTTTTTTTCTCTCCAGCAAGCCCATGAGCACCACCCTCTTCTTATACTCCTCGGAGATGATACTGATCTCCGCCGGGTCTTCCTTCATCACCGGTGACACCGGCTGCTGCGGTGGCATGAGGCAGAAACAAATGCAAGCGCAGAAGACGGCAAAGTGGCTGCCCAAAAAGAGCGTCACCAACAGCATCAGCGCAACCACAAATGGCCAGGCGAAAATTGTTTGGGTTTGGCTTGCCCTGATGGCATCTCGATCCAACTTGAGCGAGCCCGGATGTTCTGTTTGCCGTGCAGGGTGCTGGCTTGAATTGTGTTTGGAGGATTCGTCGTGCAATTGGGTGGATAATGGGTTGTTCGGGTTTAGGGGGTTTTGGGTTTTTTTGATTCTCTTTTGTACCTGTGCTTCAAATGTTGTAAAAAAAATCATGGAACATCTTTTTTAGAAATTAGAAATCATGCAATGTTTACATTGGCAGCATCTATATGACTATTTGCAGTCCATTAAAATTAAAGAAAATATTTAAATAAGGCTCTCTAGTAGCAGCCCCACTTAAATATCTAATTTACCCCTTTATTCCTCCTGACCTCAGCTCTTGCTCCTGACCCCAGCGCCGTTTCTCGTAACCCTTGCGGTTTTTGCCCCTGCTCCCTCGATTTCTCACCGCCGGCCGTCGGAGTTCGCCGGAGGAGCTATAGAGGCCGGAGAACTCCTTTGGGGGTGTCCCGCGACTCTCACCTGCTCGTGCTCCCTCGATTTCACCCGGAACTCTAGCCGATTTCGGCCGGCCCCAGAGCCTCATTTCCTCGCCGCCGGACGCCAACAACCACCGGACTAGGTCCCATAGAGGCCGACGAACTCCTCTGGAAGCCCGGAGAGATGCATTTGGCCAACCGATTCTCCCTTTTGCTGGAGGTTTTTGTTCTAGGGCATCTAACCGAAGCCGGCGACCAGCAGTTTTTGATTTGTCGAGGAAGGCCATCAACAGGGCTCTGTAGCATTTTGCTGGAGGTATATTTGCTTCTTTTTTCCGGTCTCTACTACAGTTTTAACTCTTAAGGCATAGAATTATTGACTTCTATGACTACAATTATCTCATACGACAGTTTCATAAATGTCATGGAATTATGTTGTTGTTCACTACAATTATCTCATCCTAAAAGTTTCCAAGACTTGACTCCAATACTTGATGTCGATGCAATCTGCAACATGTTTTGCACAGCTGGTATTCGACGAAATGCCCCGGTAAATTCATCTTAAATTTTCAAGATTGTGAACTCTCTGCTTTTGATGAACTCCAACACAACTACAAATTAAATGGTGATATCCTCTCCAAAGACAGCATATGCATTTCACTAGTGTAGAAAAATACAAAATTTATAAATTAAATACATGGGTGTTGCATAACAATGATCATCACTGTCGATATCTTTTGACATCAAAATAAAGTTGATTGAATGCACATTCTTCTCCAAGATGTGTTCAACGAGTTGGACACTGTTGTTGCCTGAAATACGATAGGGCCCACAAAATTTAAGATTAGGTGCTATGTGGAGGAAAGATTTTCAAGACTTTGAGTTCTTTGTTCTTTTGACACTTAATACGTTGGGGAATTTAGAAAATTTTATGTTTGTAAGAAATAATAGTCTTTTATTTTATATTTTAGGCTAAATAAATTGGATTAAAGTGATTGTACTTTTAACAAAAAAATTTGCATCTTGGGCTACCAATATCACTTTGCTGGGCGGCTGTTATTATAATTTGTCTGTCAATAGTTATAGGCTGACTGTCAATATAAACACCCTAAATGTATCCAAACATTTTTATGAATTGCCTTTTAAAAAAAACTTTGTTAGTATTTAAAGTATGAAGCCACTTTAAAAAAAAAATTTAATAAACTGTTCTCACTCTTGCTAATAATTTTTAGGAACGGTAGTCGGGTAGTGTTCCTTCCTTTGGAGCGAGTTCAAACTATAAAATCAAATTAAAATGGAACCGCGCATGATTTTAAAAAAATAAACATTTTGTATGAAATGAAATTAATCTCCCTACCTTTGGAACCTGCTCAGGCAACCCCACCACGCGTTTCGCCGGGTGGTCGTCGGCGTCGTCGAAGGTGCAGGGGCAGAAGCAGGCTGGGATCCAGGATGCATGCTTTTGTCTCTTTTGATTGCTGGAGAAGTGGGCGGCGGCGGACATGGCCGGAGATTCTGAGGTCCGGCGTGGGGGGAGAAAGAGGTGGCGGAAATTTGGCAGAGTTGAAAGAGGGGTCCGGTGGTTGGCCAGTTGCGGCGACTTTATATTTTCTGCCAGTTCCGGGTTTTACTAATATTTACACATATATCCATGAAGCTATTCTATTGGTTGATCCCGCGTTGAATAATCAGTATCATTGAGAATTTTTGTCCCTGTTCGTTCGTTCGTTGTGCTTCTCCGTTAGACTTGGCTCTCTCAAAGCACGAGAAGCTAAATTATCTAATTAATATTTTATCTTAAAATTAAATAATATGATTAGTGATAAAATATTTTTTAAATCTAAAGAAATTTTGAATGACCAAATGATAATTAAGGAAAAACTCTCTAATGATGAAAATTAAAAGGTGACCGCACATCAAAAAGTCTGAAATTTTTTGTTCCGAACTCTCCTATTTTCATGAATTTATTTGATCTTTAGTGGGTTAGCAATTTTGATTTCTTTGGGGGATTTAGGCTCCGTTTGGGGGAATTTATTTTCCCTCCAAACGGAACCTTAGTTTGGTTCGTTATACATGCATACCTATGATGAAGAGTGATGGGGCTCGCTTGGAATATCTCAGTCAAGCGAGCCGCACGCTTCAAGCCGTGCTCAGCTCAAAGGCTAGAAAGCATCCCTAAAGCGGGGACAAACGAAGCACGGGCACCCAAGCAACTGCGCGGGAAGGACCACCCCGAAGGAAGGGGCACAACCAGACGCATATGCACGAGCACTGCGCGCGTGCACGCCCCGGCCGTCGCCTCCGACCACCGACGCAATCGTGCACCCCGCCCGGGCTGCCCGAATCGCACTAGGGGGGCATTGTCGTCATTTTGCTAAATTTGGTGATTTAGATTGTACAGCCTCAATTTAGCGACCTCAGTCGTAACTGCACCCAACCAAAACAGGACAAGTCTGACATGAGAATTCAGGTTGGGAGAGACGACCTCGCTCCGCGGCGAGCTGACCTCCCCGAGCTGGCGCCAACTCACCAAAGTGAGATCCAGGGCAAGGGAGGTCGCCGCCAGGACGAGCGCAGGCGAGCTGAGCCCACCCTCTTTGTGGGCTAGCCTCGGCAGAGAAGGTCTAGCTCGCCCTTTCTTCTATTTACGGCCTATCTTGGTCTGCCCATAGCCATCACAAACAGTGGGATTTCGTTATTCACAGACTAAACACAGGTGCTAATAGCAAAAATCAAAAGGCGGAGGCCGCTATTTGTAGGCCATAAAGACGATTTTGCCCCGGGTTTGGGGTTTGCCTATTAATAGATCCTCAAGGCACCTTGGAGAGGCAGATCCAGCCTCCCAAAGCTGCTGAATTTTGGAGAGATCTTGCTCTGTGCCATCCAAGGTGTCAAGCTCAGCTCTTGGCTTTGGGAGACGTGACACGCGCTTCCTGGTGAGCGATGGGACATCTACGTTGCAGCTCACCTCCGCGAGAGCGTTCCCGCCAAGGCTCCGCTTCAGCAAGAACTCTACCATTGAGGCTTCGTGGACTTGGGTTCAGTTTGTTTCAGCGGTGGCGCTCCGTTGCGCCCCACGACAACGTTTAAATTTTTTTGTCCTGTTTCTGGCGGCGTTGCTTCGGCATCGGCAGAAGAAAATATCGTTGTCATCGGAGTTTTGCCACTGCTGCTCGGAGTGCCTTTTCTATGCCGCGTTCTCAACGCATGATCAAGGTAGGGTGTCGCCCCCCCCCCCCCCCCCCCTTGTAACGACCTGGGTTTAGGCCCAACAGGCCGCCTCACGGCATCGCCCGACCCACCACGCAGCCCAAGGAGAGCCCAAGGCGCCACGGGTGGTACAACCAGAATCTATAAGGTCTGCAGGCCGTACACCCTAACACAAATCTCCGCGTCTGTTTCTCAGCAGCGGTAGGTTTCGAACCCAAGACCTTGATAACGCTCTCATTTACTAGAGCTCATCACCAACTGAGCTGCAGCCCAGTTGGTGATGAGCTCTAGTAAATGAGAGCGTTATCAAGGTCTTGGGTTCTGTTGTAGTATGGAGGTCAGGCGGTCTATTGCAGTATGGAGGCCGGACGGTCTGGCGGTTTATCCCAGCGGCTTGTTAGCCGGGCTGTTGCTGATTGGTATCCGAGCGGTCTGGCGGTTTGTCTCAGGCGACATGGAGACCGACGGTCTAGCGGTCTCCTGTGGCAGCTTGTCCTCTGTGGCGGCTTGTTCTCTCCTTCTGGTGGTTATCGAGCGGTTAACCTATTCGTCTAACCGCCCGACTTGTTCGGTCTGTTTTTCTGTAAAGCCGCATATACTTGTAATTTTTTAGTCCCACATTGCTTATTTGTAATCTCTCTCATCTCATCTATTCTATAAAAGGGAGGCTATACCTTTGTAATACTCACCTTTTTGGATAATAAAATTTTGTTACTCCAAATTTTCAGTCTACTTTCTTTTTGTTCGCACATGGTATCAGAGAACTCGATCTTTTCATCCTGATTCTGTGAGCTTTCTCTGTCTGCGCGGCTTGATTCTTCTTCTCGCGACCTGTCTTCGCGACTTATTTCTTCCGCCTGCTTGTACCCTGTTCGCGCGGCTTCTTTACTCCTTGACGTTGCCCTTTGTGTGTGCGACCTCTTTGATTCCCCTTTCTTCTCGCCGCGACCTGTGCTTAGTTGTTGCGCCCTCCTTTTCTAGCTGCTCCTCTTCTTAAGTCGTTGCGACCTGTCCTTAAATCGTCGCAACCTGTTATTCTTGGCAACAAGGCTGTGATATACATCTCCAAAAATCCGATCTTTCATGAGAGAACAAAACACATAGAAGTCGACTGTCATTTTATTCGAGAAGAGATTTTGAAGAAACAGATTTGTACTCCGTTCGTCACTTCTGACAACGAGTTGGCAGATATTTTCACCAAGCCGGTGTCCGCTTCCTTTTTCACATTTATGACAAGCTGGGCATGATTGATATCTATGCTCCAGCTTGAGGGGGAGTGTTGCAGTATGGAGGTCGGGCGGTCTGTTGTAGTATGGAGGCCGGAAGGTCTGGCGGTTTATCCCAGCAGTTTGTTAGCCGGGCTATTGCTGTTTGGTATCCGAGCGGTCTGGCGGTTTGTCTCAGGCGACTTGGAGACCAGCGGTCTAGCGGTCTCCTGTGGTGGCTTGTCCTCTATGGCGGCTTGTTCTCTCCTTCTGGTGGTTGTTGAGCGGTTAACCTATTCGTCTAACCGCCCGAATTGTTCGGTCTGTTTTTTTGTAAAGCCGCATATACTTGTAATTTTTTAGTCCCACATTACTTATTTATAATCTCTCACATCTCCTCCATTATATAAAAGGGAGGTTATACCTTTGTAATACTCACTTTTTTGGATAATAAAATTTTGTTGCTCTAAATTTTCGACAAAACCCCGTGGCAATTATACAACCCCGTATCCGGCGAGTGGGTTGACGGGAGCCTCGGCTAATCGGTTTAGACCGCCCAAGCCCCAGGCGAGCTCGGCAGGGAAATATGTAGGCCCGAGCCGAGCATGTCGAGCTCAACTTCCGTCGGGCCGAGCTCGGAGTTTGCCGAGCAGAGCATGCCGAGTCCAGCAGTCGTCGGGCCGAGCACGACGAATGGGGGTTGGGCGTCAGGCGAACAGAGCAGACCGACCCCGTATTCGCCCGAGACCAAGGAGGGGAGGCGGGCGCGAGATCCGCCAGGCACTCCCCCCTCCAGGGCGAGCAGATGCTTCAGAGGGTTGTTCGCCCAGGCCCATAATGTGTTTTTACCGCGTTGCCCCCGCTGGCCTGTCCATAGCCAGTTAGAACAGCGGAGTTACGCTGTTGGCAGTCCCAGTTGGGTTGCGCATAGCTGTTCAGAACAGCGAGATTCGGCTATTTGCAGGCCGTTTGCAGAATCCTATAAATAGGGCCCAATGGGTATCTCAGAAAGGCATGCTCACTTGTTGTCACGGGGTTTCAAACCCAATACCTTGATAACACTCTCATTTACCAGAGCTCATCACCAACTGAGCTGCAACCTACCGCTGCTGAGAAACATGCGCGGAGATTTGTGTTGGGGTGTACGGCCTGCAGGCCTTGTAGATTTCGGTTGTACCACCCGCGACGTCTTGGGCTCTCCTTGGGCTGAGTGGTGGGTCGGGCGATGCCGTGGGCGGCTTGTTGGGCCTAAACCCGGGTCGTTACAAAAAAGTGCACTTTTATATAGCGACCCGGGTTTAGGCCCATAGCCGCCCCCGGCCGTCGCTACAGGACTGCAGTCTGTGCCACTCAAACCCATCTACGGCCTATTTCTTAGCACGGTAGGTTTTTGAGAACGCCAGGTTTCGAACCCGCGCCTCCTTAACTAGGCACTTTCAACAGTCCTCATCACCAGCTGAGCTGCAGCTCAGTTGGTGATGAGCTCTCCTTGGGCTGCGTGGTGGGTCGGACGACAACGTGGGGCGGCCTATTGGGCCTAAACACGGGTCGTTACACCCCCCTCCCCCCAACCTCCCGTTCTGCCGCCGCCTTCCTCACCGGTGACGACGTCCATGGACGTCGGACTGCCGGATCTCTCTCCCTTTGCCATGATCGTCGGATCTGATCTCTTTTCCTCTGCCATGGACGTTGGATCTTATCTCTTTCCCTTTGTCATGGACGTTGTTTTGTCGGAGCTCTCTCTCCCACTGCCAGGTCGTTGGAGCTGATCTCTCTCCCTCTACCATGGACGGTTGAGCTCTCTCCCTCTACCATGTACGTCAGAGATCCTAGGTAATTAGAGGTTGGAAACTACTATTGCGGTGACCTAGATCCTGGGTATTCATTATTATTAAATCATCATTAATATTATTAACATTATTATTATCATTACGGAGCCTGAACAGATAATAAATTAAAATCCTAAATATGTTTTAATTATAATTATTATAATAATTATTATTATTATTATGATTACTGTTATTACTAAATCAAACTTATAATAAATATTTATTATAATTCATTTTAATTAATATATTTGTAATTTATTTTGATAATAAATGTAATGGAAACGTCATTAGTGTTTTGTCAAACTATTTTTCCATTCTGAATAACTCTGTCATCGTTATTTACCAAACTGTTTCTCCATTCTGAAAAATATTATTCTCATAACTCAATTCTTAAAGTTTCATTCTCACAAGTCACAACTCCTTTTATCACCGTCACCGTCGAAACAAACTGACTCTTTGAGATTTTTCCCAGCTGGAACGTTTTCATCGAGGTTCCGTGGACTTATTAATTTTCCTAGTCAGAGTGCTTCCATCGAGACTCCGAGGGCTTTGTTTTTTTTTCATTATTTTTGTAATTTGTACTTGAAACGGAGAGGTGGTCTACCACCCTCCGAGAAATCATCCCAAACTTTGTAATCTCCAAAGAAATTAATAGTGGATTTTGGCTCGACACAGATCCAGTCACTTGGTCTTTCACCCTTTCCAGGTTTTCCGCTTAAAAAACCATTTGTCATTTGATGCGCGCTGTTTTTCTTTGATTATTTGTGCGCCCAGTCCGACTCCGAGCTAAGCCAGTCTGATTCTCCGGACCAAGAAAAATTGAGACTAGCTTGCAAAAAGGGTGGGTTGCTACTTGATTACAGCTAATATTATATGTTAAGAATTTAGCGCTACTATTATATCTTTACTTATTAAAGTTGCCGATTAAATAAGCAATCATTCCAGACATGCGACACAAATGGCGCTCGTGAAGGGAACATTTTTGGGTTCGTGCCACAAAAAGAGATCTACGTTAGAATGATATAGGACTACGACACGCGGTAGACATAAAAATTGAAAGGGGGAGCATACAAATATTGATATCTTTGGAGATGGATAACAGTGTTTGTTGTGGGTCACTCGACCTTTTCTCCGGTCCAGAGAATCAGACTGCCTTAGGTCGGAGTTGAGCCGATCGTGCAATCAATTAAAGAAAACTGCAGCAATGGACAAGAGATATTTTTGACGTGAAAAACCCAGAAAGGATGAAAAACCACGTGCCTGGAACTGTGCCGAGCCAAAATCCACTAGCTTCTCGAGGTATTACAGCAGTTGATTTGATCTCGGATGGCGACAGGCCGATACTCTATTACAAGTGCAGAAAAAGGAGGAAAATGGATAAGCCCTCGGAGCCTCGATGGAAGCACTTCGACCATGAGATGACGTCAAGTTCACAGAACCTTGGTCAGAGTGTTCTAGCTGGAAAATCTTCTAAGTCCTCGGTGCTTCAGGAAACTGCGCTCTCGTTGATGCGGAGCCTGGATGGGAGCGCTCTCGCGGAGGCGATTGACGTCACTTGAGGCGTGAATAGTTCGTGTCGCAAGGAGAATAATGGAGCAAATTTTTGAGCGAAAAATCGGCCTAAGTTCACGATTCTCATCGGAAAATCTCAGAGCTCTCTCTCTTACCTCTGAAGTTGCTTGGGTTGAAGTGAAGCCTTGAGGGCCTACTTATAGTTTTTGGGAGGGGCGCGTCAGTAATTGCGCTGGGGAATGATTCATGCTGGCGAATGGCGTTGCTCCGTTCAGATCACGCGGATCACCATTTTTACCTAAATGACGAAAGTACCCCTCCTTACCCCCGGGAAGTTCGGGCGGCCCCGGCAAGGTGCTCGGGCGGCGGTGGGGGCCGCCGCCAACGGCGCGTGGGAGCGCCGCGCACGCAGCGCGTGGCCGAGCGGGAGCGCGGCCAGGGGCCGCGCGAGGGGCTACCACGCGCGGCCCATCCTATAGAGGGTGCGCTGGTCGCGCACGTGCTGGCCGCGACGCGGGCTCGCGTGTCGGCGCGTCCGTCTGGTTTTTTCAGGTGTGTGCGGTTCTCTGCATGTCGTTGGATTGGTTGAGCTCACTTCCACTTAGACCGGATTGACTCGGAATTTTCATGGGGACCCTATCAGTGTTGATCTCCAAGAAATCGAATTATCTCCATGAAGATCGACAACAATTGGAAGGAAGCATAACATAACCAAGTAGCAACCACCTAGATTGATGATTGGTCACAAGTCCCGCCCTAGTAGCAACCACCTCGAAGGCAGATGACTCTTCACACGTGCATGTCGCAACTCTCTACATGAATGGAGCGGTTCGATCTCTCCTATAAAATAATACCCCAGCCTCAATTATATCGGGGAGAGAGAAAGACTGCATTTTCTCTATAAAATTTGCCACCTCATATAAACCAACCAAAAATGTCATTTATCTCACCTGAATAGGAGCCCAATAACAGCATGTCTTGGATTTTCTCAAACAGCCCGACGATCCAAGACAAATCTGATTAATTTACGAACCAAATTTATGATGGTAGGGAGCAGACCAATGTCGTCACCTACCGTTGACCCAAATCTAGAATGGAACGCCTAATCAGACACCTCCGAATTTGGCTCTGATACCACTTTGTTGAGAAATAAATATCTCATTGCGCTTGCGTCGCCGGGTACTTAGAATATAAAACGTACCAAACACAAGAAAACAAAACAACAAGAAGAAACAAAGATTTACGTGGAAAACCCTCTCTCAATCAATGAGGGAAAAAATCACGGGACGGGGCACACAAAAATCCAATATGAAAAATAAGGATTACAACAACATACACTAGATTTGCTCAAGCTAGATCCCCCTGGATTCACAGATTGAATCACCTTCTCGATTATAGAAAAATCCTTTCTCCAGGCAAAAGGTTACCAACTCCAAATCTCTCTTCAAATCTCCAAGAGTAAAGCGAAGACGAGAAAGAGAGCAAAAAATACCCTTATAGGAAAGACAAGGCATTGATATGAGAATCTTCTGTTCTTCTTCCTGAAGAAGAAACCTGACAATAACAATGACAGAAGGTCGAACCCAAGAGCAACGATTTTCACATTCTGACGGTCGAATAACTGTTGTTTTATATTTGAAATAAGTTGTGGCCTATTTAGGGCAAAGGGCGAGGCTATCTTAGCCCTTAGATCAAGCCCTAAGCCATCAGACGGCATAGAAATCCGTGATTTCACGGAACAGCTTCCGTCAGCCAAGACTCGACACCTGCCAGCTTCACTCGACGTCGAGCATCCGACTCAGCTCCACTCGACGTCACTCGACGCCAGACAACTGCACTCGACGCCTAGCTGTTGCACTCGATGCCACTCGACCCCTGGAGATAGAGAGCATTTCTGAGTTCCAGTCCTGCTCCCAGCACAACCCCAGACCTGGTATGATTTATCCTAAGTCCAACAAATCTTTAGGGGCTGGACCCCAACACTCATCAATGTGGAATTTCTCCAAAATACACTTGTTTTGCTTCATGCACGTCTTGGATCTAATGACAATGGATATCAATATGCTTGGATCTTGAATGAAATGTTGAATTCTTCGAGAGATGGATGGCTCTTTGATTGTCATTGTATATAATGCACCGTTCTTGCTGCATCCCCAGTTCTTTAAGAAATTTCTTCAACCGCAAAGCTTCTTTGCAATCTTCAGTTATCGCAATATACTTCGCTTCTATTGTGGATAAAGCGCCACACTTTTGCAACCTGGACTGTCATGATACTGCTCCTTCTGTCAACGCCGTCATGAAACCTGAGATGGGTTTCTTTAAATCAACATCTCCCATCGTGTCAGAATCTATATACCCATCAAGAATAGGCTCCCCTTTTACGAAACATAGACATACTCTGAAAGTTTCTATTAGATATCGTAATATCCACTTCACTGCTTCTCAGTGCTCCTTTCCAAGATTCGATAGATATTTAATGACAATTCCAACTGCATGAGCAATATCCGATCTTGTGCACACCATGACATACATCAAACTACCAACTGCGGATGAATAAGGAATCTTACTTATCTCTTCTTGTTCTCTTTTGCTTTTAGGGCATTGCTTAAAGTAAGTTCAAAATGACCCGCAAGTGAAGAACTAACCACTTCGGCCTTACTCATGTTGAATCTTTCACAAACATTCTCTATGCATTCTTGAGATAACCACAACAATCCATTCCTCCTATCATGAGTGATCTTCATGCCAAGTATTTGTTTTGCCGGTTCTAAGTCTTTCATTGCAAAAGTCTTACTTAATTGCTTCTTTAATTCTTCAATTTTGTTGATATCATGATCAACGACTAAAATGTCATTGACATAAATAAAAAGAATAATGAAGTCATCATTTGAGTATTTTTTCACAAAAATATAATGATCGGACGATGCTCTTTTGTTCCCTTGACTTCATCATGAATGAGTGTAACTTCTTGTACCACTGCCTTGGATCTTGCTTAAGTCTATATAGGTTCTTCTTCAATTTGCACATAAATTGCTCATTGCTTTTGACTTTGGACCCTTCCAATTGCTTCATGTATATTTCTTCCTTCAAGGCGCCATGAAGAGACATAGTTTTCACATCAAGTTGTTCCACCTCAAGACTCAAGTAAGCCGTTAATCTAAGAACAACTCTAATGGATTACATCCTCCCACTGGAGAAAATATTTCTTCAAAGTCAATGCCTTTCTTCTGACTGAAACTTTTCACAACCAATCTCGCCTTGAAGCGTCGTTGTGAGTCATCACCTTCGATCTTCAATCAATAAATCCATTTGTTCTTGAGAGCTTTCTTGTGTTTCGACAATTTCACCAAATCATAAGTATGATTGTCATGTAAGAATTTCATCTCTTCTTGCATGGCTTTAGCCCATTCTTCCTTCTTCTCATGTTCGGGAACTTCTTGGTAAGTTTCTGGCTCTCCCCTATCACATAGCATCACAAACTAATTAGTATTGAGATGCCTAAGGTGGATACACTCTCGAGTAGATCTTTTCACTTGGACTTCAACTATCCGTGCTTCTTGATCAACTTTCTCAGTTGAGCAGTTTCATCATCATGGTCACCACCAAATTCTTGATCATCTCCCTTGTGATCAAATGTCTCTAAAGGTTGAGAAATTAGATCTAGACTAACAGGAATCTCTGCAAATGAACTGGGATATTCATTCTCGTCACAATTGTCAAACAACTAATCTTCAAGAAACACAACATCTCTACTGTTGGCAATCTTTTTGTTCACTGAATCCTATAGCATGTTGCCGAACTCTTCACGACTGTACACTATAAAAATACACGATTTTGCTTTGTCATCAAGTTTTGCTCTTTCATCTATAGTAGTATGAATGAAAGCCTCGCATCCAAACATTTTTAAATGATTATATGATAGCTCTTTCCCAGTTCAAACACTGCTTGGCACATCGCCCTCCAAAGTAGTTGCTGGTGAAAGATTTATCAACTTTACTGCAGTTCTCATTGATTCCCCAAAAGTATTTAGCAAGTTTTGCACGTGAAAGCATGCACATGATCTTCTCCTCGATCGTTCTATTCATTCTCTCCGTTATGTCGTTAAGCTGTGGTGTTTTTGCTGGGGTTTTCTCAAGTCCGATACCATGGAGTTTGCAATAAGTCTCGAACGGACCTCCGTATTCGCCTCCATTATCTGCTCGAACTGTTTTCAAGCGCTTCCATGTTTCTTTTCCAACTCTGACATGAAACTCCATAAAGACATCCAACGCTTGGTCTTTTGTTTTCAAGGCGATAACTCAAACCTTTCTTGAGTGGTTGTTAATGAAAGCGTCAAAATACAATGCACCACCAAGAAATTTCACTTGCATAGGGCGTACGTCGTTATGAACCAATACAAGGTTATTAGGTTTCTTTGATGGAGAGCGGAAATGGAGAGAAACTCCGTGTGTTTTTCCCGCCAAGCAATTATCACAAAATTTTAGAAGAGCATCTTGTAGATTTTGTAAGAATTGCTTCCTAGCAAAAGTTTGTAATATTTTCTCACTGTTATGACCAAATCTCTTGTGCCACATATCAACATGTGCAACCTTCTGAACTACATTTACCTCTCCTTTGTGAAGCTTTGCTTGCAAATATTTCCCCTTGCAACCATTAGAGAACCTCTAATGATCTTCCAACTTCCTCCACCGAAGTAACCACCAAAACATTCATCATCAAGTTTTCCTATAGATATCTAGTTTAGGTGAATGTCCGAGACATGCCTAATATCTTTGAAAACTAGCTTGCTCTTAACATCAGTCTCAAAATACACATCTCCAATTTCGATAATTTTGGCCAATCTGTTGCCCATTTTGACGTTGCCAAAATTACCTGTAGACTAGGAGGCAAAGAAATCAGCGTGAAAAATGATATGAAATGATGCATTAGAATTGATCACTCAATAACATTTCTGATTTACTAGATTGACACAGCCTCATCCCATAAAATGGAAATCTTTTTTTCAATGATGGTTACAGTATTAGTCTTTCCCTCCTCTTTATTTCCTTCATTTTGCTCTCTTTTTCATGCTCCACATTCCCGCTTCATGTGAGCCGACTTATTGTAAAGAAAACATTTGGTTTCTTTTGTGCTCTAAATTTCTCCCTAGAATGATTTTTCAGGGGGTTGTTTGCATGGGAGGCCAATGCATTCTGTCACCCATTCATGATACAAATCTATTGATATGTACATTAATTAAGGTGATTATTATTAGCACAATAGTTTTGATTAGTCGCACTACGTTTTCTCCTAATTTTTCGCGCCTTTTGAAAATACGTCTTGTACATGAATTTTTAGGAAAAGTGTTCAACACGAAAGTTGTATATCTCGACGAAATCTACAATTTTAGTGTTGAACACTTTTCCTAAAAATGCATGTACAAAGCGTATTTCTAAAATGCGCGAAATCTGGGTGTATTTCTAAAGTACGCCTTGTACATACATTTTTAGGAAAATTGTTCAACACGAAAGTTGTAGATTTCGTCGAGATTGTAATCTACAACCAACACTTTTCCTAAAAATACATATACAAGACGTATTTCCTAAAAACACGAAATATTAAGAAAAAATATAGTGCCACTAGCCGAAATTGTACTGCTGATAACAATCACGTTAATTAAGTAAGCCTACGGTAATGTTCAGTGGGAAAGCCATTCTCCCGCCCCACTCTGAATTCTGGGCTACAAAGTAAACGCAGCCGTCTCAAGGGATCCCTCGAGTGAGGTGTAAGAGGTGAAGATCTAGGCAAGATTCTCGGGGGGCGTCCGACCGGCTCGTGGAGGGGAAAGAAGGGGAGGGAGGAAGATGGAGAAGAAGCAGATTCGGACGCTTAAGATGGCGGAGAAGCTCGTGGTGTCTACGATGGCGGGCCGTGACGCTTCCCACGACGCCGCCCACGCCTTCAGAGTCCGGGATCTTGCCCTCTCGCTCGCCAGGGAGGAGGGTTTGGAAAGCCAGAGTTTGGAAATTGTAAGCACCTTTGCTTATCTTCGATTGAGTTGATCTAGGGTTCTTCTCTAACATACATATTGGTTGATCGGTTCATTGTTGGTCTCGAACCTTTTGTTTATCTCCTTGGAATCTCAAATAGAGATTCTTAGGTACCAAGAGTCATAATTTTTGACGGAAATGGTAGATTGCGATTCCAACTCTATGCTGCTTTGTTATGTACTGAAGTTATTCCCTAATTCGACGGTGTCTTTGCTAGGTCGAGCTTGCTGCCCTGCTCCATGATATTGGTAGAGTGTCGTGCTCTTATCTTATGAATTGAAAGATTTCCATTCGTTTGTTGAAAGTGAAGTTTAATGACGGTGATTTTCCTTTTGGCTGCAGGGGATTACAAGTATAATAAGTAAGTTTGCTTATTCCTTTTCACACATTGTATTTATGTCTTGCCATTGCAATGAAAACATTGTTTTTAAACTTTAGTTGTCTTTTCTGTGTGTGGTAGTGTAACGATCCAATGTCGTTACGGGATCGCCGGAGGGATTGCCGGCGTTAGAAGTGTAGTTATGTTACGTGCCGGTTGAGTTCCGGCGGGGAATAGCCTAGAGGCCAGTAGGAGAGAGAGATAGAACACATTCAGGGAGAGAGAGAGAAAATATGCTAGGAGAGAAATACTAAACTTCATTATAATGCTTGTCTTTATTACAACTACTTGGGCTCTATTTATAGCCTTCCAACATATGAGCATACACACCATTCAATTACCAATATACCCTCACTCCTCATATATCCCGTTACACTCCTACCCATCCCATAAAAACAACGACCTCGTCGTTTAGTTATCTATCGAGAGAAAAAAAATGGCATTAGCTTGCTTCGCTGCATTCTTTCCAAATGATCAAGAGTCCCCAATTAGCAGCAGCTTGTTTCCTTTGTGCATTGTGACTAAGCTATAAAGAGCTTCATTGAATTCCTGCATGATGCATTTAGTAAATCCGTCGTAGAAATTTGCTTTAAAATAATTTATTCTTTTCTTTATCTTCACTATTAAGAGTAACTCCATCAGCAAGATATGAGAAGCTACTCCTGAACATGCCAGAGAGACGTGATAGATGAAAAGTTGTGTTCATATTGCAGGGGCATGATGTTCTCCTCATATTTCAGCTTATCGATGCAATCTTTGACTGCTTATATCATCCGGTGGATGAAATGACTGCAATAAATGCTTGCCATAAGCCTTCCTATCTCAAGTTGGTCTGAACCACAGCTTCCGGATATCACTGGAACACTTCAAGAGGAGCCAAACACACATCTACTAAGTTTGCTGCAACATTATCAGATTCACGAACCATGCCATGGACTTCTAGAAGACCTGAATCAACTAAAAGACATCTTTGACATACGACAGAGACCTCATCCTGTCCAAAGATTTTATTTCTCATCTCCAATGCCATGATGTGACCGTCTTCTGTGCTTGCACTCTATCGTGTCAATTTGGTGGGAAAAAAATGTCAAAATGGTACATCTGGCAAGCGAAAATTTAATGAATTTATTGAATCCGCTGGAATCAAATATCCAAATTGTCCAATAAGATTCTTCGTAAACTGATAAGGCGAGCGTTGGTGGAGCATTTTCCAATGTTGAATCGCAAATGGAAAAGGCAACCTTGCTCCTTGTTAATGGAAGAAGCCCTCCATCGTTCTTAAGAAGCACCAAACCTTGTCTGGCGGCTTCTAGCGCGAGATCTCTGTGCTCTTTGTTGTACGCATTGCCTAAGCTTAATTCGCCTTATTCCTGCTTTGTCGGATCTCCGTCAAATGTTGCATCTATATGAAATTTGTCATCATGATTTTCGAATAGATTGGGCTTCATTATGGTATTTTGGAATTCCAAGGAGCACATATCCTTATTTGTATGCACAATGTCTGTAGATTTTTTCCCAAAGAATGGCGTGTAGCTTCGTCGAAGGAAGCAACACTCGATTTATTTTCATTAACCAATTCAGTTTCTTCGGCCCCAAAGATGGTAGAATCTTTATAGATAGAGAAAGAGGAAAACTGCTCTCTTCCTATTTCAATAGATCTGTCGGAGCCGTAAGTTGTCATCGGTAGCGTTACGGTGGAAGGCCCTTGCGACGGTTCTTGGTATGAAGTCGAAGGCTCTCCGACAAGATCCCCTTGATTGGTGGCCTTTGAGTTGGTGTCGAGTGATTTTCCAACACGTGTTGTTAGGTGATTGAGAAAGGATGGCCATGTGTGAGGGGAACCTATTTTGACAAATTCAAGATAGTACGATAAAGCGGGACGATCTAAGGTGAAGGAAGCCACAAACAATTGATGTTCAGGTGGGATAACTCTATCTCGAAAATGGCGCTCCATTTGTACAATCCAATTATTTGGATCTCCAAGGCCATAACGTGTAGGCGGGATGACAAGATGAATTGATGTCAGCTTATTTGGATCTTCCTGTGGATGCTTATTAGCTTCCATAACCTCTACTTTTCTAAAAAAAAAAAAAACTTCTGTCAGCAATCTTGATTGATGGAGTAGACAACAATCACTTCTCCTTCATGAAGACATTGGAATAGACAACAATCTTAATTAATGCGGATTTATTCAGCTTTGAGTTGTAATTAATTTCCCAAGACACAACTTCAACAACGGGAACAGCGGTGGCCGACAACTAGATTTCCTCCAAGATCAGATATACCCAACAATGATAGATGGCCCTGCTTCAAGCCTCATCCCGACAGTGGATCTTGAAGGCCGGTAGATGTTGCGGATGTAACATCCAAGTGTTTAAGACAAATTTAATTTTATTGCAGGGTCAAATCGCGAATGATTTTGATCGAGCCAGTGCGTCGTCGAGGTACGATGTAATATGAGAAAATTTTGAGGATTAATTAGTGGATTAGTTTAGCGTCGAGTTTGTACTCGGCGCGGTTTTATTTGATAGAGTAAGAGTGTCATTTAGATTTCCTTTAAGGATTAAGAGGAAATGACGTTTTTGTTTTTGAGGTGCGATTTCAAATCCTTCTCAATCTTAGGGGTGTCGGTTCATTTTCCCCCCTTATTTTACTCACCCGACGGTTTCCAAAAAAAAAAACCACTCCGCCGCTTGAATCATGAAAGCCCGCACCCCCCCTAAATCCCGTGAACCCCGATTCCTTCTTTCCCGCAAGCCGCGGTCCGCCTCCCGTAACTGCACGACGAAATCGGCGACCAGGCCCTAGGCGACTGCTCCCGTCGCGCCGGAATCCAGCATCCGCTCCTCTGCCTCCCTCTCTAGACTCCGATGACCCCTACCGTTCCATCCAAGCGTCGTAGGAGATCCGACTTCAACCCTAGCCGGTGGAAGATAAGGGTGTCAAAGCACTGTTTGGCCGGTGAGTTTAGTTCCCCCCTTCTTCCATTTTCCTATTAGAAATCGTTACCGTGGAAGCGATTTTGATTATCTTCCCTTTTCCTCTTGCCCTAATTTAGGGATCGAAGTGCTCGGCTCCCCAAATCGGGAATCGATCGCTGTTTGGGGCTAAATTGCTATTTAGGGCAAGGTAAGCCACCGTTTTGGTTGTTCATATTAGTAACTTTGTCGTATTGAAATTCTCCACCGAAACCCTAGGAGGGAAATTTTGTTTAATGAGACTCTTTCTGGTTGGAACTCAATTTTACTTAGGAGGCACAAAAGAGTGAAGGAGTTCCTGGTGGACAGATTTATTCGAAGTTTTTCCATGCCACCTCGTCGCGTTTACGAGCGTCGAAGCGCCATTGTAAGAAAATTGACTCCTTTTAGTTAAGCATTGTAGACCTTTTTTCATGCTAAATCAAGTTTGAGTACGCATATAGAAATTCCAAGTTCCTGTAGTTAGAACTGAGATAGCGGGGTGTGTGAACACTTAGAGTGATCAGACGATGCAATGTATTGAAAGATCCTTAGTCCAGTATACTTGACTAGAGCGCTACTCCGTAATTACTTCAGTGAACTCTAGTATAAACCTATTCAGAAAGTAGCAAGGAAGGTCCACCCTATGTTGCTGGTGGGTACACCCCACCGTATATTTCAGGGCCAGTAAGCCACTATATAATTGCAAACTCAGGGTAGATGACTCTTGTTACAGATATGACACTCCTCAGATAGGAGTTAGTGACCCACTTAAGGGACGCTCAGTTTAGGGCACCATCAGGTTTGCCACTTAGACCACAGTTATTAGTGGTGTCTAGTCGCCCTTAGCGACAAGTGTTAGCAAGGAAATGTTGAATCGAGTGGATACTCATAAAAATCGTGATTCCAAATCTTCAGGAACCACGACTTAGAAAATTCAGAGATTAGTGTGACAGATCACACTATAAGTTGTTTCATGTTAGATCATGAACCTAAGTATCAAGATTTATTTTAGGGAATGATGCATAACTTAATTCATGTATTAATCACTTAAAAATATTTCTTTTCATTTAAGTGTTGCTGGAGAGAGTAGTTTTCTTACTCTTCCGTGGGCCTGACTCATTTGGAACTTGTTTTTACAGGGGGCTCAGGTCAGGGGATCCACTTAGGATAGGCGGCTCAGTTTTCAGTCGTCAGTTTATTCAGTTGTACTACTGTTGTTATACTTTGCTTTCTATTTTCAGACATTTGTATTTGATGTACTTTACTCACTGTGATGGTTCAGTTAATTCAGTTTGTTGGTATTTCAGTTCCTTAGTATTATTTCTTCCCTATTAGTTGGCTCTGTGGTTGCTGCTTGTCAAGGTACACTTTTACCCATAGTCTTACTTCACCTTTCCGCTGTAAATATTTCTTTTCAGCATCTTTATTTCTTTTACCAGCTTTATATCAGTTTATATACTGTCTCTTAGTTTACTTGTAATCGCGGACCCGGCCGGACTGCTGATTCCTGTCAAACTTGGTTAGAGTGTTACAGCGGAGGCGACATAACGTCGGTGGTGGCGATGCTGCGTAGACACCAATAAACAGCGATGCACGGAAGGAAGCGGCCCTGCTTCAAGAAACTGGGAGAAGATTCAAATACCATTCCGACCCATTATGTTGTGCCAGATGTTGTAATAATAGAGGCTGTTCAGCGGCAGGTTGATTCTCGTCCAACCTCAAGGCTGGTCTTGAGTTGCAGAAGTCTCAGAGAAATGGCGGATATGATGCAGAAATTTTGTTGTTCCCCAAAAATTGATATCCTGGAACAATTCCCGGGTGCAAGAACAGAAACATTGCTGATTCAGGACTGAGAGTATCAATTAGAATAGGGATTTGGATCCAGTCAATGAGGCGAAAACAGAGGCGAAGCGCCGAAGGCGGTGACGACAAGCGACGGGGGCGATGAAGCGGCGGAGGCGGCGAAGCGGCGGAGGCGGCGAAGCGGCGGAGGCGGCGAAGCGGCGAAGCGGCGGAGGCGGCGAAGCGGCGCTGGCGTTCTTGAAATCGTGGATCGGGTGCGAGATTATCAACGAGAGCGAGATTATCAACGAGAGTACCATTTGTAGCGATCCAATGTCGTTACGAGATCGCCGGAGGGATTGCCGTCATTAGAAGTGTAGTTATGTTAACGTGCCGGTTGAGTTCCGGCGGGGAATGGCCTAGAGGCCAGTAGGAGAGAGAGAGATAGAACACATTCAGGGAGAGAGAGAAAATATGCTAGGAGAGAGAAATACTAAACTTCATTATAATGCTTGTCTTTATTACAACTACTTGGGCTCTATTTATAGCCTTCCAACATATGAGCATACACAACATTCAATTACCAATATACCCTCACTCCTCATATATCCCGTTACAGGTAGTCCCATACTTTTTACTTTTCCATGAGATTTTTTGTCTCCTTTGTTTTGAAGCTTCAAGTTTGTGTGCAGGGACTTCAAAGAGGACACACTGATAGTGGAAAGTTTCCTTGAAGAGGAGGGTGTGGAAGAGAGCAAAAAGAAGGAGATACTTGACATCATAAATGGAATGGGTAATTTTTTTATGCTGTCGAGCTTGTCATTTTTTTTAATCTTGAGTCTACAAGGTATTTATTTGTTTTGAACATTGTAGATAAGTTAGAATGTTTCATCATTATCATCAATAGCTTTATCCCAACTAAATGGGGTCGGTTTATGATTTTCATTCTCCATTTGTTCATGTCAAGTTCTTTTTGAGGTAATAAACTTAAACTATGCACGTTATCTTTGAATATATTTCATTCATGCTAGTCTGGGTTTGTCCCTTTTCTTATCTAATCCTTCATCAGTAATTCTATCTACTTATATAATTACTACATTCTCTAGCATTCGTTGTGCTTACCCAAACCACTTAAGTCTATCTTGTATTTCATTTTTATCTTCAATAAATGTCACTCCTACTATTTCTCTAATGAAATCAATTTTTTTAATTTATTTTTTAAATAAAATAAATAAATGTCACTCCTACCACTTAATTAAGCCTTGGCGCATCGGTTAAGGTGTCACCGTGTGACCTTGAGGTCATGGGTTCGAGTCCTGGAAGCATCCTTTTGCAAAAATGCATGGTATGGTTTGCCTACATTTCACCAGTGGCAGGACCCTTCCCCTGACCCTCGCTGTGCGGGGCGGCTTTGTGCACCAGGCCGCCCTTTATTTTTTTAATTGTTTCTTTAGAATCCAAATAAGAGGCGAGGGTTTCAAACTTGAGGGACAATTTAATTGTAGAAACTAAATGAGCAATATGGTTTAATTTGCATGTGCGTTGAGCTTTTTGAAGTGAAATAGAAAGATTAACAGCCGTAGGAATATTACCTGACATAGATGCAATGGAGTAGAGGCAAGGTAAATGGTTGGTACTATTGAAGTAGAGTGGTCTATCCACTACACAAGGAGGCAGGTATAAGATAACGTTCTTGAAGCTTAGTTGAATGCAGAAAAAAGGATGAGACTAAAAGAAGGAAAACCGAACAGAAGTAAATACGAGTTGTTTTTTCTGGATAATAATTAAAAAACCCTAGAAAATGTCAGGTCTCCTTGAATTACACATTGAACAACACATGGATCAAATTTATTGTTACCTTGAAAAATTGTTTGAACAAACAAAGTGTAATCAAACACATATGAAAAAAATAGACTTGCTTAGGAAAAAATATAATTAAAGAAGAAACATTGTCGACTATTCAAATGATTAGTCAAAATTCAAAAAAGAAGCAACAAGGACCGCATGAACTAATTTTTTTTTGCAAATGTTCGTTGCAAAAACAAAAGATTGAACGGTCTCAAATAATGAGGTATTTGGATACAGAAGGTTTGATATAAAATACTATAAAATTGAAATAATTGTTGAAATGTTGTACTAATATATTCAGTCATATTATCGGGTCATAAAACTTTTAATGAAATGCCAAATTGATTTTTGGTTTCATTGAAAATTTTCAAAAGACATTAAAAACCTTAGATCTATGCTTTAGTGAGGAAATCGAAGATATGCGGTAATAATCTTCGATAAAAACACTAAAATAATGATAGCTATTAAAACCAGAGAATTTCATAGGACCCTAAATATCATAATTGATCAAATCAAAGGGATAAAAAATCAGTATAGTGGCGCATCTTGGGTAGCTTCCAATGATATATTCTTGTCCCACAAGATGCAAAATATCGACAATGATCGCATAATTGGGAACCGACTTTTCAATTGTTGATTATGAAGGATGTCCTAATATGTGATGCCATGGAATTACTAAGGACAAAAATACACTATATTCTGTCGAATATGTAAAGACCATGACCATCCTCATGACTAAATCCATTGACTGGTTTATTATAATATCCCGAAGACACAATAAAAACATATGACAAAACAGTTCAAGTAATCACGCTATTTTTTAATAGAAAGAATGCTAGAAGAAAATTAGGGATACGAAGAACAAAAGATAACATAATTGAAAATGAAAGTTGAATATTTTCAATTCTCATAGTGGGAACAGAGGAGCCATTAGTAATATGAACATTTAAATCCTAAAGAGGACGAAAAAATAAGGATAATAGAGATGTGTTCACGGAAGTCTTAGAATTTATTATCTTATTGTGAGAACTGAGAGGAAACAAGGCAAGCATCATTTGTCTGTGCAGAAATATCATGTAGCCTTTGATAATAGATTTTTGAATTTAATGTATTGACTGGTAGATAAACTAAAGGAGAGCTAGTACCATATGATCATATAAATGCGGAATTCCGCAACAGGGTGCTCAATATAAGCTCTCATAAGATTGTGATGATTCTGACAATCCATCTTGATATTTCCATCACATCCAACACACGGGTGCACGATCATGGACTCATAGTGTATTGATCCGTGATAACAGTCTTTTTGATCCGAGGTAGATAATGAAGAAGCCATATTCTTTGTGATAGATGAAGTGTTGAACATTATAGGAGATTAGTAGGCTCTGCAGAGGAAGAAGACTATGCTTAATGAGGGAAGATGACTACTATGTCAAAGAAAGACCCTACTTTGTCTATTGAAGATGCTGATTTTGCATTGTTTATCGAAGCCAGTGGGCTCTGTTGTCTGTTGAAGCAAGGAACACTCTTCGAGCAAGCTCTGTTGCTCTGTTTGTCTATGCAATAAACAACCTCTATGAGCAAGTTATCTCTAACACTCTTCGAGTAAGCTCTGTTGCTTTGTTTGTCTATGCAATAAACAACCTCTATGAGCAAGTTATCTCTTTCTGTCGAAGGGAAAGTAGTCTGGCACAAAGAGGGGAGGACCGAGATGGCTTGAGGTAAATTGACAGTTCTATACATTCGTGTTATTTTCTTTAGAGGAGGAAATGAAGTAAGACTGCTGGAGGACGAATACTATGCTAGGATTGTTGTTGGAGTCCTCGGCCGAGAGGAGGGAAGAGCGTTGGTATTCGCTAGCTTGGGTGTGATGGATGGGGAGGGGGGATAAGGTAGCAACTGGGGCTAATAGAGAGCACTAGGGTATCCGTTGGAATTTGTCGTCCGAAGTCAAGTCATTTATGATACCAATGTGGAAGAGGGAGCAATCTTGAGAATGTCAGGACATTCACAATCCACTGAGAGAGTGCCGTTCAACAATATGCTGCAATGCCATTATTAGGTAGAATTGGGGTCACCCTTTCCAATGTTTAAACAAGAATCTTGGAATAATAATTGAATATTTTCTAGCAAAAACCAAATTAAACCATGCACACCCCTGTTTGTTCATAATACATTTCTAAAAAAGTTATACCTTTGAACAACATTTATTTATTTCTAAAATTTCATTCATGTTGATGATGACAATTGCAATGCTGTGATGCGGGAATCTATAGGTAACTGACGCGCAATGCCGTAATCCTAGATGAATGCATACAATAACAAAATACAAAGGACTGATGGCAAACCCAAATATGAAGATGTAGGAGAATGCAATCGTGCAACTCAATGGACTAATGATTGTGGAAAATAAATTCTAATGCGACACAACTCTTCAATAATGCAATTATAAACAACGCATAGTTAATTAAACAAGGAAATTTTTAATACGTTACAATTGCAACTAATTGAAAATTCTAAGGATTAACGGGGGCAATGAAAACATACACTTACGAGAAATAAAAGAGTCAAATTAATTAAGCGCGATAATTCTAGTAATAAAATTGTATTTGCACAAATGTAAAAGACATGAAAATAAATGCAGGTCTCACCAAGTAAGTGGTCGTTGGTGTGGGATTGGAGGTCCGATGATTGTAGGAGCATCAACGGTGATCTAAAACAATGATGGTGGCTTTCTGGGACGGGTCAAAGGGGTATTGGGCTGTGGGAGTGCTGGAAAGACTATTTGGTGGTGCAAAGGGATGGGGGGCTGTGAATGAGAATAATGATCAGAATAATTTGAAGATTTCTCTGCAGGGGCTCTATGAGATTGGGTATAAACGGACTCGAGATCCTCAAATAGACGACAAAGCTGACATCGATAATTAGCCATGAAAGAACCTATAGACTCTACTACTACATATCAAAATAAACCCAAAATCTGAGGCTCTGATATCAACTAACGCAGGATGAATTTATAGGCGGAGGACGCGTGATGCCTTAACCCTAAGGCTCAGTTTGGCTCAGCTGCATCGACTAGAGAAGCAGTGGTGGGAAGCAGTGGTGGAATAATCAACTGTTTTGCAGAGAGGTAGCAGAATCTGTGAAACTGTTTGGAAGTACAACTTTTACAGTGCTATTTCAAATGAAAAAGTTGTTTAAACTATTTGACAAAATAATTGTATGATGTGCAGTCCATTTTTTTTAATTTAGAAAGAACAAATAATAACATAAATCTAACGAACATAGAAATTTGAAATTTCCTAAAATCAAACAAGATGTATGTGCTGGCAAGAAATGGCATTACCATAAGGGTAAATGATATGACATTATCTAGGAAAATCTAAAATATTCCTAAAATCAAACATAGAAAGGGAAAAATGCAAACGACATTATCAGGGAAAATGACAATGGAAAAACAAATGATTCTCAGTCATAATTAGGAGAAAATCTTTGTGATTACTGCCGCCGCTTCTTTTTCCTGCTCCTCAACTTGCTGGTCGACTGGAGTTGGCATTGGATACCTAGGGCTAGATGTGGTTGGTGAACAAAAGAGGAAGATGATATTTATATAGGGAGGGAAGAGAAAATAGAGCATACGGGTTCAGGAGGAAGAGCTCATGACTAGTGGTAGATGAGCTTCGGCAAGATGTCGCACCGGGAAGGAGCGCATGGCTACTGGCAGATGAGCTCCGACAAGATGTCGCACAAAGACAGGCACGCGTGGCTTCCGTGAATCCCACCCCCCGGCTTCCGCGACGTGCGATTTCTTCTGGAGTCGCGATAATTTATCGCCACTCCAGAATTATAGAAAAATAGTGATTTGGGAGCAACAACGACTCCCACGGTCGCTCCCAAAAATACGTTTGGTGGGGTGGTGCGAAAATCCGCGGCACCCCACTCCCAAAATGCCCCGCCAAACAGAGCCTAAATGCAATGCGAGAATCACAAACAAATACAATAGATCCAAGAACAACTCTAAAATGAATGTGCAAGGGCAAGCACACTCACAATACACAATTCAATGAATGGAAAGCTCACAACATAAATACTAATGCAAATGCAATATGTTAATCATGCCATTACTTCTGACATGCAATTAATTAAACAACATTAATTTTAAAGCCTTGCACTAACATCAAAATTGATCAAACATTACAATGTAAATAAGCGGATGATAAGTGCAATTACATAAGAGTATTAAGAATTAATACTGGATGATTAGAGCACCTAAACATAAAAATAGAATAGCCAAATTAATTAAACAAGAGGTCACCCAAAATAAAAGTGCATCCACACTATACACTTGAAATAAAAATTAAAATGTAAAATTTACTAAGTGAGGTGGCCTCCAGCGTGACGGATGCGATCCTAAGGGACGTAAACCATCAGGTGGCGAGGTGGCTAATAGAAAAATTTGTATGTACATGACGTAATCTCTCGAAGGGATATCGAGGAACTCAGAGATGAGTCAAATATCTCTCAAAGGGTAAAACTCGTTAGGTGGCTCTCCAGGAGGCTCAACGGGGAACTCCTCGAAGAACCCATCAATTGTAGAATGACACTCCAGGTTGGTGTCATCAATAACATTAGTGCCCCTCAAAGCATGTGAGAACCATTTTGCCGTCAACAATAGTCTCTAGACTCAAACTCGAATCAGGACTAGGCACCGCAAAATAAAGAGACTCTAAGAGACATGCACTCGAGACAAGGTCTATGATATGAGAAACCATAATATTTGTACCAGGAGTAGGGAAAGGGGAAATCACAATAAGCTTGCAAGACTGTTTGTGAACACTCCTATTGAATGTTATAGGATATGGGTCATATGTTGAGGGGAGATCACACCTCATACACGTAACCTCATGAGAACAAGGTGACTTTGTATCATAAAGTCCATCTTTTGTGTCTACAGAGGTAGGAGTGGGCACAAACTTAGCCTCAGGCTTTGACTCACCTTAGGACAATCAAAGTGCAAGTATATTCCACTAACTATACTGACGCTCAAGGACCCCTCAAAATGAAGGGCAAACTGGTATGTCTTCTCGAGAGACTCTAAGTAATGACGGTTCATCTTGGTATGTATTTCTAATCGAAGTCCAGACCGAAATTGGTAAGTGGTTATAATTGGTTGCTCTTAGGGTGTGATCCTCACTGCTAACTTATCAAAATGATCTCTATACTTAGCAAAGAATATTGATCCGTGTCGAAAAGTAAATGATTGCTTAAGCAAACTACTTATATACAATGTTTGTAAAATACCCATGACACAACCCCAGTTTCATCTCTACCTAACTAGTGATGCAATGAAGATGATTTCGCTCGTGGTTCTTTCAATGCTAAAGAAACATGTTTTAACCTGATCTAGAAGTCTAAATTTCACAAATTTGATGCGACGCTCACCGAATAATTCAAAACAATTGAGATAATATTTTGTCCACGAGCTAATAACTAAAAGACTTCAGACTCGATGACCGTCAAACGATGAGGCCATAATACAAAACCTATACTCGAGGCCATTCTCGAAATGATGATTTTTTGTAGTACTCATCCCTATGATAATCGAGGTCACTCAACACATTCACACATGTGCGGGGATGAGAATGACGCTATTCATTGTAGTGACCATCTCTAGTATAGTGGATCATGTTAAAGTATTGACACGATCTCTGGAAGTGGTGTGTTGCGAACGAGAATAATCATTGGAATAATATAAAAAATTCTCTGAAGGAGCTCTATGAGATCTTATATAGACAGTCTCAAGATCCTTAAATAGAGGGGTGGGATGACGACGATAGCTAGTCATGAAAGAATCTATTGACTCAACTACTGCGTATCGGAATAAAACCTGAACTCGGGGTTCTGATATCAACTGACACAAGATGAATTTATGGGTGGAGGACGCGCGACGCCTTAACCCAAAATTCAATGTGAGCAATCCCAAATAGATGCAATGGATCCAAGACCGACCCTAAAATGAAAGTGCAAGGGCAAACACACGCATCACGCAATCCAATAAATCAAAAGCTCACAACATAGACCCTAATGCAAATGCAATATCTCAATCATGTGAGTACTTCTGACATGAAATTAATTAAATAACATTAATTTTAAAGCCTAACATCACAATTGATTATACATTACAATGTAAGCGGATGATAAGTGCAATTACATAAGAGTATTAAGAATAAATACTGAACGAGTAGAGCACACAAACAACACTATTCTTATGTTTGTGAAATGAAAACTAAAATGCAAAACTCACCAAATGAGATGGTCGTCGGCATGACAGATGCAATCTGGCAAAGTAGTGGTGGTTGTACGGGCAAAATGCGGTGTTTGTGGCTGTGAGAGACGTCAGTGACTGGGGGTGGATCTATCGGCGGGAACATCAATTGGATGGCAGGAGAGACTCGTTGGAGAGAGGCGGCAGATGGGGGTGTCGAGACTTCAGGGAGTTGGGACCGGCAGCTTCCTCGGCATCGCACTGATGTAAGAAGGACCGAACGGCTTCCTCGGCATCGCACCGAGTGAAGATGAACCAAGCGCCTATTTTTCGTTTCAACTAATCTTTGATACCCTCTACTGAAGCCTAATGGATTATATATATGGGGAAGGTTCAAGTTAAGTATATCTGATGACCATGATTGTCCAGTCGGATAAAATCTCAAAATACAACTCAAAAAAAGAAAGAAAAATACATAAAAGTAAAAAAAATCGAATCAGCCACGATCACGGTCTCTGGCCGTCCATCTGATGATCCAAAATTTTCAATCCCAACAATATTTGAACTGATGCTTAACCGATCCCCATCATGTTGGTTTTTGCTATATCATGATAATTGTTGTTGTTAGAAAAGCCCATATAAATGGCCCATGATTGGGCCCATGTATTTTTCATTTCCTTCTTCTCCTATTAGTCCCACATCATTGTATATGATTTCTTCTCTCCTTTTCTCTCCTATATATTTGTATTCTCTCCTTGTATTTACCCACACAAGCAATACATACAAGTTTTGGAGCTTTCTCAACATGGTATCAGAGGACACGGTTCGGTCCTTGCGGTTACACTACATCTAACCGCCCGGCCCCTCTTCCTCTCCTGTCCGCAACTCCTCTGCGGCTTGCTCTACATCTAACCGCCCGGCTCTTCTTCTCGCTCCGGGTAGCGGCCTCTTCGTGCCGCCCCTTTCTCTCCGCGGTTTCTCCCTGGCTAGCCGCTGCCTGCTCCTCTTTCCCTCCCTCTCTCCCGTGGATCCACCCCTAAGTCCTCTTTTATAACTTCTCTTCTCAACTCGTGGGCCCCACTTTCCGCTGTCTTCCTCTTACCGCGCGGGCTCCTTCTCGCCTGGTCCCTTCCCTTGCCGCTCCTTCTTGCCGCTCGAGTTGTTCTTCTCGCGGCCTCTTCTTTCGGCGTGCCGGGTCACGCGGTCTCCCTCTTGCTCATTCCTCTTCGCCTTGCCGCTCGAGTACTTCAGCTCGCGGCCTCTGCCCTCTCACTCGCGGCCTCTCGCTCTTGCCTCTTCGCCTTGCCGCTCGAGTACTTCTGCTCGCGGCCTCTGCCCTCCTCTTGCGGCCTTTTCTTGCCGCTCGCGGTCTCTCTCTTGCCGCTCGAGCCCCTACTCGCGGCCCTTTTCTTGCCTCTGCTTCCTCTCGCTGCTTCCTTCTTCTAGTCGCCCGGTCTCGTTGGCTAGCCGCACGAATTCTCCTTATTTTTTGGCGTTGGTGGTCTCATAGTGACCGTGCGGATTGTCCTTGCTCTCTATCCGCACCTGGTCGCGACTTTCTGTCTCTCTCCCCTGGGATTGTCGCCGTGTCTACCCGCTGCGATCTCTCTTCTAACCGCGTGGGCTTGTCTAGTTGCTGCGACCGTCTAGTCGCCCCTGGTCGCGGCCTTCTAGCCGTGCGAATTGTCGCTCTTCTAGTCGTTGCGGCCTCCCCAGGCTCCATGGGCTCCTCCTTTGACTCTACCGGACAGGCGGCTACTCCTCCTGCTGACCGCCCGGCTTCTCTTCCAGACCTCCGAGATGAGCTGCGGATCACAACTATCTCATTATCTGGGAAGAAGAATTTTGTTCCATGGGTCCACTCGGTTCGGCGTGTTCTTCAGACCAAGGGCCTTGTGCTCCATCTTACTAACGGACCTCCTTCCCCTACTACTGATGACTGGCTACAGAATGACGGCCGCGTCCAAACTTGGCTCCTTAATTCGCTGGAGGGTGAGCCATACCAAATGGTCATGTACCATGAGACCGCCAAAGCTATGTGGGAGGAGCTTCACTCCTTGTACTCTGGAAAGGATAGTGTTCAGCACCTCTATGACATTATTACCGACCTTCAGACTCTTGATGCTGGCGGGGCTGCTGACATGACCTCATTTGTTGCTCGTGCCAAGACTCTTGCAGAGGCCTGGATCCAGCATCAGCCTTCCACCACCGACCTTGCTGCTCAGCGTGCGCAAAAGGAGGCTGTCTGCATTGCCATGATGATGACTCGTGTCCCGCCTCACCTTCAGAGCATCCGGGCTCAGGTGTTGGCCTCGGCCTCTACTCCCTCCCTCTCTGATGTCTGTTCTATGCTCCTTCGAGTATCACCACCCCTCGAGTCTCCGACACCCTCTTCTCCGGCCCTTCTTTAATAGACCCTCCCTTACTTCCCCCATCGACCTCTGCGCGCGGTGGACGTTCCGGCTCTCGCGGCAAGGGGCGTGGGGGTCGGGTCCGCCCCAAGTGTTCCTATTGCGGCCGAGATGGCCACACTGATGCCGTCTGCTACAAGAAACATGGCTATCCTCCTCGCCCAACTGCGGCTGCTACCACTGATGGCTCCTCCTCCAATGGTACCGACCTTGAGGCCGTTCGCCTCCCGCTACAGCAACTCCAGGAGCTTCTTAGCCCTCCCTCTGCTTCTGTTGCCTCTATCTCTACCGCAGGTATTACTTGTCTTTCCTCCAGTCCACGTTGGATCTTTGACTCAAGTGCTACTTATCACATCACCTCGATACGGCCACTCAAGTACTCGGATGCTCCTCATCCGCAATCTATCACTGTCGCTAATTGGGCGACTGTTCCGGTCTCCGGTTGCGCCGACATCTCTCTTGCTCCCTCCCTCTCTCTTCGCTCGTCTCTTTATGTTCCTGGCTCTCCATTTAATTTGCTTTTTGTTGGTCGCCTCACTCATGATATGGATTGCTCTGTCACATTTACTCCCTCTACTTTTTTGATACAGGATCGACGGACGCAGACTACCATTGGTAGGGGTCGCCTGCAGAACGGGCTCTACCTTCTTGATGTCTCTCCTCCTCTCCTCTCCTCCGTCTCCGCTGTTGATTGGCATCGCCGTCTTGGGCATGCCCCTCTACCCGTTCTCCAAAAGGCGCTGTCTGATGTATCTTTTCCTGCTTTCAAATGTGATTCGTGTATTTACGGCAAACAGCCGCATACTTCTTTTCCTGCTCATTGTACTAGGAGCTCTGCTCCGTTTGTTTTACTACACTCCGATGTTTGGGGTCCCTTCAAAGTTACAAGTATCTCTGGCTATCGATATTTTATAACTTTCATTGATGATTATTCTCGCACAACATGGCTTTTCCTATTTCTTGATCGCTCCGAGCTCCCTCGCATATTTCGTGATTTTAGACACGAAACACTAACGCAATTCTCCACAACTATCAAAACATTGCGCACCAATAACGCTCGTGAATACATCGGCCATGACTTTGCTAATATATGTGCAGAATTTGGTATTATACATCAAACCCCCTGTGTCTACACCCCCCAACAAAATGGTGTTGCCGAACGAAAGAACCGCCACCTCCTCGACGTTGCCCGCTCTCTCATGCTTCAAATGCATGTTCCAAAAATTTACTGGAACTTTGCAGTCTCCACTGCGTGTTTTCTCATCAACCGCCTTCCCTCCTCGGTTCTCAACTTTGCCACTCCTTTCAGCCTCTTATGCCCCTCTACTCCGGCCTTCCCTATTACACCAAGGGTGTTTGGCTGCACTTGCTTTGTTCACCTCCTGGGTCCTTCCTCGGATAAGTTGGATCCCCGTGCAGCTAAAACTATTTTCGTCGGCTATTCTCGCACTCAGAAGGGCTACCTATGTTACTCTCCGGTAAGCCGTAAAGTCATCGTCTCCGCCGATGTTACTTTTTGGGAAGATCAACCTTTTTTTTCCCCATCTCTCGCTCCTTCCTCCCCGCCGACATCTCCACCAATGCTTATACCTCGACCCGTCCTCGCTACTACTACGCCTGTGTTCCTACGTCCTTCAAATCCTGCTCCTGCTCCTACTTCAGCTCCTGCGCCCTCCAAGCCACCGGTAATCCGGACTTACACTCGCCGCCTTCCTCCTTCTTCCGCTACCCCTCTGCAGTCGGCCTCATCATCGGCTACTCCGTGCCCTGCTGATCAGGTATCTCCCTCCACCAATCATCCTCTGGAAAATTATGTCTCCATGCATCGCCTCTCTCCCCAACTGCACACCTTTGCAACTTCTATTTCCTCCATTTCGGTTCCTAACACTGTGCAGGAAGCGCTACAACATCCTGGATGGAAGGCTGCCATGGAGGAGGAAATGGCTGCTCTCTGGGCTAACCAGACCTGGATTCTCACACCTCTTCCCCCGGGTCAGAGACCGGTTGAGTGTAAGTGGGTCTTCGTCGTCAAACATGCCGCTGATGGGACGATTGACCGGTTGAAAGCTCGGCTTGTCGCCCGGGGCTTCACCCAACAACAAGGGATGGACTATGAGGAAACCTTCTCTCCGGTGGCCAAACTCAACACTGTTCGGGTTCTTATCTCGGTGGCTGTCCATCGTCGGTGGCCCTTACTGCAACTGGATATTAAGAATGCCTTTTTGAATGACGACCTGCAGGAAACTGTTTATATGCAGCAATCTCCCGGGTTTGAGACCACGGGGGAGTCTCAGGTTTGTCGCCTTTAGAAAGCTCTGTATGGCCTCAAACAATCACCGCGGGCATGGTTCGACAGGTTTAGTAAGGCTCTTCGGGAGGTTGGTTTTTCTCGTAGCACGGCAGACTTCTCGATGTTCACTCGTCACCGAACAACAGGGACGGTTCTTCTGTTAGTGTATGTTGACGACATCATCATTACGGGAGATGACGAAAAGGGAATACATGAGGTAAAACAACATCTCGGTACAATGTTTCAAACAAAGGATCTGGGACCCCTCCGGTATTTTTTGGGCCTTGAAGTTGCTAGACGACCAGATGGTCTCGTCCTTTCTCAGCGGAAGTATTGTCTCGACCTTCTTCATGATGCGTGTTACTCTGGTTGTAAGCCAATCAATACCCCAATGGATGTGAATCACAAGTTATGTGCTCAGGCTTCCGACTCAGATCTATTACTCGAGAATCCTGAATACTATCGCCGTCTAATTGGAAAATTGATCTACCTCACGGTAACTAGACCGGATATCTCTTTCGCCGTGGGTATTGTCAGCCGGTATATGCATTCCCCGCGAAGATCTCACCTTCATGCCGTTGAACGTATTCTCAGATACCTCAAAACAGCTCCTGGTCAAGGATTGGTCTACAAGACCTCATCTTCAGCTCCTACATTGATAGCTTACTCAGATGCTGATTACGCTGGTTCTCTTGATGATCGACGGTCAACCAGTGGGTTTTGCACATATTTTGGAGGACATTTGATTACGTGGCGGAGCAAGAAACAAGCTGTTGTGGCTCGATCATCTGCTGAGGCTGAATACCGGGCAATTGCATCTGTAGTGTCTGAACTAACGTGGCTGGAAAGTCTTCTTACCGATCTGGGTATAAGACTTCCTTCCCCAGCCATTCTCCTTTGTGATAGCCAAGCAGCTATACATATTGCCAAGAACCCGGTATTCCATGAAAGAACTAAACATATTGAAGTTGATTGTCACTTCATCAGAGAAAAGGTTCAAATGAAGAAGATCGACCTGAAGCATGTTCCCGGGACAGAACAAGTTGCGGATGTGCTCACTAAGGCTCTTCCCAATACTCTCTTCTATCAGTGCTTTTCCAAGCTTGGCGCATACGATTTGTACGCTCCAGCTTGCGGGGGAGTGTTAGAAAAGCCCATATAAATGGCCCATGATTGGGTCCATGTATTTTTCATTTCCTTCTTCTCCTATTAGTCCCACATCATTGTATAGGATTTTTTCTCTCCTTTTCTCTCCTATATATTTGTATTCTCTCCTTGTATTTACACACACAAGCAATACATACAAGTTTTGGAGTTGTAATTTTTAAAAATTTGATATTCCTTTCAGGTTTCAAAAATGAACTACTACAAAAGACCTACATAGAGTCTTCTCTTCAATTCGGTCTCGTGCAGGATGCTGACCGTCTGGATGCTATTGGGGCCATTGGTGAA
Organism: Platanthera zijinensis; assembly: GCA_039513925.1. NCBI lineage: Eukaryota > Viridiplantae > Streptophyta > Magnoliopsida > Asparagales > Orchidaceae > Platanthera > Platanthera zijinensis. The sequence goes on along the minus strand of CM077080.1, from coordinate 258,346,384 downwards.
TATCCTTAACTGTTTGCCATACACATCATCTTGATGAGATTCCTTTGCGTTGTGTCATACTGCAGCCTTTTAATTTTTTCTTAAGATATTTTATACTAAACAATGCCGTCATTATAAATAAATTTGATCCTTTCTCTTGATTTTGCTAACTCTTACACGTGATTTATATTTTTGTTTAGCCTTTGTTGTTAGCACTTAAGAGAAGGGGAACCCGGTGGGGAGGAGGCCGGCTAGGGGAGAAAGAGAGAGAGAGAGAGAGATAGCAAGAAGAAGAGAGGAGGGAGCAGCCCTCAAACTTGTTAAGTAATCCAAAGATAATCCTAGGGTTTACAATAGTCCTCTTATATAATGAGGCTCCATTACAACAAAATACTAAAGTGCCCCTGCCAAAATAAGAAATTACTCCTCAAGAGGATTTGCCGCCGGAACTCCTGTAGTTGCGACTTTGCTGGCGCTATCGCCGCGAGTGTCGCCCGACGATAGCTCGGGCGATAGCGCCAGCTTCCCGCCGCCTGGCTCTGTCGTACGAGCTCGCCGCGCGTACACCTTCCACGGTGGTCCCTCTTCCTGGTCTTCGGTAACAATGCCGCTGTCTGGAAAATTTGCCTTGTCCTCAAGGCAATAGTCCGGAAATTGGCGACGGAAATCATCGCGGAGAAGCCATGTGCTTGCCGTGGGCGGTCGATGTTGCCATGCGACGCGAACTTCCTCGGGGACCTCGGTGCTGGGGTGGGGGGAACGACTCTCGAGGATGGCCGCCGGGTAGATGGGAACCGGGCCCGAAAAATCCAGGGTGGCGGGGATATGGTCCAAGGTGGTGTGATCGCCGATGACCCTCCGCAGTTGAGACACATGGAAAACGGGGTGAATCCGGCTGCCCGCCGGTAGGCGCAGGCGGTACGCGACGGCCCCAATGCGGCTGAGCACCTCGAATGACCCGAAAAACTTTGGTGCCAATTTGGGGCACGCGCGACAGGCGACCGTCAGTTGGCGGTAAGGATGCAGCTTAATGAACACCTTCTCCCCCGGAGAGAACTGGAGATCGCGGCGCTTCCTGTTGACGAAGGAGGCCATCTTGGCCTGGGCGCGACGGAGGTGGTGCTTCAAGCTATCCACGATGATGTCGCGGTCCTGGAGATGAGTGGCGAGGCTGGGCACCGGGCATTCGCCTGGGAGATAGCGCACGAGAGAGGGTGGTGGCCGGCCGTACACGACTTCGAAGGGGGAGGTGTGGGCGGCCGAATGATACGCCGTATTGTAGGAATACTCCGCCCATGGTAACCATTTGGCCCACGTCCCCGGGCGCTCACCGATGAAGCAACGAAGGTAGGTTTCCAAACACCGATTAAGTACTTCGGACTGTCCGTCCGTCTGAGGGTGGTAGGCGGTGCTCATCCAGAGGTGAGTGCCTTGCAGGCGGAAGAGAGTGGTTCAGAAACTGCTCAAAAAGAGTGGGTCGCGATCGCTGACAATAGACCGTGGAAACCCATGAAGACGCACAACCTCGGTAATGAAACTGTCGGCGACGGTGCTGGCTGTGTACGGATGATGGAGGGGAATGAAGTGGCCGTACTTCGAGAGACGATCCACCACCACCAAGATGCAATCGAACCCCGCAGAGTACGGTAACCGGGTGATAAAATCCATGGCAATGTCCTCCCAGATGCGGTCCGGTACGGGCAGGGGTTGCAGCAGGCCCCCCGGAAATAGTGACTCATATTTTGCCTTCTGACACGGCAAGCAGGCGGCCACATAGGCCTTGATTTGGCGAAACATCTGTGGCCAAAATAAGGAGGCCGCGAGGCGGCGGTAGGTGCGGAATGCTCCGGTGTGGCCGCCGGTCGGCGACTCGTGAAATTCGGCCAACAGTCGTGGGATGCAGGGGGAACGGGCGGACAACACAAGCCGGCCGCGATAGAACAATCGGCCGCCAATCAGGGAATACGGCAATGATGTTGGTGGAACCGTCAGTGGTGCAACTCGATCTGTATGTCGCGACGCCGCTGGAGGCAACAAAGAGGGACTGGTGGAGGCAATAGGAGGAGAAGGCTCAGGTGGTGGGGCTAAGGCAGACGAAGGCCGGGTAGAGGTGTGGCGAGTGGGTCCACGTACACATGCTCCTCGTAGTAAGGAGTCAAATCCTCTACGTTGAATACTCGGCTAATGCCCATACCATGTGGGATGTCTATCTCATATGCGTTCGTACCAATTCGCCGCACGACTGTATAGGGGCCCATTCTGCGTGCGCTTAATTTTTTTGCTGGTCCCTGTGGGACCCTCTTAGATCAAATGTGAATTAATACCTGTTCTCCTGCCTCAAAGATTTGTTCCCGCCTGTGGCGATCTGCTTAATCCTTATAATAAGCATTACTAGCTGCAATCTTCTTACGGGCCGGCTCGTGTATGGCGTGCTCATGCTGAATGAGTGTCTCTACTGACTCCTGGGAATGATGCAGATCATACGATGAACTCAAGTCACGCAACATAGAAGAGTCGGACACTATATGTGAATGACCATGCATATGATGCAACTGACACGATTGACACGACAAACTGACAAGACGCATACGTAAAGTAGCAATGAAAGTCTCTAAGGATGGGTGGTTTATCAGGAGGATTCTTGGGCGGGGTGTAGAAGAACTCACTAAGTGTACGAGGACCACCCAACTGACTAACTGAGATATTGACAGTGTGTCGCGGAATCAGGATATGCCAAATACATCCTTAACGATACAAATTCTCGGGTGGTCTGCCATGTGATCGTTGTAAATATTTGGCGTGAATAACGTCATTACCCGAAGTAACGTCGTAGATGGTGACAGAATAGTGCAACACACGAGTATGAAGGGTACCTTTCAAATGACAAAGCTTGTCATGTGGCTCACTATGGGGAGTATACCAAAAGTCATCACGTGTGGGATGATCACTAGTGCAGATACACGACCCTCACTAAGGTGCAAACAGGGAAGCTCGTCAAATAAGCATTCCAGTGACGTAACCCCGGGGAGGTTGATAATGATAGCATGGTCCTCCAAGAGGAAGACACCAATAATAGTAGTATCTGTGGGAGCAAGTAAAATACCCACAACAAAGTCAATACCAGGCTCATGAACCTCCCAAGGGAGTAGTGGTTCGTCACGAGGCTTTGCTGGAGGTCCAACGATGAAGTCATTAATAATGAGATGATCCTCCATATGAGTATAGCTGATGGAGGTCGTGTCCTCGTAAGTGGATGCGGTGTACACTATGAAGTTAACACTATGCTCTCGACTCTCAGTAGTGATGTGACTCGATATTGATACATGGGTAGAGTAGGAAGAGCCTTTACTCAAGTATGGGTCACTCAGTATAGTGTCGATATACAGACATCTACCCAAAGGAGACACTATGTCTAAGTGAGGTGTGAAGGATGGACATGCCATCACAGTGTCACTGGGTCGCTCACTAGTCATACGAGTATCGCTCTCCACCTGTATAATGAGATCATGATCAGATTCAACAACAAGATCACATGGACAACGAGCCTCGTCAAAAGAGGGAGTGGCAAAATCAAGTGTCAGGTCTCTCATATTAATCGGAGCACTACTAGACGTATCAGTGACTTGACCTAAATCTCTAGGCTCTCTTCCTAGCGTAGATCTTATGCGACCAAATTGAGCATTTAAGAGATCAAAGTGGTCAAGAATTAATTGCTGAAATTCGGCCTCAGATAACTCTATTTGCGGAACCCTAGGAGGGTCTAGACGATGGTGATCTCTTTAGGGTTCCTGAGGATCATCTAGACTATAGTTCCAAACATATTCAGGTTGTGCTTGTGGGTGTGTGTGGGCCCTACGAACGTGCAGTGGTGATTGCACGTATCCAAACTCAGATTCCTCAATTACATGAGATGTGTAATGACGACGACCTGAACGATACTCCACTCTATCATCATAAAGTCGCGGAGAGGTGTAATGATGATAACGCGAGGACCTATCGTCGTGGAGATCGTTTCTAGCATAATGAAATTGCGTCGAGGGGTCGACACGATCTCTAGAAGTGATGGGCGAGGAGCGATAATTATCATCGTGATGACACGAGGGTCTCTCTAAAGGGGCTCTATGAGATCGGCTATAGGTGGACTCGAGATCCCTAAATAGAGGAGACGAGCGACTACTATAACTGAACATAACTCAACTTTAATACTCCTACCACTACAGAACATGCAATGACCTAACCTAGCCCTCTGATACCAATTTGATGCAGTGACAGGTCGAATCAAAAGGGATTTCTAAATGCAGGCCTATATGCGATGATATGACATAAAAGTGCACAAGTGGTCCGCTAAAATTGCAAACAAGTAATTAATTACTATGAATTAACAACAAGTGCACATACAGTTGCAAATAATTAATTAACGGAGGACAAAGTAATAATTTTGCAAAACGAAAGAGCCGCAATTACTTTCAAGCAAGCGCAGAAGAAACTCTGCAAATCACACGATAAATAATACTAATAACATTTAAAGAGAGAACATCCACTACACATTGTAGGTGCCAAAATACCCAACAGTAAAAGACAAGAACTTTATACCACGGATTGCATACGTAGGCGGCGGCGGTGGCGGTTTTTGGCGAGCATCCAAGGTTACGACGATGTGGGGCTGATCTAAAGTGGGTCCACGACAAGAAGGATGGGGGATTCACTGTGTTCGGCAGTGAGGTGGGAAAGGAGGAGCGGCGGAGGCACAACTGGACTGGTTTACGGACTTGTTGTGGCCGAACAGGAAGAAGGAAGTGGAGGAGACGGGGTTGCAGTGTAGGGTTGCGTGTTTGTGGTGGCCGGACGGGAAGAAGGAAGTGGAGGAGGCGGGGTTGCAGTGTCGGTCAATGGGGAGGAGAATGGCGTGGATTGGGGCTGCTGTAGCGGCTCGGGAAGATGGCGGGCTGGACAGGAAAGGAGAAGGGGAAAGGGGGGAGGGGCGGCTTACCGGAGAGAGAGGCAGAGGCGGGAGGAGCGGGACGCCGGCGTCGCACCATCAAGAGAAGATCCAGGAATCGCTCCCGGAGAAAATGACCGGCGGTTCCAAAATGCGAAACCCACGATACCTCTCCCATGTGAACCGCCGACATATAAAGCCCTAATAATAAATGCATAGTGTAACTGCAGAAATAAAACCACTCGAATCGGAGGGCTCACAATGTTTGGTCCGATCGAGGGGTAAATACATCACAAAATATAAAAAGCTATATATAGATTCGACTCGGATCGACCATCCGGACGCGACCACGGGCTCCGATCATCCATCCGGGTAACGGTCACCGCCTCCTGCGGGAATGGGCGCATGTCGGTCGTGGTGCGCCGTCACATGGGATTCCTCATCATAAATCTCATTCAACACTTCCCTTTTTCACCGTGATATATTGTTATCGGCCACCCTTTTGCAAGCTCAGTATGGCAAGAAACAACAGGGAAGGACTGATCCCATTTATTCTGTTGGAGATTAGGTATTTTTTTAAGTAAGAGCCTATTGTCAAGGATCAGCCGGGCAACCTCTCTTACACAGATTGATTCATCTGCAAAATAGGTCCCAATCACATAAAAGTTGGATCAACCGTCTGCTTCATGCATTCACCCTTCACATCTCATTTGAAATGCAATTGATTGGCAATTCCTCAGTTCTCACTTCCTCAGATATTTTTCTTCTTGCTGAGTGGAACCTTTGGGCAAAATTCCTCTTGACGATGAGGAAGATTTATTACTTTGCCCCGATCTCACTAGCATACAACCGTGACAACCACCTGAGCTCCAACAATTGCTTCCCATGGGACATTTGCCTGAGCTCCAACAATTGCTTCCCATGGGACATTTGTTGCTGCTGACGATCCAACTTTGGGTTCACACATCACCATTGCAGACAACTTCATCTTAATTTCTCATGAAGCTACCAACCTTCCAGTATTTGCTCCCCACGGCGTTGGTACAACAGCTCCCACTGCCAAATCGACCTCCGGTTGCTCGTCACCACCACTGTGAGTTTGCTGTCTTGCGCTACTGCTGCTCTAAAAGCAGCAGTTGCTTGAAGAGTTAAAATTCCTCATGCCAAATGGACATCTTTTCACCTTGCATCTAAATATATATAATAAATACTTAACTGTTTGGTATATGAAGGCATGAATGATTGAATGTTGCAATCCCACTTAAAACTGCCCAAAATTTCATATGCTTTGAAAAGAATAATTCATAACATGTCCCATTCAAATTTTTTTTCCCTTTTTTGACAAAAAAGGATCATAGTTTCTCTTTACTTCCAGGAATTGCTCGATGCTTTACCTATGGGGGAAGCACGAACCAGATACTCCATGATCCTGAGATATCCCCTCGACAGAATTTATCGAAGGAAAAATATATGAGCAAAGATGAGAAGCAGACTACAATCAATCATTTTCATGAGAAGCTTTTCAAACTAAAGGATATGATGAAGACTGAGGTTCGTTACCGTTGGTACTATCCACTTCATATATCAATATTCGTCGTTTTTCTCATTCTTTTCTTCATTCTATTTCGGAAATCAGGCTTGTTGAGACTTGTGCTAGATTATTGCAGTTGATGCACTTTGTTTTCATCAGCATTATTTTTGTGTGTGAAAGTCCAGACCTGTCTCATTGGATATGAATGACAAAAGCATTGGATTTTCTATAAGATGATATGGAAGTCTATACTGTGTATGAAAGAAAACACTGCTTTGATGAAACATTGTCTTTCCTTATTTTGCTTATAAAAATTTTTTATTACCAAAAAGGAAGTAAGAGAATAGAGGAGAGAGAAGATTCATTAAATTATGATATTTATTTAGCTTCTATTTGTTAAATATTGTAGAAAAAACTAATGTCATAGAAACATAATTTTATTCCTCACATACATTAAGCATAATAAAAGAATTTGTGCATATATATAGGAAGGAAGAGTGAAGACTCAACTTCAAACCAAGATGCAGGTCTAAACTATACATGATAAAAGTGGGCCTATACATGAGCTTGTATATGTGCTTATTCAATTCTTCTACACTCCCCCACAAGCTAGAGCATACAGATTGTAGGTGTCAAGCTTGAAAATGAACTGTCGGTATATTGGGCATGGTAAGGCCTTTGTGACAACATCAAAAATCTACTTGTCAGCGGGTTCATGCCTCAAATCAAGTTTGCAATGTTGATTTTTTCCACGGATGAAGCCATCAACTTCAATATGCTTGGTACGTTCATGAAAAATGGGATTCTCTGTGATATGGATAACAACTGGACTACTGCAATAAAGAATAACCGGAGGAGAGTTTCACACCTAGATCAGTAAGAAGACTTTTTAGTCACTTGTTCAGAAACATCAGACGTCATTGAACGATACTCAACTTTCGCAGAAGAGTTTGCCGCCACTGTTAGCTTCTTGCTTCGCCAGGTGACCAAGTGTTCGCCAAAATATGTGCAGTAGCCGCTCGTAGACCTACGATCATCAAGAGAACCGACATAATCTTCATAAGAGTAAGCAATTAATGATAAAGAAGAGGAGGGCTTATACTCAAGCCCTTGTCTTGGAGCGTTCTTCAGATATCGAAGGATTCATTCTACATCCTGAAGATTGGACATTTGAGGAGCATGCACGAAGCGGCTGACCACCCCAATAACAAATGATATATTAGGTCATGTGACTGTTAGATAGATGAGTTTGCCAACAAGGCGACGATAGTACTCCGAATTAGGGAGAAACGGATCAGAGTTAGATGCATGAGCTCAAAACTTGTGGTTGACATCCATTGGTGTGTTAGTAGGCTTGCATCCTAATTAGCCTGCGTCGTGAAGAAGATCGAGATAGTTCATTGAGATAAGACGAGTCTATTGGGTCGGTGAGCTATCTCGATATCTGATGCAACCTCCGCCGCATCCAAATATACACGACGTCATCATGCGTCATGGGTTATTATTATTATGTTTTGTTATTGTCCTATATTTCTTTCCCGCGCACCTACAATATTTGAAGTTGTTCGGCTCGTCGGTTTGACCACCATGTGGGACCTTAAATAAATGGTCTGGTAATTTAGGATAGTTAAGACGAGAAAAAGACAAACATAAATTATTTAAAACTCGCATAAATTTCATTGCGGAGAAAAATTTATAAAGATACCCAAAATCAAGGTGTGAGTTACCAGACATAATGTGATTGAGGAAACTATTCAAAAAATGCCTAACAAAGGAAAATGTCAGTTAATTTGGAAACATGATAATAGGAAATTAATTACATAAAAATCTGGCCATTAAACAATTAATAAAAAGGCCCCGCCCTTAAAGAAAAGGGGGACCGGAAATTGAACAGGGAATGAGCCTCTACTTGTTTCTCTATTTTGCCGGCAGGATTCCCCATTGACCCCAGCCCGCCTCGTTCTTGCACCAGTGTTTTCGACCTAAAGAGACATCCAGGAACGACACCGTCGCTGCAATCCCTCCTCCGACGCCTGCTGGAGATGCGACCCTGTTGCCGCGACCTGTCTAGCGTCGGCGCCAGCGGTGGTCGACCACCGCCCACCGTAAATTCCGACGTCGTTTCCTCCTGCTACGCCACCTCCGCCGTCAACGACGATCCACACCCTCTTTACTGTCGCTGGCCTCTATTTGCGATCTGGTGTTGTTGACATCGCCGTTTTATTCTGGCACCCGTTCTCCACCACTCTTTTCCTGCCTCCAGTTTCAACAGTCAACGATTGCGTGCCTGCACTGGGAGAATCATTTCCCTTGTGGTATCCGACACACTTCTCTTACTCATTTTATTAGACTAAATTTATGCAACAATTTAAATAATCTTGAGCTTGCGTTCGAACGTTCTCGTTATCTTAGATTCCATTATTTCATAAGTTGTTAATGTGGATTTGCTTGTTGTTGTGCTAATCTCGTGCAAGGTTTGATCCGAATGAGTACGTGAGTTCTACTCAAACTAAATTAACGAATTTTCCTAAAATTCAAACGACAAGTTTGATTACACGTGGGGGCTCGATTTTGGTCGCTCAGCCCCTCTTTAAATTAAAAAATCAAACCATTTTTAAATACCTTAATTATAATTTTATAACAAGCATATTATTTTGCTTAAAAGTACTTATTTTTGAAAACCCTAATTCAGGTCTACATCAATTTGGTATCAAAGGTAGGCGATTCACTTCTACCGTGGATCGATCAGTTTTTCTTTAATATTGTGTCTTTAAATTAAAAAAATTATTTTATTATATATATAAAAAACATCTTTTTATTTTGAACTTAATTTTTTTAAAAAATTCAAATTCAAATTATATTGAATGGAAAATTGTGTGTGTAATTTAAAAAATGGAGTGGCCGTTCTGAGTGCGCAAATTAAAAATTTAACTAAAACATTCAGGCGATGAAGACGAATGTTACTGCAAATATACGAGATATGAGGCAAGTGGTAAATGAGTTGCGCACGCGTGTAAACACCTTGGAGGCCAATCAATAGTTAGGAATTATCCCACCCCAAATTAAAGAAGATCCTAACCCTAGGCAACCTGAAATTGACAACCCTAATCCACGACAACTTGTACAAGAGCGCCAAAATGTTAGGGATCCACCCATTGTTGTCAGGATCGCGATCCTGATCATAGGATCTTACGATCCAGATTTTGTAAATCGATCCTGATTTTGTAAAGAGATCCTCGATCCGACCATACTATCTAATCCGATCCTACCTCGAAATGATCTCATCTAGGATCTCGATCCTGACAACCTTATTCATCCACCCCGATGAGATGTAGGAGTCAAATTAGATATTGGTGATTTTGAGGGACATTTAGAGCCAGAGGGTTTTCTAGACTGGTGTGTTCGAATGGATCGCTTTCTGGCTTTGAAGCAATTGCCTCAAGCTAGGCAAGTCGAGTACGCTACCCTTAGGTTGAAGGGTTTCGCCTTGGATTAGTGGGGTCAACTAGAGCGGTCTAGATTCAATTTAGGACTGCCCCCGATTACCACTTGGGATGAGTTTAAAATTCAATTGCGAAGGCGGTATGTCCCAGCGGATTGCTTGCAGACCCTCTATCGTAGGTTTCACAGCCTACGACATGACAAATTAACGGTAGATGAGTACACAAACGAATTCCTTTTCCTTCAGTCTCGCCTCGACCTCCGAGAGGACGATGACATGACCGTATCCCGTTATCTGAACGAGTTGCGCTATTCTATTAGAGACTAGCTAGAGTTATTTGATTACAAGGACTTAGGAGAAATATTGAGTCGTGCACGGAGAGTGGAGACCTCACAAAAACGGTCATCCGGAGCTAGATCTACTGATAGATCCACCACGAGCGTCACCACTACCACTACTGCTAGGATTTTTGATTCCCCTCACCCTCCCATCACTGCTGGGAACAAAGACCCGTCCACTAGCCACTCCAAGGGTAAGGAGATTATTGGGGCTAAGCCCAACACTGGAGTATTCCGATGCTTCAAGTGTATGGAGCCGGGGCACATCATCTAAGTACCTGCGATGCCACTTCTTCGCTATCATCGATTCTACTGATGGACGTGAGCCTGCGTATGGAGTTTACGTGAATGAGTCTCACCCTGAACCTGAGCACGAACACGAGACTGATGATGTCATAGAAGTGGAAGGCGAACACGCTGAACACTTAATCTGCGTCGTATGTTATAGTCTGATCACACCCAGTGAGTCTATTGAGGATGGCCGTATGAGACACGATATTTTCCGCACTACTGCACATCCAGGGGCAGTTTTGCTCTATTATCATCGATAATGGTAGTATGGAAAATTTTGTATCTCAACGCATGGTCGACATATTAAGGCTGAAGGTGCGCCCGTTAGAACAACCCTACAGCTTATCTGGAGTCAATAGTCATTTGACTATGTCCGTCACTCATTATTGTCTAGTAGAGTTTTCTATAAGGAGTAAGTACTCGGATAGAGTATTGTGTCATGTCGCTGCTATGGACGTCTGTCACATCCTACTTGGTAGATCTTGGCAGTACGATCGCCGTGTCATACACGACGACACGAGGAACTCTCACTTCTTCGAGCACCACAGGCACACGATTGTTCTTTTATCACAGAAGAACTTATTCCAAGGGCACGTGAGAGGACCCCTACGAATCCTAGTTCACTTGTCGTTACCTCCACTACACTACTGCTTACCGCACTGCCGCCTGAACCCCCACCCCATGAATTAATTTGTGGCCTGGATGAGTCGCTCACTCCACATTTATCGAGTCCCGACGTGCCGCCTGATATTACTCAGTTTTTTCACACTATATCAGTTGAACACTAACTTTGCACACCACCCTCTGTCGAATTCATATTTTGAGACTGTGTTTTAATTCACCTCACTACCATTTAGAGACAGACAAAATTAGGAAACTACAACAATATATTGAAAATTTTCTATCATATTTTTGGTACAACGTATGAGGTCAAAAGGACACCAAATTCGAGTTTAGTAGCGCTTATCACTCTCTAACTGATGCATAGATCGAGGTCGTTAATAGCAACCTTTGAACATTACAAACTCACGGTCGGTCGTTATCGCCATGAGATGTAGGGGTGCAACTCGGATCGGTTCGGTTCGGTTCCACTCAAAACCAGGAACCAATCCATGTATGTTTGGTTCCAAGTTTTTGGAACCAGAACCGACCCACGGTTCTAAAATATAGAACCGGATCCGAACCGAAGTGTTCGGTTCGGTTCTCGGTTCTACTTGTCTTCAAAAAAATATTGAAGAATGAATAATCTAATTTCATTTTCAAATATCCAGAACTGTTTACATATTTTTTTTACCTTTAATATCATTACATTTCAGCTTCTGAAAGCATTGAAGCAGTGCTATTTATTATCTTTTTAACATTGCAGGTGTCCACGACTAATCATTTGCTATTCTCCTTCAAATAAAGTCTCATACCCAACAAATAGCAAATACAATGCTCATGGGAATGCATAAATTATATATGAATGCGACAAGGCGTGAGCGGCGATATTTCTCGATCTTGATTTTAGAGTAAAAAAGGTAAATAAACCAAACCGGCTAACCTCGTAATCCCCTATTCCCCTGAGTAGCGTGACCGGCGGACCGCGTGAGATGTGAGCCGTGGGAGAGATATTTCTGATTCTGCATTTAATAATTGGGTTTTTTTAAAAAAAAAATTTAATGATTGGTTTGGGTCGGTTCTCGGGTACCCGACCACGAGAACCGAGAACCAAACAGAACCGGTGGTTCTAGTATTTTTTAGATCCATACCCGAACCGTGTAAAACGAGAACCGATCTGAACCGTCGGGTTCGGTTTTGGTCCGGTTCTCGGTTCTTCGGATATTTTTGCACAGGCCTAATGAGATGTATTTTTCAGTGGGAGATTTGGTGTTTGCTTATTACAGTTGGTTTGGTCCATTCCAAGTTCAGACGCGCATCAAACCTCCTGTCGAGGCCCCAGCTGAACCACCGGACTTAGCACCAGCAACGACGTCGGATCTCTCAGTTGCCAATCCTTGTGAATTCTCGTCGGGGTCGGCTTCTTTCAACCCCGGGGGAATTGATGCAACCTCCGCCGCATCTAAATATACATGATGTCATCATGCGTCATAGGTTATTATTATTATTATTATTGTGTTTTGTTATTGTCTTGTATTTCTTTCACGCGCACCTACAATATTTGAAGTTGTTCGGCTCGTAAGTTTGACCACCCGGCGGGACCTTAAATAAATGATCCGATAATTTAGGATAGTTAGGACGAGAAAAAGGCATGCTTAAATTATTTAAAACTCGCATAAATTTCATTGAGAAAAATTTATAAAGATACCCAAAATCATGGTGTGAGTTACCAGACATAATGTGATTGAGGAAACTATTTAAAAAATGTCTAACAAAGGAAAATGTCAGTTAATTTGGAAACATGATAATAGGAAATTAATTACATAAGAATCTGGCCATTAACCAATTAATAAAAAGGCCCTGTTGTTAAAGAAAAGGGGGACCGAAAATTGAACAGGAAACGAGCCTCTACTTTCTCTGTTTTGCCGACAGGATTCCCCATTGACTCCAGACCGCCCCGTTCTCGCACCAGTGTTTTCGACCTAAAGAGACATCCAGGAACGACACCGTCGTTGCAAGCCCGCCTCTGATGCCTGCTGGAGACGGGACCCTGTTGCCGCGATCTGTCCAGCGTCGACACCAACGGTGGTCGCCCGTCCGCCGGAAGATTCCGACGCCATTCCTCCTGCTACGCCACCTCCGCCGTCATCGACGATCCACACCATCTTTACTATCGTTGGACTCCATATGCAATTGGGTGTTGTCGACATCGCCGTTTTATTCCGGCACCCGTTCTCCACCACTGTTCTCCTGCCTCCAGTTTCAACAGTCAACGATCGCGTGCATGCACTAGGAGAATCATTTCCCTTGTGGTTTCCGACACTCTTCTCTTGCTCCTTTTATTAGACTAAATTTATGCAACAATTAAAATAATCTTAAGCTTGCCTTCGAACTTTCTTGCTATCTTAGATTCCGTTATTTCATAAGTTGTTAATGTGGATTTGCTTGTGGTTGTGCTAATCTCGTGCAAGGTTCGATCCAGATGAGTACGTGAGAGTTCTACTCAAATGAAATTAAAGAATTTTTCTAAAGTTCAAACGACGAGTTTGATTACGCGCGGGGACTCGATTTTGGTCGTTTGACCCCCTTTTAAATTAAAAAATGACCATTTTTAAAAACCTTAATTATAATATAATTTTATAACAAACATATTATTTTGTTTAAAAATACTTATTTCTGAAAACCCTAATTCATGTCTACATCAATATCCAAGAAATATCGGAGGTGGCCTAAATCTTTGGTTTGAAAATGTGAGTTCAAGTTTTTTGTATCATCGAGATACCGTTCAGATCATCACTCGTGATGGGAATATCATCAACATAGACAAGAAGTATCATTGTTACTGTCCGACGGCAATGAGTGTATAAAGAGAAATTTGTCGAGCTTCGAATGAAGCCAAAATCTTGAACGATCAGATTGAATTTATCAAACCAAGCCCGAGGAGATAGATTGATATCATAGTGAGATTTCTTGAGGTGATAAACAATGTGCTTTCATAACAGGAGACTGCTACGTGTAGACAGTCTTAGCGAGATCATCATTAAGGAACTCATTCTTGATGTCTAGTTGATGCAACAACCAATGACGATTGATGACCAAGGAGAGCAAGACCTGGATTGTATTCAACTTAGCGATGGGTGAGAACTTCTCTGAGTGAAATTGCCAGCCACAAGACGAGCTTTAAGGCACTCAACAATCCCATTTGGTCGATGCTTCACAATGAAGACCCAATTACATCCCACACAAGATTGACTAAGAGGAAGGGGAGAAGGTCCCAAACCTGATTGGCCCAAAGTGCAATCATTTTTCCATCCATTGCAGCCCGCCACTTTGGATGCTGAAGAGCTTCCTTCACAGAAGAGGGGGTGAAAATAAAAAACAAGGAAGTCACAAACCTGTGATGATCATGAGATAAGTGATGTAATGAAGCATAATTAGAGAGAGGGTGAGCTGTAGATATCGTAGGCGAATCAACTAGTTGGGGAGCGTCATTAGTAGTGAACAATTGACTTAGAGTATCAGACTGAGGACGACGACGAGCATACACACAAAGAGCGGGAGATGGCGGTGTTTGGAGCACGGAAGATGGTGTGGAAAGAAGAGGTGTGTTGGTGTTGATAGGGACGTTAAGATGTGGGATAGTAGATGTGAAGATATCAGTAAGAGTCGAGGAGTAGAAGGGTTGTTCCTTAAGGAAAGGGACATCAACGTATGCAACAAATTTCCGATCAGTAGGAGAGTAATACACATAGCCTTCTGTGTGCAAAAATAATCAACAAACATATATTTGGTAGCACGTGAGGGCAGTTTGTTTATTGGTAGGGCCAAGATAATGGACAAAACAAACACTGTCGAAGACATGTGGAGTCGAGGGGAAAAGCGATGTGTTAGGAAAGAGGATGGAGAATGACGTCGCAAAGCTGAGAATGTAAGAGGACATGCGATTAGGTAGATAACATGCAGTGGAGAAGCGTGGTGTTGGGAGTTGGATGGCTAGGGGGGAAACCCATGTTTAATAGATGGCCTCACCATTATTCATCTGGCCACAATGGGTACATAGGTGAGTGTTTTGTTCCTTCGAGCGATTTGAGGTCATCGCGCCCACCGCCCCCGCTGCCCCGAGATTTAGAGCGACCTCCATGTTACCCGTTATGTGGATGGAGAGCGTTTGAAGAGTGTTGGAGTAGGTCAGGAGAGAAAAAAAACGAAACATCGATGGACGTAGTCACCTTCAAGGTCATGAAACATACATCAGAGAGAGACAAAATTGTGGGTGAGGATAAGATATTTGCACGAACACTGTATATACGAGGGGTAACTACACTATCATGAGAGCTATGTCAACATTCTCTTTCTGTGTTCATTGGGAAGCAAGATCCAACATTGGCTGGTGCTGAAGCCAGGCTTCGATGCGTGTATTGTATTGGGCCACAAAGGATGTCAAGTCACCTCCTGAACTGGGTTCGACGGTCTGGAGGTCTCAAAAGAGATCTAACAGATGTTGAAGGTTGTCCTACCTGGAGTATAAGGATTTTAGTTTGTCTCACATATCCTTTACAGTCTTGTGATGCACAACCATGCGATATGGCTCACTGTCCATGGAGTTGAGAATTCATGATTGTATGCAACCATCATTCCGTAGTCATTGCTCGGTAGGCTCAACAGGGGTGCCACAGGTGACATGTTGAAGTAGACCTTTGGTCTGGAGGACCCGACGTACAGAGTGTACCCACTCTACCAAAATTCTTCTTCCCAGTGGAAAATAATGGTAATTCACAGTTCTTCCTGGACACCGGGGAGGGGCCAGAGCGAGTGCGGGAAGAGCGAAGGAAACAGACGTAACATTTGTTCCCTCAGGAGTATACATTGCTGGAAGGAATCAACAACTGTAGGTATTTGCTAGTACCGGAGGAAATAGTCGACAATGGTCTGCATCATGCTCTTGACGAGTTCTGGACAGATGGGGGCGATGAGTACTCAGACAACAACTATGTTGTTAAAGGCGTGGCTAAGGCTAAAAGCTCACCAGGCGCAAATTTTTTTGCCTTCGTGCAATTTTTTTACGCCTTTATAGCATAAAAGTCAGGTCTTAGTGAGATTTATGTTGTGAACTATGTTTAAAAAATAAAGAAGGAATGTAAGAGCTCAATAATTTTTATGAGTTAGTGTTTGTGAAACATAATCGAGCATTTAGACTTAATTATGATGCAAGTGACCACATTGATTCTATTTTTAGGAGAGAAATGATAATAATGAATGATTAATGAGTAGAATCTAATCAAGAAGATGAATTAATGTTTGATGTTGATTATTTAAAATGGACGTTGTTGCGCCTTGCCCTCATCAGTCACGCGCCTGCACCTTGAAACTAGGCTCTAATACCCCTTTGCGCATTGGTGCGCCTTGAGCCTTTAATAACTAATGACAATAGATGTTGTGAATGCGTCAGGGAGATGCAACGAGCTCTGGATGGGAGGTTCAACAAATTCAAGGGGGATCTCAGGTTGTCAAGAACTGTAACTCGGGATTGGTGAGTCTTGGGTGCTGGCGCATGCGAATCCCAGCGAGGTGTGTGGAGGCGGCGACTTCGGGAAGAAAGGTAGCTGCGAACTCTACAGTGGAGGGGCAACAAATTCGGGAAGGTAGTGGCGATCTTGTGAAGGCAGGAGTTGCGAGCTTTGATTCGGAGAGGCAACTGCAAATGTGTAAACGTAGAGGTTGCTAGCTCGGAGAGGCAATAGCCAGTGAGTGCCAAAACAAGAGCCTGATGTGAGTACCCTTGGAGGCAGAGGAAACGGTTTCACGTGAGCACGAGCGGCGGGAGAAGTTGCGTCGAGGCTGGAGAGGCGCTGCGAGATCTATGAAAGGAAACAAGCACTTGAGCAGGGGTGTGGTCCGCGAATAGAGATGAGATGCAGCGAGTTCTCGGGCGTCCGACTGATCTATAATATACTGGGGTGGGTGGCTTATTCGTGAAGGTGTCCAAGCGTTGAGCTGGAGCGTGTTCCCAGTAGCAGGTGTCGAGTAGTTGAAAGAAAACCAATGGCGGAAGAAAACAACTCAATCGGCGAGAGCGGGAGCTCAATCATCGAGAGTCTTATTGGAGGAATCGAGTGGCTTGTAGAAAAACCGCATGCGAAGTAGAAAAATAATTTTATTCCTCACAGACATTAATCATTTTTGAAGAATATGTATATATAGGAAGGAGTGAAGACTTAACTAAAACCAAGATGTGAGACTAAACTATACATGAGAAAAGTGGGCCTATACTTGGGTTTTTTCAATTCTTTTACAGATATTATAATCACATTATTCTCCTTCAATATTTTTGATTGAACTATTTATATTTTAGTGCATAAAATAAGAATTGCCAATTTTATAAATCAACATTGTGCTGGTAGCTGCCCAATAATTAGGATTTTGAAATTTTATTCACACTGTTCATACTCAGAATTATTCTGTAAATTAGGTCTGGAATGAGTTTCCCCAAGTTTTAATAAAAAAAATATTCTGTACTCATGCATGAGCATGATACTTATCCATTTCATTACCAATTTACCAGATGTTATATACTGTGATAAAAAAAATGACAGGCTGGGAGAAGGAGGGCAGAGAAGAGGCATAAATTCATGGAGATCTTTCTAGAGGAATTCTATGAAGAATGGAGTGGAAGAGCTTGAGATTTCCTGTTACTCTTCTCATGCAAGCAAAGCATCGTGAATATTTCCCTTTGTCTTTACTTCGTTTAAAATGGTAAATTTTCTTTCAATTCGTGTTTGCTTGCTGATAAGGCTCAAGTTTTTGTAGTTCATCGCTCATTTTTGTGAACAATAAATAAGCTGTGAACTGAAGTTATAAACAAAATGCTTCTAGTGAATCTGATGATTCATTCAAATTCTACAGAAGATTTTTGTTGGGTTCATGTTTTATGGCTACTTTTATTTCTTTTGAAGGAAACATGAAGTGAAATGTTGCCATTTACTCAGTTTAATCTGCTGGTGTTGCTGTTCTTCCTTTCAATTTCTTTTTTGTGATGTTGGCAATACTTAAATAGCATATTTTCTGTGACATGCCTCCATTTGTTTCACCAATTTAAAGCTAGTTGTGATCATGATTTGGTTATACTTCCATAGTTAATGTATTCTTTATTAGAGCTCGTGTACTGAATGTGGTGATACTTTTCTGAGCATAAATTTCTTTGTTAAACTCATATATCAACCACTATATCAACTCATATATTAAATCTTAAATAGACCTTTAGATAAAATCAAAAATAATTCACTAGATAAATTCTTAAATAAATTCATAGATAATTATTTACATAAGCTCCTAGATAAATCTCTAGATAAACCTTCAAATGAATTATGAGATAAACTCCCAGATAAACTCATAAATGAACTCTGAGATAAACCCCCTGATAAAATTTTGGTTAAGTCCCAAGGAAAACTCATAGATCAACCTATAACACCCTGCCTATATTCATCATATAGTATGGGTCCGGTCAGACCCCATAACTTACAACTCATAAGAAGGATATTAAGAGATGATATGTAGAATTCTAAACCTAAACATCAAAGTATAATAACACTATGGAAGTGAGCAAAATTAAGAGAGAGAATGTAGATGATACTAAAAGTGGAAATATACAATAATGTCTAAAATAATAGTTAAGACCTTATATCCATTACATTCATCTATGCAACAAAATACAATACAAAATTTATGGCATACACATCAGATACACCGACTGTAATGTACATAGAAGAATGCAATAAAACACTTCCAGCTGACTAACAACTACGTAATGATCCCCTTTCCCCGGGCACTCTAGCGGATCATGGGGAACTCCAACCCCTGCAGATCAGTACTGTACAATAGACATAATAAAAACAGTAAACACATAACATGGTGAGATGTCGTATACATGAACATGTCTCTATGTTAGCCTAAAAAGAAGAGGGCAAATTATGCAATGATGAACTAGAGTATGAGCATCCTATTCTCGCAACTCTAATCATAGTGGCAGACTATCATGTCCTAAGCTATCACATCAATAAAAAGCCAACCATCAACCATTGCACTCTTTGATGAATCATAGCATGTAAATGACAGTCCATACAGAAAGACCTTTTTCATGCCTAACTACATGTTGCGGCTGCGTCAGATCATACTTATATCTCAATAAGCCTTTCAGCCTTTGCCCGTGCTATTTCCCTTAGACCTAACATCAGTTATGCATCAATTATTAGTGCTCTCGTGACAACTAAAAGATAGAATATGCAAACCCCCCAAATACAACATGAGCATTTGCCTGTGGGACGATCTGTCTAGCCTCATTGCCTCTCCCATGCAAAAAACATGCCAAAAGGCCCTTTTCATGCCGAACTATATGGTGTGGGTGCAGCTCAACATGTTCCTGTTACTCGGTTACCATGCAAACAACAAGTCATACCAATGGGTTCTTTTCTTGTTGAACTACATGATGCGGGTGAGACTCAATCTGATCATGTTCTCCACCAATTTCATGGTCTCTCACAGACAAACAATGTCAAGCAATTGGTCTTTTTCATACTGAGCTACATGGTGTGGGTGCAACTCAACCAATTCGTATTTCTTAATTACCATGCAAATGACGGGTCATAACATCTCACTCGCCTGAAAGAGGATCGCCAAAATCGTGTGCTTATACCCCCAGCAAAACGGTATGGCCGAGCGAAAAAATTACCACCTCCTTGATGTCCCGGTCACTCATGTTTCAAATGCAGGTGCCCACAGAATACTGGAACTTTGTTGTTTCTACTGTCCGGTTATCTCATCAACCGGATGCCTTCGTCTATACTCGACTTCACCACTCCATTTAGGCTCCTATTTTCTTCCAAGTCTCCTTTCTCTCTCACGCCTCGTGTCTTTGACTGTGTATGTTATGTTCACCTTCTTGGTCTGCCTGCTGACAAGCTCGCTGCTCGCACCACAAAGTGTATGTTCGTTGGCTACTCCTGCACTCAAAAAAGTTATGTCGGTTACTCTCCTACCGACAACAAACTGTTGGTTTCGGCTGATTTAACATTCCTTGAGGATCAACCATACCACTACTCTCCTTCTACTCCGTCTCCACCGTCCGCTGCCGCTCGTCCTACCGTCCCGGTCACGACTCCATCTCTACCACCTCTTCCCTCACCTCTTCGGTACCTCATCCACCTCCACCACCTCTCCGTTTCTATACTCGTCGTAAGTCCAAGACTACTTCCATACATCAGCTCTCTTCTACTGATGACATCCCGCGGCCTGCTGATCCAGCATCAACGTCTACGGCTCCCTTGGCGAATTATGTGTCTCTACATCGCCTCTCTCAACCACTCCACCAATTTGTCATTTCTCTTTCCTCCATTTCTATTCCTAATTCTGTGCAGGAAGCGCTTCAGTGCCCGGGGTGGCCGGTGGCCATGGATGATGAAATGTTTGCCCTCTGGGCTAACCAGACCTGGGATCTGGTTCCTCTTCCTCTTGGCCAGTACTGTGTCAGTTGCAAGTGGGTTTTGTTATCAAACATGCTGCGAATGAGACTGTTGACCGCCTAAAAGCTCGCTTCGTGGCCCGGGGTTTCACTCAGTAGTAAGACCTTGATTATGATGAAACTTTTTTCCCGCTTCCCAAGTTGAATACTGTTCGGGTCCTGATCTCCTTGGCTGTCCATCGTCAGTGGCCCCTCCATCAGTTGGATATTAAAAACGCCTTTCTCAATGGTGATCTGTTGGAAACTGTTTATATGCACCAACCTCCCGGATTTGAGACCACGGGGAAGTCTCATGTATGTCATCTCCAGAAGTCTATATATGGTCTCCAATAGCCCCCACATGCTTGTTTTGAGAAATTCAGCAAGGTTGTTCGTGAAGTTGGTTTTATACAGAGCTCGACTGATTTCTCCCTCTTCACCCATCATCAGCCAGCAGACACTGTGATTCTTCTTGTATATGTTGATGATATCCTAATTACAGGATGTTGGAACCCTATTACTTCAGTGCCCGGGGTGGCCGGTGGCCATGGATGATGAAATGTTTGCCCTCTGGGCTAACCAGACCTGGGATCTGGTTCCTCTTCCTCTTGGCCAGTACTGTGTCAGTTGCAAGTGGGTTTTGTTATCAAACATGCTGCGAATGAGACTGTTGACCGCCTAAAAGCTCGCTTCGTGGCCCGGGGTTTCACTCAGTAGTAAGACCTTGATTATGATGAAACTTTTTTCCCGCTTCCCAAGTTGAATACTGTTCGGGTCCTGATCTCCTTGGCTGTCCATCGTCAGTGGCCCCTCCATCAGTTGGATATTAAAAACGCCTTTCTCAATGGTGATCTGTTGGAAACTGTTTATATGCACCAACCTCCCGGATTTGAGACCACGGGGAAGTCTCATGTATGTCATCTCCAGAAGTCTATATATGGTCTCCAATAGCCCCCACATGCTTGTTTTGAGAAATTCAGCAAGGTTGTTCGTGAAGTTGGTTTTATACAGAGCTCGACTGATTTCTCCCTCTTCACCCATCATCAGCCAGCAGACACTGTGATTCTTCTTGTATATGTTGATGATATCCTAATTACAGGATGTTGGAACCCTATTACTGATTTGGGCTAGGTTCACTATTATTTATTTAGGATGATTAGTTTGACCCAATTTGTATAGTTCCGGGTCATAGGTTATTTTTCCAGGGTTGCTCCTTCAGAAGAATTTCAGAGAAGTGCAGTTCAACGAACGCAGAATTCTGATCGACGAAAGTTGAGCTCTGTTCGACGAACGCCGAGCTCAGTTCGACGAACTCAGAGTTATAACTCTGAGTTTAGCTCGACGAACTCTGGGCTTTGTTCGACGAACGCTGATCACAACTCAGCAGCTCAGCTCGACGAACTCCAGGCTCGGTTCGATGAACTCCAGGCTCGGTTCGACGAACTCCAAGCTCAGTTCGACGATCTCCAGGCGCAGTTCGACGAATTCTTTGCAGTGTTCGAGCAATTTTATTTACTGAAGGCAGAATGGTTTCAAGGCTTAATTATCGTCAGTTACACTCTGATATTTAATGCTAAATATTCTTAATGAATATAGCCGTTTAAGGCAACATTAAATAAGGTTTTATCACAGAGTTTAATTCTAATTAATTCCTAAGGGCAGTTACAATTCTCAGAGATTCTTCAGACGTTTCAGAATGGATTTAATTCAAATGTTTGAATTTTTCTCAGAGATTATATATTCAGAAGTTTGTTACTTCAAAGTGTTACAAGAAGACAAGATAGAGATACACATACTCTTATAGATCAACATATTTTTAACAAATTATCTGTTTCAGTCTCTGCTAGTGCAAAGTCTTCAACCAGTCAAAAAGAAGAAGGCCTACATCCTGAAGAAAAGCAACCCCTCCTGATCTTAAATCTCTATTCAAATCAGGGGGAACTTTTTGCATCATCAATACACTTAGTCATCTCAGAGATATTTGAAAGAGAAGACAACATCAACTTTTAGTTTACTTTCTAAACTGTGTACAGGGTTATAACTCCCTTCAAAAGTTAACCTATTGGTTCCTAAGTCACCTGATCAAATGACTTAAGCTTGGTTTTTGGGCACCTGATCAAAAGCTCAAAGGGTTGCTAGATCTCCCTTAGAAAATAGATCTTCTGGTGGCAGGGCACCTGATCAAAAACCTGTACTGGATTTCTACCAGGGTGGTAGAAGAGTAAACGTACCCAGATTTATTGGGGAACTACTATAAATCCTTGTGTCGTCTGTGATTGATTGTTTTTTTTATTTGTGTGCTGTGATTTTTCTTTCTATATATATATATCACTTACTTTAAATCCGTTATAAAAATAAAAGTTTTTAAAATACTCTATTCACCCCCCTCTAGAGTAAAGTTAGATCTATCCCTCACTTTCACAGGCGACGACTCTACAGGGATACAACAAATCAAGAAACATTTGAACTCAACATTTCAGACGAAAGACCTGGGAAATCTTCGATACTTTCTTGGGCTTGAGGTCGCAAGATGACCTGATGGTCTCGTATTATCCCAACGAAAGTACTGTAGTGACCTTCTTCAAGATGCTGGCTACTCAGGGTGCAAACATGCAGACATCCCTATGGATGTAAATCTCAAGCTTTCTGCACATGATTCTGATTGTGACCAACTGCTTATAAATCCATAATACTATCGACGTTTGTTGGGGAATCTGATTTATCTTACGGTTACTCGACCTGACATCTCATTTGCTGTGGGGGGTGTGAGTCGTTTTATGCATGCTCCTCAAACATCTTATCTCTAAGTCGTTGAGCGCATTCTCATATATCTAAAGAACGCTCTGGGACAAGGGCTTGTTTACAAATCATCTACTTATTTATCTCTTGTTGCGTACTCTGACGTTGACTACGTAGGTTCTCTTGATGATAAGCGTTCCACAACTGGTTTTTGCACATACTTCAGTGGACACCTTATTACCTGGCATAGCAAGAAGCAGACCGTTGTTGCTCGATCTTCGGCTGAAGCCAAGTACTGTGCTATGGTTGTTGTTGTATCTGAGTTAACTTGACTTTAAGGTCTTCTTAATGAATTGGGACTCAAAATCTCATCTCCGACGACCTTATTCTGTGACAGTCAAGCTGTGATACATATTGCCAAGAATCCACTCTTCCATGAAAGAACAAAGCATATTGAAGTTGACTGTTACTTCATTCGAAAAAAAGTTCAATCAAAGAAGATAGATTTGGAGCATGTTCCCGCTACAGGACATGTGGCTGACACCCTGACTAAAGTCCTCTCGATCGTTATACTATCAGTTCTTATCCAAGCTTGGCTCCTACGACTTGTACGCACCAACTTGCGGGGGAGTGTTAGAAAATAGTTAGAAAACATCTTTTAAAGCCCATTTAGAGGCCCATTATAGATCTTCTTCTTTCTCATGTAATAGTCCCACATCTTGCATAAGGGATTACTCACTCTCTCTCTCTTCTCCCTATATATTTGTACTCATACTTGTAATTTTGTATTCTAGAAGTATATACAAGGTTTACACCACTCTTCTACATAAACAATTAGATAAATGATTATATAAACCTCTACATAAAACTTTATATAACTTCATAAATAAATTTCTAGATAAATTCCTAAATAAATTTCTAGATAAATTCCTAAATAAACCTAGAGAAAACTCTTGGTAAACTCATTGATAAATTTCTAGATAAGCCCTTAAAGAAATCCTTAGATAAACCTCTGGACAAATACATAGACCAATCATAAGATAAACTTCTAGATAAACTCAAAATAAACTCATAGAAGACCCATATATAAACAACTAACTAAACTTTTAAATGCATTCTTGATAAATCTTTAAATAAACTCGTAAATAAACTTCTAGATGAACATCAAAATAAACCCTTAGATAAATCCCCTAATGCACATTGATACAATGCTAAGTAAACCCTTAGATCAACCTCTATATGAACCCTAGATCAACAATAAGATAACCCACTAGATAAACTCTTACATGATCAAACTACTTGATAAATCTCTAGATAAACCCTCTGTTAGATAAATCCCTAAAAAGTAGATAAATAATTTGTTAGATAAATCCATGAAATCAAATAATCCTTTAGATAACCCTTAAAGAAACATTAAATAAAATACTAGATAAATCCCTGATTTATCATGCAGACAAATCTTGAGATAAACTCTCAGATAATTCCCTAAATTAACTTCAAGATAAACCATTTGATTAAACTTTAGTAAAACTCATAGGCAAATCACTAGACAAACCTCAAAGCAAATCTCTAGACAATTTTTGATAAATCCTTAAACAATTTATGAGTTTATTTTGGGGCTTTTCTATGATTTATTTAAGAGTTTATCTAGGAATTTATGCACACATTTATTTAGGTGTATATAAGGGTTTATCCAAGTGGTTTATCTAGTCATTTATCTAGGGTTTTATCTAAGGATTTATATAGGAGTTTATTTAAGAGTTTATCTAGAAATTTTTTAAGGAGCTTAGCTATATATTTATCTAGGGATTTATTTATGAGTTTATTTAGGTGTTTATCTGGAGGTTTAAGCTGGGTTTATTTAAGGGTTATGTAAGAATTTATCTAGGCATTAATATTGCAGGTATATCCATGGGTTTATCTAAGATACCATTTGGATAAGAGATTATAGGTGGACTAAGGCCTGGAATAGCCATTATTCCGTCCAAATGCTAGAAATTTCAATTCCTAAGTTATATTAGAATATACCTTATTCTTATCTTTTTATAGGATAGTTAATTCCCTGTAGACTATAGTATGTGGAATATATGTTATTCCCCCTTTTATTCCTACCATGTTCCTCTCCCAAAATCATAATCGTACCCCCCCCCCCCCCCCCCCGCCCCAATCCCTATTTTTCAGAAACCCTTGCACGACGCTTTTCTCTGATTTCTCGCTCTAACGTGCCGCCGCTGGGAATCTCCCGAAGTTCCTCTCCATGTACCTCCCTCTCCTTTGTCAAAGCAATCAAGTTCTCTTTGCTGAAACCCTCTATTAGGCTCCTCTTTGCTAGGCATCCTGCCGATAGCCAAGCTCGGTGACATTCCCAGCCGATGGAATCATCTTCGCCTCTCTTGCGTTGCCAAAAACATCCCCTTCTCTCTCCGAGATCCGTATTTATTCATTTTCCATGACCATCGAAGGTAAACACTGCTCTTTCTTCTTCCCTATTGTTCTTCCTACCTAATTGATGTCAATTTTACTCATTGAAATGGAATATCTGTATTCTTCTTATGTGGAATTTATTGTTCATATTTAGATTGGGTTTATTTAGAACTGGAAGAAAAAGGTTAAGATTACTGACGGATATCATAGAAAGTCCTATGTTAAGTGCACAAATGAGTTGGAAGAGGGTGGTGAGAATGAATGGTCACCATTCTAGAGTGAACTCATGGTCGCTACCTGCAGCAATTGATCCCTAATTGATGTACTTCCGGAACAAGGGAATGGTGTAGGCGGTTCCTTCTGCTCAAGAGCATGGGTGAAGATTGTAGAAGATTTCAGCCAAGTACTCCTTGTCTGAAGAATGAACACCTCCAAAATCGCTGCAAGTCGTTAAAGGGGGTCTCTTTAGGCTCATTATGGAGCTGATTACTAGGAGTGATTGGATCTTCAATGAGGACGAATTAACCATTGTCGGAACAGTGGATAATAAGTGACTGAGTGTGCTTGCAATGCATTAGATTTGGTTTGCACTAAATAGTACTTTTTTTTTTTAGTCATCTAACTAACTCTTTCCATTATAGATAAACCTGAAATACACCATCTTAAAGGACCCAGTCATTTCAATTATACTATGAGATCGAGTTGCTTTGTGTGAAGATCATTACTTTGGGTAAAAATGCTTACAGCAATACTATGGATGATGAGCCTACACATGGTTTGCTCGGAGAGCGATGATCCAGAAGACAGCCACTTGGTGGAATAGATGTTGAAAAAGAAGTGGGGGCAAATTACATCAGAGGGGCTGCTGTGACACCTGTTGATGGCCCTCACATTACTGTTGAAGGGATTCGCTCGAATGCCACCAGCAAAAGAAAGAAACTAGCTACCACAAACTAGAGATAGGGTTGAGTTTCAAAAGGTGTAGAGGATCGATCAGGCCGATAAAGTAAAGAACCTTAGTTGAGGATTTCATGAAGAAACTCATTGCTTGTAAGGAAGAGGGCATTGATATGAGGACCTTCCTCCTCAGATGTGACTTGGATGAAACACATGCAATCACCTGCACCGTCCAGTTGGGCTTGTTCAAACACTACAACAGTCGACTGCTAACGGAACATTTTGTGCCTGCCAAATCTTGTGATTGTAGAATTATAGTACCATCTACCCTAAAACTTAAGTTAGTATCGTGGATATTTAGTTTTATCCATTGTCATTGTTTTGCCATAAGAACTTTATCTAACTACGTTGGTGCTGCTAGCCTGCCGACCGATTAGTCTCAGATACGTGAAAATTTGCATCAATTGCTACGCCAGATTGACGAGGATATCTTTGTGAGAGTAAAGTTCTATCTTATTTTATATTTGTATTTTACATATAGAAGAAAAGGTTGTATTTTTTTTTTATAATTTTACTGAGTTTTGTTGCCTGTGGTTGGTGACCGGAGTATTTAGTCTGTGATTTGTATAATTCAAGCAGGATAAATATAAAGCTCAACGTTAGGTAGTTGCGACAACTCTATTAGCTCTCATACAAGTTTAATTTTTCAATGCAATCTTACTCTTCCATGTTCATTTGAATTCCAGTTCTGTAATTTAAGCTATGAGACTCCATTCCAGCAACAAATGAAGTCCGGCGTCAAGTGGAGCTGGCGGGCAATGGGGGGGATATACTGAAAATTTTCTTCCTTTGGCGTTGGCGAGACATGACGGGATCTTTACGCGCTGTTTGAGATGCCTTCACTTTCCATTGTTCCGGTTATAGTTCTATGGCTGAATAGTAAAATTGAAGTTGGGTCTTGCTGAGGTTCACTATTGGTTGGCCTTTGGTAAAAGTAAAGCTGGTAGATGGATTATATTTTAGTATTAATTGAGCATAGTAAGTACATTTTTACATAAAAATTTTAAAAAAAAACTTGCAGAAATCACAAGACTAGAGAGCCTCAAGAATACTTTGTGCTACCCCATGAAATAAACATTGCACTAAGTCTTGTGATTATATTTCTTCACTATATTAATTTTATGACTGGGTGTGGGATACTATTAGAAATTCATATAAGTTAAGAGTGATTCACTCCAAAGTTAGGGTGCGTCCAAACATAATTTTTTTCAAATAATATGGTGTTCTTCAATAAGCTTCATGTTTTAGTATATTGCACATTACGTTTCTATATTTTATATAATATAAAATGAAGCCCTTCTCTCTCTTCATCACTCTTGCATATGACAGATTCTTTTCCCCTCATTATTTTGTATCTTGTTTTTATTTGTCATATGCATAGAGAGAGCGAGGTATCTATCCATCTTTTTTAGGGAAACCAACTGGTTAATTAATTCTATCATTTTAAATTTTAATATATACAAAAAAAAATACTGTACGATCTTAGATTAGGAGAATATTTGACCATCAAATAAATATTATCCATATGGAGAGGAACGCGCGAGAGAATGAGAGTAAGTTGATCACTACTACCATTTACATTTATAAAAATGCCTAATTTAATGTAGCAATATAATATTATAATATCACAATAGTAGCGAGTGGTTAATAATCTAATCTTACTGGTGCTTATTGTTAAAACTACGAGGACTCCTATTATCGACGCAATTTAAATATGTACTTGTATGCTGAAAATTTTGAGACCACCTTAAAAACCTTGTGTTTGTATAAAATTAAACAAAATTTTGTTTAAAATATAGTTTTAAGTAGAAGATAAAATATTTACATTTATTTAATTGGTTTCAATTTGTTAATTACAACTATAAACCCTAAATCATTTTCACAAGAGCCCCTTCAGTCGATTCATATACTTTTACCGGCGGTCCGGCACATCATTTATATTATATAATCATAATAATTACAAAATATATTTCAAAGTACAACTTTATTTAAGGAGTAATTAAATATGGAGTTAATCCTTTTAAATATTGTTATTAACTTATTATTTATTTATTTAAGGATTTGCAACGGGTCGGGTGGTTGATTTGGATCCGGATCCCAGTGGAGTTCCGCCCCATTTACTCGCAAATCGAAACTCCATCTCCGGGAGTTCAAATAGGAACTTCGGCGGATCCGGATCGGGTTGATTTCCGCTGTGCAATTATAAACCAAAAAAAAAGCGCACAAAAAAATGAGGGAAAAAGAGAGAGAATGAGACAACGGGCGCAGAACTCCGCGCGTGCAGATAAAAATAATTATTTCCAAATCGATCGAAATGAAGGAGAGCGGCAAAAGGGGGGGATCGAGTGGGGGATTGATTGATTAGATAATTCATGTGGTGGGAAGCGGGAAGGGGGAGGCGGGGAGAGTCCGTCCACGAAGGAAGTTAGAGAAGAGGGCGAGGGAGCGGGCAGCGGCGAAGACTGGGACCTGGTGTCCGGCACCCCTAACGGTGACGAGGGACAGCCCTTCTTCGTACTCCACCACCCAACCGGCGACCTGTTGCTTGTGGTACCAAGGTCTCCAGCTGCCCCAGTAGTGCTGCTTCCCCTTTCCGGCGGCCAGCTTTCTGCCGTTATCCAGCAGCAGCTTCTTCTCCTTCAGCCGCATGCGGTTGATGCTGTAGCGCGTGGAAGTCACTGGGACCCTGCCGTCGGCGTCGCCGCTGAGATGTCGCATGCATGCATTTCATTTCAGCTTTTCATTATATTAGTGTGTATATAAAATATATATGAAACGTGCATGGAGAGTACCTGTAGACCCAGACGCGGAGGCCGGCGTTCATGAGCTTGCGAAGGATGGGAAGGACGGTGGCAGGGGAGTCGTTCCACTTCTCTATTACATCGCTGAATCCATGTCCACATTGATTCAACACACACAATTAAGTTGTGAATTAATAATAAAACGCATATATGGCATCTTAATTACCCTTATTTAAATGCTGAAAATTATGGTCAAAACTTGTGGTAATTGGGAGATGAGCTCATGAACGCCAGAGCTCTCACAGTTAATAATTAAGAGGGGCTCTAGCTAGCTGGTGAATGAATGCCCGCGCGCAGAAGAAGGTGAAGATTTTAATGGGACCTACGCCAGTGAGGCGGACAGCAACCGGACAGAATGGCATTTAATTAATAAAGAACAAAAAAAAAACAGCGAGAATCTGTGAATGGGATCTGGACCAGACCGGCGTTGATATATCCTCATTTACATTGGAGAATTCAATGTGTATGCGCTGGAGAATTACATTTTTGCAGCAGCAGCAGCAGCAACGGTGATCTAATCTTTAAAGTCTTATCTACTCACTTTTAACTTCAAATATCTCATCATTCCAGTGTTGGAAGTTTTACTTCTATTGTATACTTTGTTAGGGAGCAAGGATCTTGTGGAAATAGATGTTATGACGGCTAATTTTATTAGTGAAGGGAAACGGGAGAGAAGTGAAGGAAATCTGAATTTGATTACTATTCAACATGTTACAGCTATGCCTTTTTATAGAGGCTATAGAATATTCCAGAATAATGAAGGCTCTAGATTTTACAGGACTTTTCTAAAAAACATCTAGTACATAACTGCTATTAATATTGTTATTTGGGCTTTGCAGATTTGGGCTTTACTAAGTTTTGGGCTTTTACAACACCCCCTCTAAATCTGCAGCCCTAATTAAACCGATCTTCTTCCTTAGATCGATGAATCGATCTCTTGGCAGGGGCTTCGTCATTAGGTCAGCTAGTTGGCGGCCGGAGGGAACGAATTCGACCTCGATCATCTTCTTCTCCAAGAGTTCGCGGATGAAGTGGTGTTTGATGTCAATGTGTTTGCTCCGGCTGTGGTAAACTGGGTTCTTTGATAACGCTATGGCAGAGCTGTTGTCACAGTGGATTTTCGCAACTTCTTTTCTTCCGCCTCTTTCTCCTTCAATCTCATTTTTCAAGCGCAGAAGCCAAATAGCTTCGCAGGCGGCATTGTTGAGGGCAACGTACTCGGCTTCAGTGGTCGAGAGTGCCACTGTCTTCTGTTTTCGAGAGCTCCATGATATTGGCCCTGTTCCGATGAGAAATAGGAACCCTCCAGTGCTTTTTCTATCATTGGTGTCGCCGGCCCAGTCTGAGTCCGTGAAGCCAGTAAGAATGTTGTTTTGGTGAGATTTGTACAGGATGCCCAGATCCTTTGTGCCTTGCAGGTATCGCAAAATTCGTTTTGCTGCATCAAAGTGTTCTTTGGAGGGATTACTTACAAATCTTGCCGCAACATTCACTGCGTTTTCAATATCGGGTCTCGTGTTTGTTAGATACATAAGGCTTCTGATTAAGCTTCTATATCTTTCCTTGTCTACTCCTTCTTCTTCATCTGTCTTTGAGCTCAACTTTGTAGAGACAGCCATGGGGGTAATTGCAGGATTGCAGTGTTCCATATTAAATTTCTTGAGCAGATTTGTTGTATACAGTTCTTGAGAGAGGAAGATACCTTGGTTGATTTGCTTGACTTGGAGTCCCAGGAAGTATTTTAGGGGCCCTAAGTCAGTCATCTCATACTTGGTTTTCATCCTTTCTCTGAACCTTGCTATTTGAGCAGCATTTGATCCTGTAAGTATTAGATCATCAACATATAGACTTATAATTGTCTTACCTCCTTCTTCATCCTTCAGGTAGAGAGTGGGCTCAGCAGCACATCGTGTGAATCCTTCCTGTATGAGGTAAGCATCTATATTCTGATTCCATGCTCGTGGGGCTTGCTTCAATCCGTAGAGAGCTTTGAGAAGTAAGTACACCATGTCTTCTTTGCCCTTAATCTCAAATCCTTCTGGTTGCTCGACATAAATTTCTTCTGTAAGTACTCCATTTAAGAAGGCTGAAACGACATCCAATTGATACACTGGATATCCATAGTGAGCTGCAACTGCTAAGATCAGTCGGATGGTTGCCATTCTGGCAACTGGAGCATAGGTCTCATCATAATCTTCTCCTGGTCGTTGGGTGAACCCCTTTGCAACTAGCCGAGCTTTGTGCTTTATTATTTTTCCTGATTCATCTTGTTTTAATTTGAACACCCATTTCAATTTTATGGTTTCTCTTTTGGGTGGTTTAGTTACTAACTTCCAGGTTTTATTTCTGTTGATGGCATCAATCTCTTTTTGCATTGCTAGCCGCCATTCTTCCTTCTTATTTGCTTCTTCAAAAGTATTTGGGATGTTTGTGATTGACAGGGCAAATTCATCATTTTGATAGATCTCCTTTAGTGATCTGAATTTCTGTGGTGATGATGACTCATAATCTGAATCTGAAAGCTCAGATTCCCCTTCTCCTGTGTTTTCTTGGATGGGGCTTGGAGGTGTTCCCATTATGGGTGAAGGGCTTGGCTCAACCAGAGGCACAGGAGCTTGGGATGTAGGATGATCTGAACCCCAATCCCATGCTTCTTCCTCATGGAAAATAGCATCTCTTGATATGATAAGTTTGTTTTTATTTGGTTCCAATAGCCGGTATCCTTTGGTTTGATCACAATACCCCAGGAAGATGCACTTGTGGCTGGTTTCTTCCAGCTTATCATGTCTTCCAGAGGTTTTGTGGGCATAGGCTATACTCCCAAACACTTTAAGATGAGCAACTGTTGGTTTGTGTCCATATAAGGCTTCATATGGTGTTGAGTTGTGTAAGGCTTTGGTAGTAGATCGATTTAGAACATAGACTGCAGTGGATGCAGCTTCTCCCCAAAATTGTTTTGGGAGTGACTTGTGAATCATCATGGCTCTTGCCATTTTCATTACTGTTCTATTTCTCCTTTCTACTGTTCCATTTTGTTGAGGTGTGGCTGGTGCAGTGAGCTCTCTTCTTATTCCATTCTTTTGACAGTAATTGATGAATTCATTTGACAGGAACTCTCCCCCTCTATCACTTCTTAAGGTTTTTATTTGTTTGTCTAACTGTTTTTCTATCTCCTTTTGAAATGTGGTGAAGTGTTGGAAGCTTTCAGATTTCTCTTCCAGGTGCTTTATCCACATGTAGCGGCTGAAATCGTCCACTATGAGCAAGTAATACCGTTTGCCTCCTAGTGACGGCACTCTGGATGGTCCCCACAAATCAATGTGGAGTAATTCAAGTGCTTGTGTGGCTCTTCTTTGTGCTGTCTTTGGGAATGGCAGTCGGTGTGTCTTACTTCTAGCACATGAGTCACAAGCTATTTGTGTTTTTATTATTTTGGGTAGCCCTTCAACTAGTTCAAGCTGATGCATTTGGTGGATGGAGGTGTAATTTGTGTGTCCAAGTCTGTTGTGCCACATTTGCAGGGTCTTGCTGTCTTGGGAGCAGGTAAGTGACAGCATTTTTTGTGGTTTTAGCTCAAGTGTAAATATATTGCTTGAGTTGAGTTGGGCAAAACAAACTAGGGCATTGGTTTTAGGATGATATATTGAGCAGGAGTTATGATTGAATAATACCTTGTATCCCTTTCTTAGCAGTTGCCCAACACTTAGTAGATTCTGGGAAAGTGTTGGTACAAATTGCACTTCTCTAATCAGCTTCTGGTCTCCTTCAGGTGTAATGACTGCAATTGTGCCCTTTCCTTCTATTCTCACTTTGTTTCCATCTCCTAGTATGGCTTCAGATTTTTGAGTTTCATCAATGCTGGTGAAGAAATTGCGGTTGTTGACCATATGGCTGGAACAGCCACTGTCAATGTACCATTTATATTCTTCTTCACTTTCTTGCTGTTTGCAGGCAAATAAAAACTGCTCGGATTCATTTACTTCTGAAACCTTTGCCTCCTGCTTTGGTTTAAACCAGCAGTTCTTCTCCGAGTGGTTTTGGATTTTGCAGGTTTTGCATCTGAAGTAGCAGTCCCTTGTGAGGTGATTTTGTTTCTTGCAGATGCTACAGGAGGGTCCATTTTGGGTATTGGACTCCTTCAGTTTATGCATGCCTCTATCTTCTCCTTTCTCTGTTTTTTGACTTCTGAAATTTTTATTGTAGCTTGTCTCAAAGCTCTGCTTCTTTCTATTTTTATTTTTGAAGGTCATTTTGGATTGAAAGACCTTCTCTATTGGGGAATCGTCTCGCCGGAAAAGATCTTCGTGGGACTGGATTGAGCCTAACAGCTCAGTGACTGTCATTAGCTCTATATCATGAGCCTCCATTATTGATGAGACCACATGATTGTAGGATTTTGGGAGAGATCTAAGGACTTTTTCAACGATTTGGGTTTCCTCTAGATCTCCTCCTAATGCTTTTATTTGATTTGCCAAGCTTGTTAACTTAGCAAAAAATTCTTGGGACTTCTCTCCATCATGCATCTTTATATCATCAAATTGACGCCGTAGAGTTTGGAGTTTGATTTTAATTACCTTTTTATTGCCCTTATATTCATTCTTGAGCCGGTCCCAAGCTTCTTTTGATGACTTGGATCCCATGATCCTTGGGTAGATGGAAGTTGCTACTCCTTGTTGTATAAGATGCAATGCAAGGGCATCCTTCATCTTATCTTCCTTCTTTGGTTTTGGGGCTTCTCCTTCAGTTGCTTTACCAGTGGTAGTAAGACCGTCGTTTACTATATCCCACAAGTCTTGTGAGATTAGTAGGGTTTCCATCTTGTCACTCCATTGCTCATAGTATTCTCCATTGAACATGGGAATGGATGGATGAGAGAATATGGGCATAGTGGTAGATGATGAGGCCATGGGATTGGAGAGGTGGACCCACGAAATCGAACTGGATGAGAAATTCCCAGTCCTCTGATACCACTGTTGGAAGTTTTACTTCTATTGTATACTTTGTTAGGGAGCAAGGATCTTGTGGAAATAGATGTTATGACGGCTAATTTTATTAGTGAAGGGAAACGGGAGAGAAGTGAAGGAAATCTGAATTTGATTACTATTCAACATGTTACAGCTATGCCTTTTTATAGAGGCTATAGAATATTCCAGAATAATGAAGGCTCTAGATTTTACAGGACTTTTCTAAAAAACATCTAGTACATAACTGCTATTAATATTGTTATTTGGGCTTTGCAGATTTGGGCTTTACTAAGGCTCTATTTGTTTGGGCGTTTCGCTGCTCTGTTTTGGGCAAACGCCGCCGGAAGGAGGGTAAACAAATAAATCTCCGGCGGCGTTTGCTCCGTTTCCACCCGCCTGCCTTGAGAAACGCCTCAAAAAGCTCCGTTTGGAGCAGCCACCTCCCCCCTCCGGTTCGAACACTCCGTTTCCACCCGCCGGATCGACCCGCCACCGCCGAACCAAATGAAGCATAAGTTTTGGGCTTTTACAACATCCAGTGCCCAAATTTTGTTTTGGTATGCATAAAAACAAAAAGGCTATGAAATTAATTAAGTAGGAAGCAGCTAGAAGAGAAGAGAAAGTAGGTAGTAGTACCTGCATGGGGCGTAGGGGTAGGGCAAGCGGGTGACATTGGCGTGCAAAGCCGTCTGCACATCTTCCCTGTTGAAGTATGTCTCCACGTAGATCTCCGTGCAAGGATCATAGCCCCCCGCCGCCGCCGCCGCCGCCGCCCCCGCCCCCATTGTTGATCTCCTCATTCCATGCCAAAGCCCCCCCTGCAGCTGTTGAGCAAACAACAACCCGCCTGCAGGGCCGGAGAGGAGACCGGATTTCCGGCGGCCAGCAGCACTGCCGGATAATGAGGAAATTATGCAGACGGGTGTGTAAATGCTGTAGATATCGATGTCAGAGTATGCCTCCAGAACAGCATGTGTAGCCGCGGAGCAGCCCGGGCCAGCAGGGCGGTCGTCTTTCTCCTCCCGGCGGAATGAGCCGCACT
This sequence comes from Platanthera zijinensis, assembly GCA_039513925.1. Taxonomy (NCBI): domain Eukaryota; kingdom Viridiplantae; phylum Streptophyta; class Magnoliopsida; order Asparagales; family Orchidaceae; genus Platanthera; species Platanthera zijinensis. The sequence goes on along the minus strand of CM077080.1, from coordinate 258,310,844 downwards.
CGTTGTGAACTGCGGCGTGAAGCTCGTCGGAGATGATGGCGTGGCTCCACGCGTAATCCACCATCCCCATCTGGTCCGTCGCATCGTTCAGCACCGCGTTTCCTATCTGCACGTGCAGCGCAAGCTAGTTGTAATGAATTGAGTCGTAACTTATATTCTGATAATTAAGAGAAGCAAAAAAGTACACGCGCTCACCATGAATCCCTTGAGATTAATAATCACTGCCTTCTTTGCTGCTTTGTTTCCCTCAAAGATTCTCTCCGACAGCTGGGGAACATAATGTCCTTGTAATTATATGCAAAAAAGAAAAGAAAAATTAAACAGACAAATTTGTTATTTCTTTCTGCGTCCAAAATGATGAGTAGCTAGCTAGCTAGCTAGCTTTATAAGAAGATTGTCTACCCTACCGGCATAGCTCTCCCCGGCGATGTAAAAGTCGCGGGACTTGAAGCGGGGGAAGCGGCGAAACCAAGAGAGGAGAAAATCGTAAGAGTCGTCGGCGGTGACTCGGTCGCCGAGTTCGTGCAGATCAGACGTTCGATTGGTGTAGGAAAAGCCCACGCCAACTGGAGCTTCCAGGAACAGAAGATTGGCCTCTGCATGCACGCATGCATTATTTATTTGTTGTTGCAGAAATCAATCGCGGCAGAGCAGAGTGATTGAAAAATAAAAAGGATTTCTTTTTTACATAATATATATATATATAAACAAGTAGTTGGTAAGTAAGAAAGAAAGGATGAGCATGCTAGCCTTTGTTCCAGGAAAATGGGTTCAGCGCTAGCTTGCTGCTGTTGCTCCGTACAAGAAATGGTCCCAGTTCCTGCGCCGCGCCGTATGCGACGGATGAGCATCCGGGGCCTGCGCTTCGTTTTCAGCAACATTCATCAACATTAATGCCATAATAATGATCGAGATTTAATGCTACATACCCCCTAATACATGCATTTGTAAATATATATATATAAATACATAACTCAATTTTTAATAGTTAAAAATAATTAAACTTATAATTTTTTTTAAAAAAACAAATAATATTTAAAATGCGAATGGAATTGTCCAACTCCTGAAATTAAATCTCAATCCCAGAGTCATAAATTTGAGAATACTACTTTGACCCTTCCATGAAAGCATAGAGGCTCTTTTTGGCAGGGTGTTTTAGCAGCTCCAGTGAATTTGAGGGTTCATTTGCAATGACTTATTTGCTCCCATTAGTTTGGTCAAAAATAAATCCTCTCCATTTTAAATGAAAATGCATGAATTTTTATGTGAAGTCGGACGTTCACGAAGGACGGACCGTCACGGGCAGTTGATAACCACGGAGTTCACGAGCACCACCGTCGCCGCCAAACGAGGCTGAGTGTTCATGAACGACGTTCATAACTACCTGTGTTCAAGACGGCCACTGCCCAAGTGCCCGGCCAAACGGAGATCTAAACACCTATGCGGACATTGTAATTTAAAACTAGAGTCGAAGTTGTTCGTCCGACCGAGCAAATGATCATTTGGTAATATCTCAGGTTAATATCGCGTGCAAACATTTTACTCCAAAAAAGTACAATTATCACGTGTCACAAAAAAGTGTCTCGAGCCAAAAAAAAACACAAAAAAAATATATAGCAACACGGAAATTGCTCCGATTGGGCGGGAAGAGCGCAAGCAGAACACGTGAGCTACTCCTGTCCGCTCTGCTCTCTCCAGCAGTACTCATCTTCTCCGAAAGTGTGCACGTGATTCGTCTTCACCCGGCTCTAACAGTAGTGGATTCCATTATAACCGACGCTTCGGATACTGTGTCGTCCAATAATTTCTCTCCAAAAATAAAAAAAATGCAGAAAGAGGATAAAGCTGAATAATAAGACGTCCATGCAAACTGACCTCCGTTGAGCCAGAGAACGAGCGGCTTCTCATCGGGGCGGTTTTCCGCCTCAAAGAACCAGTAGAAAAGCGCCCTCTCCTGCCTGTTTCCGACCCCGACGTAGCCGGCATAGTGCCTAAAATTCACCGGGGGTTGCCCTGGAAGACCCGTGACTAGATCCGCCTCCGGGAAGGCTTCCATTCCTATCCGGCACCGCGCTTGCCTCGTTACCAGGAGGACGAATAGAATAGATCGGAGGAGGAGCGAGATGATGGAAGACGCCATGGCGCTCTCCTCTCTCTCTCTCTCTCTCTCTCTCTCAATGTATCTCTCCCCTTCTTTCGGGCAGGTACTGAGGAGAAAAGGACGGGAATGGGGTCTCGGCACAACAGTAGGCCGGAAGGAGCGATGGGAAAGTGATCAGATATTATAATGCATATTTATAGAATTTCTGTCTACTTATATTTTCGTGTAGACAAAAAATGGGCCAAGTAATTAATCAATTCAATCCAAGACAAATTTACTTATTGCACCTTTTTTATAGGGGAGTCGGGACTCAGGAGTGGAGAGAAATGTAGAAATGATGCGGGTTGCGGGACCTGGAAAGAACGTGCATAATTCCACATTTACCCTTTCTAATAAGTTCAAAATACGCCGAGAACCACAGCCAAATTTCGAATTACCAAACGAAGGATGATGGATTATCGGAAGAATAAATAAGTGAAGTAAACAGTAATTTTAACATCAATTTTGAGCGGTTATTCGCAAGAAAAATTATACGCTACACTTGGCGTAGCAGGTACATTATTTAGATAATTAAATTATTATATATTATATAATAGATAATTTTTAAAATTTATATATATTATAGCTAGTTTTAAAAACTGCCGTGACCCAACTTTTTTGATCATTTTTTTGGAAATGAGCTTCACATCTAATCATTCTGCCGGTGGTGGACAGGCGGTGGCGGATCCAAAAATTTAGAAAAGGGGGTGCATAAAAAAATTTTTAACAAGTGGAAACTAAATCTTGAAATGTAAATCCCAAATTAAGTGGAACCTAAATCTTGAAATCAAAATTGTAAAACCCAAATAAATATGTAATGAAATGGGGATTTGAAATCGCAAACACTAAAACGTTTTATAGATGGAGATTGTTAACCTGAGAGCTTGGACAGTGACATCGCAAAAACAAAAACTATAAATCGGGAAATCGCAAAAACAAAAACTGTTAACCTGAGAGCTTGGATAGTTGGCACGTGCCTCGATCTTGAAATCGCAAAAACTAAAACTAAAACGTTTTATAGATCTTAATAATCTGTAAATCGGGAAAGCTTGGAAAGCCAAAATCCAAATAAAATACAAAATCTAAGAGGTGTAGTTAAATCGATTTTGAAAAGGAAATGCCCGAAACGGAGAAGATATAAGAGATCGAGGGGATGATGAAGGTATTCTCACTGTCGATCTGATCGGTTTTCTCCAAAGCAGCGGCCTGGAGGCTGAAAGATCTGGAGAAGTGGAGCGGTGGACAGTGACACCGACGTCGTGGCCCGTGGCGGTGGAGCGGTGGCGGAAGACCGAAGAAAGGCCGACTGCGCCCTGCGGTCCTGCGGACTGCCGACTGGGTGAGACTGCGAGAGCCGAGAGGAAAATGGAAATGACCTAACTCCTAACGTGATGAGAAAATAACCTAACGCCTAACCTGCGTATTATTACTCGCTCGGCTGCTCGGGAATGCGGTGAACTGCAGCCCACTAAATGCACCGTTAATTATAATTTTGGGGGTGCACAGTTTAAAAAATTGTCCTACTAATACATATTTTTGATCTGTAAATATAACACCTTATAGATGTGCAAAAAAAGGGGGTGCCAGTGTCTCTTTGGCCCCCCTTTAAATCCGCCCCTGTGGACAGGCGGTGGTATGATAATAATAGGTGATTGTTATTAGCACTGCACTTTTAGATATTCGCACTTTATTTACTCTTAATTTTTCGCGTCTTTTGAAAATACTCATTGTACATGCATTTTTAGAAAAAGTGTTCAACACGAAAGTTGTAGATATCGACGAGATCTACAACTTTCGGGTTGAACACTTTTCCTAAAAATGCATGTACAAGGAGTATTTTCAAAAGACGCGAAATCTGAGCGTATTTTTAGAAATACGCTTTATACATGCATTTTTAGGAAAAGTGTTCAACACGAAAGTTGTAGATCTCGTTGAGATCTACAACTTTCGTGTTGAAAACTTTTCCTAAAAATGCATGTACAAGGATTATTTTCAAAAGGCGCGAAAAATTAAGAGTAAATAAAATGCGAATATCCAAAAGTGCAGTGCTAATAACAGTCACCTAATAATAATAATAATCCCTTGTCTTCTGATAGGCAAGGCTCACACACAAAAGAAATCTGGCTGGCCGGGACCACTCTTAACTCAGCAGAATTTCTTTTTTCTATTTAATTACTCTACTATAATAATCTCCTATCCGTTGCCCATCACGAAAAACTCAACGGCCCAATAGCGTTTTGCCGCCAGAAAGACTGATGCAATCCTGATAAAATTTAGCAGCAACCATTTGTATCCTGCCACCTGGACTCTGGGCACGCAAATCCGAGCTGTATTTCCTGGCCAGTCGGACCAGGCAAGCAAGACCCTAAACCAGCTGCAACCCGCGTCCATCCCTGCTGGTGGTAAAATTTTCAAGCACGCTGCTGCTGGTAATCACTGAGCCCGGATGAGCAGATCATTTTTTGAACTCTTTTTATTTACTGCAGTCTCCCACTTTAATTTCTCACTACTCAGTTATCAACATTTTCATTTCCAACACTCAAAATCTCACCATCGAAACAAACAGACTCAAAAATACTCCGTTCAACCCTTGTCCGACACACCTACCCATACCCAAAAAAATTGCTTCTCGACGATGGCTAAGCACAAGTGTGAACTTAACTTGGACATTTAAGAAAGGCAGGCATTCACAGCCATAACCCAATTTTGTCTGAATTTTGATTCACCGTCATCCATTTCTCCCTCTCATTTAACTGTTCGAAAAACAAAATTAATATAAAAGGGCGTATAGGAAAAAAACATCTAAATTATTAGTTAAAGAAAGATAATTAATGTAACATGCCCTATCTGTTATAGGAATGTGTTTTTTAATTGCAGATAATATCTTGGGGCAGAATGAGAGGGAAAAAATGAATTGTGGGTTGCAAAAAAATATGAGGATCTAATAAATTTGATTTTTTGTGTACGGATGCTGCTTCACTTTTTTACTTTTTTTGGCTATCTAGAATTGATATTGAAAATTAGAATTTCATTTTTGGTGTTAGGCGCAATGAAATTAACGGGAATATTGGCTTCGAAGGCAAAAAATCATAAGATTTGCAGCTAAATAGAGCATTTTCACTAGCACATGCATTTTTTGAGCAAACTAATGATTTCACGCGGGCAGAAGTTTTTCGCCGGGAAGCTATTTTTGGTGCAAGCACGCATGCGCATTTTTTGTCCCACGGCATTCATACTTTAACCTAGGCACGTGTTTATGCTTGCGTGCTTTTACCCTGGAGCGTATTCTCCAGGGCGCACGTTTTTCGTTCAGGTAAGCATTTTAGCCCAGGTAACACAATTTACACGTCGAGGCGCATTTTTTCGCTCGGGGGCATTCTCACGGACGAGCATTACTTCTCTCAAGCACGCGTTTTAACCCGCGTCGCCATTTTTATCACGAGGACAAGCATTTTTTCCTGACGAGCGCGTGTTTTCACCCAGGAGCGTGGTTTTTCCGGCACGTGTTTTCGCTTGTAGCGCGTTTTGGCTCACACAAGCCTTTTTTCACTCTAACGCGTGTTACAAGAGACCACTCGTTGTCTGTTGCAAGAGATGCATGTTCCTAAGGGGCTATGGGATGAAGGTGTTCTTACCTCCGTATAGCTTATTAATCGGATGGCTACAGGTACTTTAGGGGGAAAGTACCTCCTAAAGCTTCTTTGCCCAAATATGTCTCTCTTCTGTCCCCCCCCCCCCCCCCCAAAAAAAATTTGGATGCACTGCTTTTGTCCATATTGTAGGGCCTCATAAGAATAAGTTGGGCCCACAAGCAATAAAATGTGCCTTTGTGGGATATGCTGCCAACCAAAAGGGGTACAAGTGTCACTCTCCTATTCTTCGGAGAAGGTTTATCTCAAAGGATGGGGCCGACGATGAGCTTAGGGGGGCATTACATATTGAAATAGTTAATTAAATTAGGCTTGCCCTAATTAACCTATCTCCTAAAATACCGGACCTATGCATTTAGGGTCACGTTGGCCGGTCACACCAACGAGCCAAACCAAAATTTTGCGAACAACATGCGCGATACAAAATAAAACTCAAGCGCTCATAACACGCGCAATACAACTCCACGCTACAAAACATCCCAAAAATGCGCGAAAGCGTGCGCTGCAAAAGTAAGAAAACATGTGCGATAATAATAATAATAACAACACGACGCGGGTTGCATCACCGCACCAACGAACTACCGACGCCCATCTCCGTCATTTTGCCATTCCCGTCCCTTCCTGCAATCGAGACGTGCTCCTCCGTTGCCGGTAACGTCGACGACGACACCCTTATTCCGTTGCCACCATTTCCAGGAGGCCATTTTCCAGTTTCTCAGCGCCGACGACAACACCAGTCCCTCCCGATGGTGGTTTTCCAGTTCTTGCACCCGACCGCGGTTAATGTCGACTCTAGTTTACCTTTCCAGCAACTGGTTGGAAGTTTGCTTTCTGCATCTCAACAGACGTTTTTGGGACAGACTGTCCTTTTGTGGTATCCTTCCCCCAATCTTGCTCGCGCTAATTAGTTTTAAATTTTTTTCATCATTTAAATGATTAAGAGCTTGCCCCGAACGTTCAACCGTTTTATTAAGGTTCTATCCCCCTCCTTAACTACCTACCCGGTATTGCGTGTCTCGCCGGGTGATTTGGTTGGGATGCTCAAACTGCAGCCTAGCTGCACGGGGCCCCGAAAATGGCTAAGATCTATCGGCACCCCCCCCCCCCCCCCAACGTCTTTCAACAGTATCCATCAATTGCTCAAACTTCGATACCATAGCTGAAGTCGACTCGCTCTCCATCAGTTGTTGTCCACGACATGTCTCCCTACTGTGCGTGCAATGCTCTATTTTTCCCGTTCAAACTTCAAACGCACAGTAACCCCCCCTTCTTCGCCATATACACATCGCACTTCCTCTTCAACATTGTCATCCACAACAATCAACAACTCACTCTGTTGGCTCAACCCCCAACGCAACACCCTAGTCGAGACAATATGACCATCCCAGTACACCGTCAATACCATAGCAAGTAGTCTAGTTATGTGCATGCCTCCTGCTTTGTCGCGCTTGTATCCAGTAAATGAGACCACTCTTGACCTCCCGCGTCCGCATCCAACACATGCAAAGGGATTTTGGCATTCAGTCGACGAGCCTTGTATCCTTCCCGTCAATCTCATGCATCCTTCCAATCGATCCCCTGCATTGGATTGTACATTGCGCACAGTTTCAACCCTACTCCTTTCCAGCGCACGTCAAAGAGCAGTTGTGAAGCTCGAAGTCACACAACTATTTCCTTCTCGAGCCCCAGTATCCTCAAGCCGCCTATCCTTGTATCGACGCACCTATCACACGCGCAACCCCTCAAGCCCAGTGTCTTTCCTTCGAGCCACCTATCTGCAGTCGGTTGAGTAATTTCTCTTTTTGCTTTCATATCTGCTGTCGGTTGATTGATTGTTATATGTTGGGATTGAGTTTATTATTTTATTAGTCTATTGGAGTCTTTAGGAGTTTAGTCCCACATCATGAGTAAGATTTAAGTGTCTTGTTGTAATGCTATAAATAGCCCATTTGAGGATGAATATAAATGCACTTCTGTTTTTCATTTCTCCTCTTTCAACATGGTATCAGAGGTGGAATTGACTTCTCCTTGAAATTTGGTATCCCTAGAGCGACGTACATTTCACGGTGGGTTTCTCTCAAAATACTGTTCTTTTCTCCCGTTAGTTTTCCCCTCGACGATTCGTGCTTCCGCTCCCGTCAAAAAGATCGACTCCAGATTTCGACGGGAGAGGCTTGTATTTCCCTCGATGACAACGGAGAACCCGTCGATCCGACCAATCCCGTCATGAAGGTCCGTCATCGATCCCGTCTGCATTCTCCCGTGCTGATCTCACTTCCAGCCGTTGTTGCTTATGGCCCCTGACCCTTCACTTATGCTCGTTGCTTTGGCGTCGCTGCTCCAAATCTCGTTGAGCCAGATCCTGTTTTTGGAGCTTCCCCTGTTGCTGCAATCTGCGTTTCTATCGCAAATCGACGCAGATCAAGTCGGCCTCCTTGTTGCTCCAGTCGGTCTCCATGACGTCAGATTTGGACAACGACCCCGACGGCTGCATTTGTATGGGTTTTCTTCATGTTGGACTACTTCCATATGTGTGCGGCTACTTGATTTTCCAGCTGCCTCCAACCGCTTTACGCTGTCTTCTGATGACTTCTGCTGCCTCCAGTCGTTCTCCACCTTTTTTTAGGCTGCTAATATTTCGTTGATGATGATGTTGTGTGTTTTTCAGTCATTTGTCTGTTATGTTATTATGGTCTGTTGTTATGCATATATGCACGTGATATTCATGTGAGGAGAAGTGTTTGGGACGAAGCCGACTCAGATGATCTTTTCCGACCATTCGCTTTCGTTCCACACGGCCTTTAGGCTTATGTTGTATGTGGTTTGTGTCTCCTCATATTTCTTTCGATTGGTCGTGTGTTGGAACACGATTGATGTTGATGTTCTAATCTCGGCAGGTTGTGTTGTGTGAGATCGTGTCATGTGAGATTGTGTCGTGTGGGACCGCTTTTGATGCGGATTATCCCCGACGGATTATCCCTTATTGCTCGGTTGATGATTTGTTCCACAACTTTCGTTCTCTTTTGCATGTTGTGTGTAGGTGATGTTGGTTGACCGGTTTCCCAGCGAGTCCACGTCGTGTGTGGGTTCTGCGTCGTGTGTGAGTCAGCGTCACGTGAGGCAGCGTCGTGTCAGGCTATGTTCCCGGCTTGATTCCCCGGTTTCGAATTTCCCCCGGTGCCTCGTCTGATGTTTTTTCCCGCATCACCTACCTCCATTTCCGTTATTTGTTGTGTTTAAGCTGAAGGGCCCCCCTTCAGCTTGAGGGGGAGTGTTGGAATTATGAGTTTATTAATATATTAGTATATTAAAGACTTTAGGAATTTAGTCCCGCATCGTGAGTCCGGTTTAAGTATCTTGTTGTAATGCTATAAATAGTCTCTTTGAGGAAGAACATAAATGCACTTCTGTTTTCTATTTTTCCTCTTTCAACATATATTTTTTTAAAAAATACAAAATAAGAGAGAGAGAAGGGTGTTGCTTTTTGGAATCATCATAGAGAAACATTGTGGCTCTTGCGGCACCTCACAACCAACCGCGTCAGAGGAATCGAGTTGTCTATTCATCCGCTCTTTATTTTGTGCTACATTTATCTCTGACAATAATGCACACTATGAGGGACTCGTCCACTCTAATGGATAATATCAGAGACATAATGCAAACAATCATGGCATCCATAGAAGCACGCTTTCGGAACGTCGAAGCACGTCATCGAGAAGATATGGTTACACTCATTAACAAGCTTAATGATATGACAACCACAATTTCGGTCGTTAATACCCCGCCAAATTATCCAGCTTGCAGCAGTCAGGCGTCTCCACCGCTGCTTCTTCGACTTGATCCCACAACCATAGTACTACCTAATTGCAACATCGTGCCATGTTACACCAATTTGGCATTCACAACTTATGATGGGAAGGAAGGTCACTTAGGTTGGCTCACCAGATGCGAATAATTTTTTAGTCATCAGCAGACACAGGTGAAAGAATGGATCAGTCTGGACTCCTTCCACATATTTGATATCACTCAGTTATGGTTTACTCGTTTGAAGGCTGACAATACTGGAACGGTAGCACTAAGAAGAGAGCACCTCTTCACAGATAAAAATTGTGGTGCTTAAAAAAATAGAATTTTCTATTTGTCCAACCTCGGGGAATAAAATTTGTTTTGTTAAACTTGATTGTCTGATGATCACAATCATGAAACAATTGGTCTTAATACTATCAAACCCACATTTAAACCCACCATCTTTTGGTTTAACAATAGTTGGTTTCTTAAAGATGGCTTCAAAGAAATGGCGTGCGGCCATGGACAAAGAAATGACAGTCCTCTAGGCTAACCAAACTTGGGATCTAGTTCCTCTCCCTCCCGGTCAGTCTTGTGTTAGCTGCAAATGGGTCTTTGCTGTCAAGCATGTTCCAGATGGCACTGTTGAACGTCTAAAAGCCCGTCTTATCGCCAGAGGTTTCACTCAACAATATGTCCTTGATTACGACGAAACCTTCTACCCGGTCGCCAAGTTGAATACTGTTTGAGTCATGATCTCCCTTGTTGTGCATCGACAGTGGCCCCTACATCAGTTGGACATCAAAAATGTTTTTCTCAATGACGATCACCAAGAGACTGTTTATATGCATCAATCGCCCGGGTTTGAGACTACGGGGGAGTCTCGTGTATGTCATCTCTGGAAGTCTATATATGGTCTCAAACAGTCTCCTCGCGCTTGGTTTGAAAAATTCAGTAACGTGGTTCGCGAGGTTGATTTCACACGGAGCTCTGTTGATTTTTCTCACTTCACTCGTCATCAACCAACAGGCACTGTAATCTTCTGTGTATGTTGATGACATTCTAATAACGGGCAACGACACCACAAGGATCCGAAATATCAAGCAACATTTAAACTCAGCTTTTCAGACAAAAGACTTGGCAATCTTCGATACTTCCTTGAGCTTGTTGTTGCAAGGAGACCTGATGGAGTTGTCATATCCCAACGGAAGTACTACATTGGTCTTCTGCAAGATGCGGGCTACTCAGAATGCAAACTTGCAAATACTCTTATGGATGTGAATCACAAGCTGTCTGCACATGGATCTGGAACTGATCATATTCTTATAAATCAAGAGTACTATCGACGCTTGATATGGAAACTAATCTATCTTACGGTTACACGACCTGATATCTCATTTGTTGTTGGGGTTGTGAGCTGATTTATGCATGCTCCTCGGACATCTCATCTCCAAGCAGTCGAGCGGATTCTCATATACTTGAAGACTACTCCAGGTCAAGGACTTGTTTACAAACCGTCCTCCTCTTTGTCCCTTGTTGCATACTCTGATAATGACTATGCAGGTTCCCTTGATGATAGGCGTTCCACGACTGGTTTTTGCACCTATCTTGGTGGACACCTTATTACCTGGCGTAGCAAGAAACAGTCGGTCGTTGCTCGCTCATCTGCTGAGGCAGAGTACCGTGCTATGACGGCGGTTGTCTCTAAGCTCACCTGGCTTGAGAGTCTTCTCAGTTATTTGGGCCTCAAACTCTCCTCTCCGGCCACCCTGTTCTGTGACAGTCAAGCAGCTATACATATTGCCAAGAATCCCGCATTCCATGAGCGAACAAAGCATATTGAAGTTGACTGTCACTTCATTCGGGAAAAAGTTCAATCGAAGAAATTGGAGTTAGAGCATGTCTCTACGTCAGGATAAGTTGCTGATATATTCACGAAAGCTCTCTCTCGGACATTATATCATCAATTCTTATCCAAGCTTGGTGTCTACGACTTGTACGCTCTAACTTGCGAGGGATCCCATGTATATTCTATTTAGTCCCACATTGTAGATGTAGAAGGCTCATTAGAAGGATCCCATGTATATTCTATTTAGTCCCACATTGTAGATGTAGAAGGCTCATTAGGAGGATCCCATGTATATTCTATTTAGTCTCACATTGTAGATGTAGAAGGCTCTCCCTCTCTTTCTCTCTATATAAGTGTATGTATTCCCACAATTAAAGATATATTAAAATTCTGAGTTATTCTCTCTCTTGCGTCTTTCTTTACAAAATCTATTGAGGACTACTAAAGTAAAGTTGAAGTGGGTTATCTTTGTAATATGCCTAAAAAGAAGAAATTTGCTGTAGTTTTTTGGTGTCTTAAGATTGATTTTAACACCGCTTCCTTTTATAAGGTGACCAACTTCAATAGGTAAAAAAAAATTACATCTCCTGTACAATCCTCCGAGATATGCTCTTCTTCTTTTGATAATGCTGAGGGTTTTCGGGTAAACTTCAACAACCCTTTAAAATAAATGTGAGCATCGATTCCAAGAAATGTCGGATATAATTAAATAGGCTATGTTTGGGAGGACTTATTTTCAAGCGGTTACGACCGCATGAATCAGACCATAATTAAGGTCCGGTTCATGCGATCGTAACCGCTTGATCGGTGAAAATAAGTCCTCCCAAACGGACCCTTAGGTTGCGTTTGGCGCGGCTTATCACAGCTTATTTGCTCCGGTGAGGTTGGACAAAAATGTCATTGTCATAGAATGTATGTTTGGTATCACAAATGTTACAAAAAGGAAATTAGTTTGAGGCATAAGATTTTGATATGACAATGACATTTGTGTCCAATCTCACCGGAGCAAATAAGTCACGATAAGCCGCGCCAAACGCAGCCTTAATCATGTGCTATTGGAAGATATGTTTCTCTAAACTATCATATAACCAAAAAGAATGTGTAAGGGAATGTTTTATAAGTACTAAATGATACCTGAAAGGGATAACTAAATCACAAATTCCAAGTGTTAACATAGACTAGAAAAGCGAGCATGCATATGAAAACAAGATAGAAGAGTGAATTATTACATGCATCAAATAGTTTACATTCTACCAGATCAATATTCTATAACAACATACAATAGTTTATACTTAAAACAATATCTGCCACCCACAAATAAATTTTGCATCATTCAAGATATGACATTCATCATCCGACACCTATGATGTCCATGTTCATCAACTTCTCCCATGACAACCCACACCTACAATATGTTAAACCTAATGTAAATCTGATGGGGTCTACCAATAAATTTTTTTACAGAAATAAGAAAAAACAGGAAAATTTAATTAGGCAAACTCACTAACTGAGACTAAGTTGTAGGAAAATCACAAATTCACTTTACCATCATAATCTGTAGGAAAATAATGTTGATGAAGAATCAACCCCAAACACAATATTACCATGGAGGCTACCATAAACTAATTAGGCCAACACACTAATTGAGATTAATCTGTTGCCGATGTGGACGGTGGCACGGAGCTAGAAGGAGCATCGACAACGTGGCGTGTCTTCTAAAAGAGGAAGAGGGCCACGGCGGAGACACCGCGTGATTGCTAACGCCCAGGCGGGGTATTTTACTCTTTCAATTAAATTGTATTTCAGATTCCAGCTTAGTTACACTTTTGCTCGAATAGGGGTTCTAATACCCCAAACCTTTTGTAGTTTGTATCTTTGGATCTTTTGGAATGAAAAGTTCTGGAGCCTAGGACTGGCCAAAATATACTCTTGGAATTTGTATCTTCCTTCATCTTAATCTTCTAGGATTGGAGAGGTGAAACCCTAAGGCTCCGTTCGTTTGGCAGAAATTAGATGCAGGAATTGGAATTGACCCTATTCCGATTCCAGGAATTAGAATTGAAGTCAATTCCAACTCTACTGTTCGGCTGAATGCAAGAATTCAACCACAGGAATTGGAATTAGTAATTCCATTGTTCGGCTACATATTAGAATTTAGTGGATGGATTTGAAATTTACACATACACAAACACAAGCACACAACCACACGTACATACACAGACACACAGGTCCACCACCTATTTACAAGAAATTAGCACTATCAGCTAACCATTCCCACAAAACTGAACACAATGGAAAAGTTTAAACTTTGCCTGAAGCAATTAGCTAACACAAACAGGGACAAGTCTAGCAATTAGCTAACACAAATAGGGACAAGTAGAGCAATTAGCTAACACAAACAGGGACAAGTGGATCAGATGTACGCCTACTGAGCAAGGGCTTTTCATTCTACAATCTGATGGGGCAGTGAAACCTTGAGTTAAGTCAATGAATCCCCTTTGTTTGGTTCCCGATGGAGTTAAATCAATGGTTGCGGGAGAAAAATAAATAAAAATATCAGCCTACAACTAGCACAAGAAACATTAATCCAGTATGTTTACCCTAATATAGATGGTTACTGTAAGTTAACAATTAGCTTCACAATGATGCGATCTTACAGTGAAGAGATCACATTTACACTTGGGAATGCGCTACCATTGTCTTCTAAAGAGAGTACGTTAATATCCAAAAGTAAGGTTTATGCGGGTATCACTTCTGAGATTGCTAAATATGCGGAAATATATGAGGGTGATATTATCAAGAGACTAACGATCCGAGTCTATATTGAAATCAAAAAGATGGGTGATCCAGTATCTATTGAGGGGAGAATGAGCCAACTTCAAGAAAGGGCAGCTAGAAGAGAAGCAAGAAATGAAAACTGAAATTAGTGGGGGAACAATGAAAAGAAAACTGTAATCCATCGAGTACTCACCAAGCAAGATCTAAATTAGGGAAAAACCGAAAAATGAACACAAAGGGAGACTTACCTGCGGTCGGCCAGAGAAGAGAAGAGGGGGTCACCGCTGAAGGATTTGCACGCCGACGCTGGATTTGCAAGCACAGGAGGGGCCTGTAGTCGCGAGCAGGAGGGGGGATGGAGTTGGGAGCTGCGGGAGGCTCACCGGCAATCGTACAGGTCACGGGAAGGTATTTGGGAGGAACGGGTAGGTATTTGGGATGCCGGGGCTGGAGAAGGGAGGAACGGGTAGGTATTTGGGATGTCGGGGCTGGAGAAGGACGAGAACGAGAATCAGGAAGTCGGACCTCTTAAGATCGGACTTGGAGGAAAAAATTAGGCTAAATGAAATTACATCGGAATTGCATTGAATGTTGATTCCCGCAACATTCCGGACCGCCAATTCCGAGCCGCCAATTCCGACGAAACAAACAGGGCCTAAGAGGTAACATTGGTCCGAGTTGTTCACCCCGTCCGCTATTGCGTTCGCCGTCGACACTCCTGCAACCCCTCCCTCAAGTCCAGCACACGGACATCTTTTGACTTGCTCGTGTCCAGCGCACGAGAGTTGTCACGACCCGTCTAAACAAAAGTCAGAGTGTGCTTTGGCGAGTCGTGATGTGACAGGTATGGGCGGAAGAAAATCCATGTTTGTTAGGCGGGAGCTGATTTAGCATTATTAGATTTAAAATAATTAATTTGGAGGAAAATAGTTTCTTTTTATGCGTAAGCTTTTGAGTTGTCAGTGAAAAAAATTGGATTCATATGTATTTTAATAAAACTCAAGATACAAGAGGTGATACTAAATTTACAATAGCAATCTCAATGGAAATGAACATGCACTAATATCAAATTCTAGTACATAGTTTAGAGCCTAGCAGTTGCCTATGATAACAGAGAAAATGACTGATCATAATTATTACATAAAAAAATGTCTGGCAGTAAAGGAAATGAAACATAAAAACATAGAACCTGACACAACAAGAAGATAACCCTCCAGAAGCAAGAACTTGATGCAGATTGGGCTCGGGTTGCAGGCGACATGGACATGGACGCTAAGGCAAATTTCAAAACAAGAAGTACAAAACTTCAGAATATTGAAATAAATTGTGAGCAAAGTAAAATATAATACGAGCAAGGAAAATCAGGAACGTGTACCAATTTTTATGAGACAAAACTAGTAAGACAGACAAGTAACTGAGTCAAGCAGAAGCACCGACACTTCAAAATGTCCAACGTGTCGGTGTCGGAGAGTCCGACACTCGTCCGACTCTCCGACACTCTCCGACACTCGAGTCGGAAATCCGACACTCGAGTCGGAAATCCGACACTCGAGTCGGAAATCCGACACTCGAGTCGGAAATCCGACACTCGAGTCGGAAATCCGACACTCGAGTCGGAAACCTGACAAGCTGGCTCACGCGGGACTCGTGTGTCCCGCTCAATCGGACACGCGTGTGCCTAGTTAGCTACTCATGGTGAGGCGGGTGACAATTTGTATTGGAAGTGTCTTTACCCCTTTCTAGCATTTCAAGTAGTGAAAGTGGATCTACTAATGACCTAGATATTTTCTCTAGAAAAAGGAAGATTGAAAGTGGGGAAAAAAGTTTGCATGTGAATCCATTATTTTTACTGATGATATATAATGGTAATGTGTTAATGTTCTATCATTTTTTGACCATTTGTTAAGTTTTGCATTTGAATATTTGATTAGTAATATTTAAACATGACTTAATTTATTTAAATATTTGTTAATTGTTATTTTTTATTTTTAGTTAAATGTTTTAGGATTTTCTTAATTATAAAAAATGAATATTTAATATACGTGTCCCAGCGTGTCGGAATATGGTATTTTTTGAGAATTGACGAGTCGTGTGTCGTGTCGTGTCGTATCGCGTGTCCCGTGTCGGTGTCGGTGCAACATATTAAATAACTAGAATTATTAACCGACTCTAAAGTATAACATATATATGTTCATGTAATAACATTAATTGTAACCAATGAAATGTGTGAGTGTTTTTATTAGATGCACATGAGTCTTCAAGTTCAGATGCAAGTTTTATCAGATAATTCGTGTTTGTCATGATCATTTATTTATTCCCGAGTCAAGAGGGAACTCAAGTTAAGGAATTGCATCAATTAAACACTACTTTTCAATGGTTGTTTATGATATTAATGAATTAAATGATTAATAGATTGTGATTCTAACATGCACGAATTTATGTCAAAGGGAAAAATTGGATCATGAAACAACCTTTACTCAGGTCTTGCAACCAAACATGTATAAGAAGCGAAAATTCGATGACACTGAAGACTAGTTAGTTAGCTTTATACTTTGCGGGTTCAAGGATTCACGAGTGATAAGATTACTATGGATCGCTTTGGGGATAATAAATAGTCATCTAGATTAAAGCATTCTAAGACACGATTATCTTCCAAGTAAACATGTGAACGATCTGAACATTATATAAAATACAAATCATTTGTTTGCAAAAACGAAAACTTTAACAATTATCATTATGACACTTGTGCGCATGCCCAAAAATCTATCATTCTTCCAATTATACGTCAAATGAGCAATGTTGGAACTGAGATTGGGCCCAACGAGAAGTTCGGACCCAAAGGGTGCATCTTGCACTTCTCCTGAAGAAGAACGTTGGCTGAAGATTTAGAACTAAACACAGACCCTTGGCAACAGCACGGAGGTCCCACCTCACACCCGGAAAATCTTAGAGTGTTTCCCCTCCCACACAAATGTTGAAGCTAGGCACCTTGGAGAGCCTTAGGAGCCAACCAAAAATGACCAGAGGAGGAAAAAGCCAAAAATTGGATCCCCTCCAAAGGTACCCTTCAGGGTCTATTTATAGTTTTTCTTAGCGGGGCCTGCCAATAGCGTAATCCCGCCTTTTGGTTTTACTATACGCAGCCCAAATTGGTCTGCCAATAGCCAAATTTTGTTGCTTAGAATGGTTAACGACAGACAGAAATAAAATAAATATAACGTTACAGGAAAAATTCTCCTGGAGTTCACCAGCGACGAGACCCCAGCCTCCTGGGATGGAGGATCCCCTGAAGGGACCGGCTCTTGCCGACCTTCGGCTCGCCTCGCCAACCCTCGGGCTCGCCAACCTTCAGCTCGCCTCGCCGTCCCCGGCTCGCCTTGAGGCGAGCGACGAGCACTCAATGAGGCCAGCACTCGCCCACCTCCTATTCTTACCCCGAGGAGAGAGCATCCATACCTCGCGACTCACCCCTCAGACCAATTACATGTCGAATTTGGCGGGTGCGGGCCCACTCGGCTCGCTCGGACTCGAGCTCTATTGGCTCATTCCACTCGGTTAACATGGGGTTGTACACAATTCTCGCTCTTTGCGAGATTGTCGCAAGCTCGTAAAGAAACCCTCGTGTTCAGAGAATGTCTACTGACTTGGACGGAATCTTTCGGTGGACCCCTCTTCTGCTCTATAAATATCTCCAACCAATGGAGTGAAGGGTTACCCCTTCCCTCCTCTCTGTCAGATTACTTTACTGTAGCCACATAATGCCGCTTTCGGAAGAAGTTCGGGCCCGCCTAGACGCTGCGAGGGAGAAAAATCGGTTTATTACTGTCGAGTTCGCGCCTTGGCTGGCCAGGGGGCTCCGAGCTCGCCTTTCAAGCCGACAAAAGCCAAGATGGTCAAGCACAACCTGGGAGAGGGTGGATCCTCTCTCCTGAACCCAACGCTCACTACTGAGCTCGCCCCCCAGGTACGTGAGTTGATTGCTTCGTCGGATGTGGAGAAGGATTAAAGATGTCCTGATTGCTCACAGAGAACTTTTTTCGAGAAGGAGAACGCGTGCGAGGACACAGAGCATACCCAATTGCACTCGTTAGAGGCGAGGGCCAGCCCCTCGGTTATGGAGACCGACCCCCCCCCCCCTTGATCCCTAATGATATTCTGCTTTCGCCTGGTGAGCTACTCCTCTCTCTCTCACCCTGATCCTCCGAGGTCCTTGGTTTTGATCTATTATTGCCTTTCGCATTTACCAACTTTGGGACTACTGGTCTGCACGCTCCACCGCCGAAGTCGCCACCCCTCCAGGCTGCCCTCGTCGTCACCCTGGGCTCTAACCTCCCAGTCGAAGGGAACTTCGACGGCTCGGCGCCTACCACCTACCAGCTTATGGATCGCGCGCCAGCCCACCCTGGCCTGGGAAAACCCCTCACATTCACCTCCAGCGAACCCTTTCAAGGGCAGCCCAGTACCTCTCGCCAAAGCCCCGGCAAGGGGAGCATACCTTCACCGGGTTAGCACGAATACCCGCTATGTTCTTTTCCCCAAGCTTGATTTTCGTCTGGCTAATAATCTCTCTTCACAAGCTACCGAGAGGTCTCATCCACCGAAGTTGATGCGGGCGAGGAGGAATTCCCGCCTCCTCCCTCCCCGGATAAGATTGCGGACTTCATGGGCAACCCGACGAACGCTGCGGTGCTGAAGAGGCAGATGGCCGAGTTGTTCAGAAAGCACGGCTTGATGCTGCGCGAGATCTACAGTCATGTCCAAGAGGACAGGTACGCCGTCGAGCGGCGACTCTCGAATCTCGAGAGCGATTATGCGCAAGTCCTCGGTGAGATGCGGCGAGGAGCTAGTAGCGAGGTGACCTCCCCGGGGAGGCATATTTAGCAGGTCGAGGACCAGCTGAGTCTGGTTCAACAGGAGTTCCGCGCCGTGCGCGAGTATCATTATGCTCACGCGCCGCCGAATTCGGGAGTGCGAGGCCGTGGTAAATGGAAATGACTCCAACATTGAGCCTACCGGCACTCGCAACCCCCCACCCTTCCTTTTGGGCTGTGCTTTGGCATTTTTACTTTTTAAAACCTGTAATTAACATTTTTAATAACGAACTTGCTTGAGTACTCGCAATTAGAGCCCTGCGGCTCTCGCGGCATGGATTTTATTATATTCGCGTTGTTCGTTACTTTGTTTCTCGCACCTCTTTTTCCTTCCTAGCCTCGCCATAAGAAGACGGACCTTGATTTGATGGCGGGTAAGAGGGGGGGACGGGCCGACCAGGGAATCGAGGCGTGTGGTGAATTTTGCTATCCGCACATCTATCGTCTCGATTTCCTCCCGCTCATTTCTACACATATAAATAGTCCCTCTTTCCCTCCCTCACCCACCGCATTTAATATCGCTCCTTCCACCGTCTTCGTACTTAAGCGCTCGCCCTTCAAGCTCCCGCAAGCACTCGCAATCACTCGTACATGATGGGCGACAGTGGTGGTGATGCTGAGGGTAGGTCAAAGATTGTGTGGGCTTTCTCGGACTACACTTTTCTGCACTGCAACCTCACCGAGAGCAAGTACCTCCTGGTGGTTGCCCACTACATCTCGTCCGGTTTCGTTGCTCGCCTCACGGGCGAGTTCGAGTCGATCAACGACCTCCACCCTGATGAACTCGCCATCCTCATCACGCACTTCGAGGTGGGGTTGTGACTGCAGCTCTGGCCTGAGGTACGCCTGGTCGTCAAGTACATAGGCGTGGTCCTGGCCCAGCTCAACCCCATTCCATTGTCATGTTGGTGACATTCGCCTGCTTCCTGCGCGAAGAGCGGATCGAGTTCAACCTCGCTGTCTTCCGCAAACTCTTCGCCTTCTGAACCAATAAAGATGGAACTGCTTTCTTCTCCGGCCAACACGCTAAAGTCCACGAGACGGCCAATAAGAACCATAACTGGTTGAGGAAGTTCTTCTTCGTCAAGGGGGATTTCGGCAACATCCCTTTCTCGCTCATCCAGCAGGACGAGGCTACCTGCCGCCCTCCCACCGTGGGAGGCCACGAGGCTAACCTCTTCGCCTTCTTCGCTAGAAAGAACTTCGAGGTCGGCTACCTGAGAAGGAATGTCGACTCGCTTCCTCTCGTCCTCCCTGGAACAGGTATTTCCTCCTGCACTTGCACCCACTTTTACCTTTTCTTCTTTTTGGTCTTCTTCAACTGACCCCGACACCATCCGCAGGAGAGCGAGACCTTCCTCTGCACCCATCCTATGCGAGTGCTAGAGTCATATCCACCGACCTTGCCTGCATTGAGGCGGCGGCAGCTGCCTGCCGGGAGCTCCCGGGGACCTCTTTCGCGCCCGCTGTTCAGAAGCAGGCCGCCCCCACGGACCGCGAGACGCCATCATCCCCCCCAGCGCCCAAGAGATCAAAGTCCCATGGTACCGAAAAAGGGAAGCAGGTCGTGGGGACCCTGCCTGAGAGGATCCTGACCATGAGCGAGCCTGCGGGCGAGAAGGTCGTCGAGAAGCTAGTGCCAAAAGGGCACCAAAATTTATGCTTCGATGAGAAACACCGCGACGAGGCCGGAGATCCCTTGCTCCTATGGGACCGGGAAGACAACAGGGCTTCCATATCCACCCTTCTCCCTTCCTGGATAGAGCAGGACGCCACCAACTGTCAGGCCTATGCATTCGTCTTCGGCCTTTACGGTCGGGAGGAAGCTTCGGTCTTTGATAAAGAGTCCACCCGGATGCTGGCGCTAGAGAGCGCGCGAGCTCAGCTTCGCGCCCTGGAACTAGCTCACATGATGGGGCACCACAACCTACAAATTGATCGAAACGTTGCAGATAGCGAGTGAGAGCTCGACGTTGCCCTAAAAGAGGCTGTGAGCCTAAAGCAGAGGCTGGAGACCTCGGAGAAGCCGCTTCCCGAGAACCTGGGCGAAGTGGTAAGTGTCAATTCTCTCGCGCCTACCCGCCTCAACCCCCTTCGATACTAACTCCTCTCTTCTCGTGCTCCTTGCAGAACGTCGTGGCGGCCAAACGACTCCACACTCGGATCACCACCCTGGAGAAGGAGAATAAGGGACTAAAAGCCCAAATCAACCAGCTGCTTGAGGCTGTCCTCCCACCGGCTCCTGGCGGGAGCAAGTTCAAGCAATATTCCAACCGCGAGCTCAATGAGATGCTGGAAGCAAACGCGACTAAGGCGGCGCAGCACACGCTCAAAGTGATGCAGCAGGCTAGTCTCACGACGAGCGAGGGCGAGAGGCTTACTGTGAAGGAGGTGGTCCCTGAGATGTTCCTCTCGCTCCCGGACTCTGAGGACGAGGCATACCTGCCCCTTCGTGAGAGCGAGAAGTCAGTGTCTGGCTCGGTGTGAATTTTGTAACTTTATTGTTTTTGTTGTTGTATATCCGAGGCGAGACCTCTTCAATATTTTTGTCTCTTAAATACTTGTTTTGTATTCAATGGGTGAAGCACCCCCTTATTTGTATATAATTACATTTTGTTCTTATGGGTGAGCCCTTTTATGATAGCTCTCGCTGAGCTTTTATGCCTTTGTTTTATCTTTTCTTTTGATATGTATTTGCACCTGCGCTGCTAACTCGCATTCAATCGTAACTCCTCACCGGTCGTTTCACGAGTGACGAGCTAAGTTTTCGCTGTCTCGAACCCTCGCTAGGACTAGTGCGAATTTTATTTGTTACAGTTTCCTTTGCCACCCGCATTCGCGAGAGTCCCGACTCGACACTTCCCCTACCGGCGAGTGAGGATATTAGGTATGCACGAGTGGAACCCGAGGTCTACATCCTGCTTCCTTATTGTCTTCATGCTGTAGGGAAGTATGGCTTCCTTTATGGACTCGCAAGTGCCCAGCCAAACTGGCATTCGCGTATTCCTCGCCCCTGGTCTGGGGCGAGTGAAGTTTCGTACTAGTTTTCCCTTTGTCTCGAAATCCTTTCTTTCCACAAGCCCCTATTGTCCGAGCGACCTGCCGGCT
The DNA here is from genome assembly GCA_039513925.1 of Platanthera zijinensis. Lineage (NCBI taxonomy): Eukaryota > Viridiplantae > Streptophyta > Magnoliopsida > Asparagales > Orchidaceae > Platanthera > Platanthera zijinensis. The sequence continues at coordinate 258,288,662 of CM077080.1, read as the reverse complement.
CTATCAGCTAGCGAGAGCCTGGACAGCGGGGTCCAACTCGAGGGCTTTGCCAATCTTCCTTCTTTCATCACCCACCACCCGAGTGACGTGTCGGCCCTGCCAGCCAGTGAGAGTCTAGTCAGCGGGATCCAATCGGAGTGTAACCACTAGAGCGACCTGCCGGCCTTGCCAGCTAGTAGGAACCTGGTCAGCGGGATCCAATCGAGGGCTTAACCAAACTTTCTTTCTTTCGCAACCACCCACCACCCGAGCGACCTGCCGGCCCTGCCAGCTATTGAGAGCCTGGCCAGCGGGATCAAATCGGAGGTGTATCCCATCGAGCGACCTGCCAGCTAGCGAGAGACTGGTCAACGGGGTCCAATCGAGGGCGTTCTCAATCTTCCTTTCTTTCATCACCCACCACCCGAGCGACCTGCCGGCCCTGCCAGCTAGTGAGAGCCTGGTCAGCGGGGTCCAATCGGAGGTGTAGCCCATCGAGCGACCTGTCGGCCCTACCAGCTAGCGAGAGCCTGGTCAGCGGGGTCCAATCGAGGGCTTTCTCAATCTTCCTTTCCTTCATAACCAACCACCACCCGAGCGACCTGCCGGCCCTGCCAGCTAGTAAGATTCTGGTCAGCGAGATCCAATCGGGGGTGTAGCCACTCGAGCAACCTGCCGGCCCTACCAGCTAGTGGGAGCCTAGTCAGCGGGATCCAATCGAGGGCTTAACCAAACTTTCTTCCACAACTACCCACCACCGGAGCGACATGTCGTCCCTGCCAGCTAGTGAGAGCTTAGTCAGCGGGATCCAATCGGGGGTGCTGCCACTCGAGCGACCTGCTGGCCCTAATAGCTAGTGAGAGTCTGGACAACGGGATCCAATCGAGGGTTTTGCCAAACTTTCTTTCACAACCGCCCACCACCCGAGCGACCTGCCGACCCTGTCAGTTAGTGAGAGTCTGGTCAGCGGGATCTAATCGGGGGTGCTGCCACTCGAGCAACCTGTCGGCCCTGCCAGCCAGTGAGAGCCTGGACAGCGGGATCCAATCGAGGGCTTTGCCAAACTTTCTTCCACAACCACCCACCACCCGAGCGACCTGTCGGCCCTGCCAGCTAGTGAGAGTCTGGTCAGCGGGATCCAATCGGGGGTGCTGCCACTCGAGCAACCTGCCAGCCAGTGAGAGCCTGGACAGCGAAATTCAATCGTGCGCTTTGCCAAACTTTCTTCCACAACCACCCACCACCCGGGCGACCTGCCGGCCCTGCCAGCTAGTGAGAGTCTGGTCATCGGGATCCAATCGGGGGTGCTGCCACTCGAGCGACCTGTCGGCTCTGTCAGCTAGTGAGCCTGCACAGCGGGATCCAATTGATAACTTGGAGTCGACATTTGAATGTGCCTGAACTCGGCTGAGTGGAGATCATGTCTTCGAACCATTGTAAATGTCGGACGGGATCATCCTTGACAGTGTAATATGTCATCTCGGGCTCCCTGAACCCCTCTGGAACCGGTGCCGAGACCACCAGCTCGCATAATGGACTACCCCCACTCGTCGGTCTCGCCTGTTCTACTCGCGCGATCAGCTCGCCGGTCGGTACCGCACTCGTCGGACTGGGGAAGAGCTCTCACCCGACGAGATCTCGCTCTTGCCCCCCACTCGCCACCTCCTTCCCGGGCCTTCTTCCTGGGGCGTTCTCGCTCAGACCTGGTGGTGTGATCTCCTGTGGAGCCGGAATCCAGTACCCACCCTGCGTGGCGAATGCGAAGTGGATGGTCTCCAGGACCTCTCTCCTGAACTCTTCCAACATCCCGATCGTAACCGACATCGTGGGTAGTGGTGGGCTGTCGTGGTCAGTACATTGCTCTTCATCTCCAGCCATAGAGCTCTCTCACGATTTTCTTGTGCAAGCTGCGGTCCACGCTTACCGCATCAAAAATGTTGGAACCGAAATTCGGCCCAATGAGAAGTTAGGACCCAAAGGGTGCAGCTTGCACTTCTCCTGAAGAAGAACGTTTGACTGAGGATTTAGAACTAGACAACAGCGCGGAGGGCCCACCTCACACCCGGAAGATCTTAGAGTGCTTCTCCTCCCATACCAATGCTGAAGCTGGGCACTTTGGAGTCTTAGGAGCCAACCAAAATTGACCAGAGGAGGAAAAAGCCAAAAACTGGATCCCCTCCAAAGGTGCCCTTCAGGGTCTATTTATTGTTTTTCTTAGCGGGGTCTGCCAATAGCGTAATCCCGTCTTTTGGTTTTACTATACGCAGCCCAGATTGGTCTGAAAATAGCCAAACTCCACTGTTTTGAATGGCTATCGACGGACAGAAATAAAATAAATATAATGTTACAGGGAAAATTCTCCCAAAGTTCACCAACGACGAGACCCCAGCCTCCTGGGATGGCAGATCCCCTGAAGGGACTGGCTCTCGCCGACCTTCGGCTCGCCACGCCGACCCTGGCTCGTCTTGAGGCGAGCGGCGAGTACCCGATGAGGCCAGCACTCGCCCACCTCCTATTCTTACCCCGGGGCGAGCGCATCCATACCTCGCGACTCGCCCCTCAGACCAATCGTTTGTCGCCTTTGGCGGGTGCGGGCCCACTCGGCTAGCTCGGACCCGAGCTCTCTTGGCACATTCCACTCGGCGAACATGGGATTGTATAAGCAAATCATTCATTTAAGTGAATATCCAAATAAAAATCATTCACGATCACAAATTCATGATTTCAAGCTTATTAAACCCTAAATAATTAACTTGTAAGATTAGACATTCAAGATTTAAATTCATTTGACAGACCAAAATTTCAAAAGTAAAGTCAAATAATCATAAAAACAGAGACAATAATTTAAGTTCAATGTTTGCAAGATAGAGAGATCCCTACTTGCCTTAAGTAAGCTGAATCTGACGGTGGCCAAGCGGCGCAAGCAAAATTTAAAGACCTTATTTATACCTGCTCAGAAACAATCACAGACGACATTTGATTTTAATGGGAAACCCTACGCTAGCACATGCAATTTACTTTACATAATTTAAACAAAAGGGGTTTAGAAAATAACCTCTCTCAAAGGTGAGGGGAAAGGAGATTACCACGCGGAAACGGAGATTTGGCGGCGCTTAGGTTAAGAAAAACCCTAAATCGGAGAGTTTTGAGTGATCCCGTTAATTAGGTCGAGGAGCGGTGCCAAAAATCACAAACAAAACACGGTTATTCGATTATAATGGGGCAAAAATCTTGAATCACAAGTTGTGCGCAAATTGGAGACAGAAATTTCCAAAAACAAATTAGGGAAATCTGAATAAAGGAGGAAAGAAGGGAGATTCTTACCCAAGGAAAACAAATCTGAGCTCAAAGAGGAGAGGGGAGGAACCCTAGGTGACCCTCTTGCAATCCACCGGCCAAATCGAAGAGGAAGAGGGATGGAGGGGCTGTCGACACCTGGAGGAGAAGGAATTGAAGTTTCTGCTGCCAGCCCTAGGAGGAGTAGTCGGCCTCAGGAAAGGAGGTTGTCGGCCCTTGGATCACCAATTCTTGGAGCTGTCGGCCAGAGGAAGTGAAGAGGAGTAGGGGGAGTCGAGGAAGCAAGAGGAGGCGCCGGCTAGAGGAGAAAGAGGTGCAAGAGGGGTCAGCGGGGAGCGCAGGGAGCTCAGGATGTGGGAGCAATGGGAATCGGGAGTGTGCGGGTTTGCGTCTTGCGGGAACGGGAAATATAGAAGGGGGCTGGCTGGCTAAAATAACAATCAACCCTAATAGAGTTATTTACAAAGGTGTCATAATTATGAAAAATTTAATTTAAATCTTGTTTTCTTTTGAGTTTATGGATTTTTACATTTTTTTCACTTAGAAAGTTTCATCTCGAAACTTTGGAGGATTTCTAAATGGGGTCTTTTAAGGCAAAGATTCAAATACCATTCATTCCAACAAAATTTTTCAATCAAGGCATGGAAGCTAATAATGAAATAGAAAGGAGAACAAGTTCGGAGACTTACCAAGATCATGAGAAAAGTTGTGGATACTTGATACGCATGTCAGATTCAAGTTCCCAAGTATACTGCTCAAACTTGTCATGCTTCCAAAGCACTCTTACCATATGAATGGTTATCTTTCGAAACTTGCGCGGTTGATACTTCACGATCTTAGAGGATTTGACCAGATACGAGAGATTGGACTCGGGAATCATAAAAAAAAATTCACTTAGCTCAAAATTGAGAGGTAAGACTCGAAAATTTGAGAGCAAAAAACATTTGCACGAAAAGAAGATAGAACACCAAAGAGGAAAAGAGGTTGCATGACGATTAAGTGTCGACAGGAGTAGGTCACTCTGATAATGGAAAAGCACAAAACAACGCTGAAGTAATTCAGCAGAGCAAATTAAAAGAAGACCCACATTTCTCTCTTATACAGCTGGAGAAATATGTCTAGTATTGCATTGTTTGCGACGTTGAGGCTTAGGAGTTAACTAGAAGGAGATACTAGGGGACCGAATAAGATTGATAGTCAAGCAGAATAAAAATGACTAAATACGAATACCGATGACTTGAAATTAAATATTCTAACACATTTCATACTGTCAGATACATAAATCATATAATAATTATAACATTTTCATTGGACAACTTTAGATAATAATCATAAAAATGCAACAATAAGAACATGTGTGATATCAAACAAATAGTAAATTCATGTGTACAATTATTATTACTGTCATTAACTTGACATTTGTGTAATGATTTATGATATGAATGCAAATGAATGGATACATATGTCATGTTAAGTGTCAATATCGCTTAACATGTCATGCATATTATGTTTCTAATGTCATCGCACTTGAAAATATTAAACTGCTCATATCCATTTAATATTTGCAAGTGGTGTATACCCTAGTGGTAATTCATATGCACATATATGTTAAATTTGGTCACAACTCATTAACATTCGTGTGCATACTACTCATGCTTATGAATATAATGCATGAGTGTTTCAACCGAGAACAACAGATAATGAAAGGGTGAGTGAAAAAATGATACACGCATACATATTTATATAATGAATTTCAAAATATGTGAAAATTATAAGATACTTTATCATTAAAAACTCAACCTGACTCTGATATCAATTGTCACGACTCGTCCAAACATTAGTCAGAGTGCGCTTTGTGCGGGTCGTGATGCCACAGACATGAATTTTCTTCCGCCCATGCCTATGACATCCCGACCCGCCCAAAGCGGACTCTGACTTTTGTTTAGACGGGTCGTGACAAGAGTCATTCCAGTTATCGCTCACGCATAGCGTCTTTCCCGTAGTGCTTCCATCTCGCAGCGCGTCATCCAGACATCGCTCGCACGACGCGTAATCCCGACATCGCTCGCACGGCATGTCATCCCGACATCACTCGCACAACACGTGCTTCTTCGCGACCTCGCTCGGAAAACGCCCCTCTTCCTGACGCTTTCAGCCCCATTTCTACCGGACAAGCCTTTTGTTCCTCCCTGCGCGTCCAGTCGCGCCTACCAGAGCACCCTTAACGTCGGTTCCTTCCTACTCCTGGCATCGCCGCGATAGAGCACCCACGCCATGATAGATATAATCACCTCGATGTCGTTGAACGCCACCTCGAAGATCAAGCCAGCATTCTTGCATCCATCCAGGCTAGCCTCCGACACCTAAAAGCTCGCAATGCCCGTTTGGACTCCACTCTGCCGCCGCCAACTCTGTCGCCGCCCTCCTTGAGTGGGCTGTCGGCCGACCCCTCGACGCCTTTTTCGCTCTCCGCACTTGTCGCGACACATGCATTGTGCACCTTTAAAGTTCTTCATTTCAACAATACAGATTTTTTGGGCCGATTACCAAGGCTAAACAATTCTTTGATATCTGGGACACCCCAGAGAGGCAAAAGGTCTCTTTGATGCTTATTGTCATGGAGGGCTCTGCCTTACACTGGGTTTATTGGTTTCGCAACTCCATCCCACTCCGTTCGTAGACCGACCTCATACTGGCCTTGGTCAAGCGCTATAATCGCAACTACTCTCGCAATTTTGTCGAGAGCCTATGTGCCCTCAGTCACACTTCGGTGGATAAGTATATTGACAAATTCATCGAGATTGTCAACCACATCCGGGATCTTCCTCTCGATCACTATATGGGCTTCATCCTTTAGGGTATCCAACCCCAAACCCGCTCACGGCTCCGTACCCACCATCCATGGGATATTACCGACGTATGGAGGTCGCCCCCTTGGTGGAGGCAGATTTCTCAGTCAAACTAGTAGAAAGACTGTGTTTTCAACAGACCACACCCAGTTCCTCGACTTGCTTCACGTTCATTCCTCCTGTTAAGCCAAGGCTTCCTGTGGGGGATCCTCCACCTACGACCCTCCTTCCCCCAAGCCAGTCGTCCGTCATCGGCCCCCATGGCCACCGGCCCCCAACCGCCTCTTGAAAAAGGAGTATAATCAAAATTTTCTTCAAATCATACGCAACCCACGATGGTGCGCCTTTCTTTCCCCTACATATATCTTACGAAAATTCACCGAAAACTGGCCCTTAAGAAATACAAAATCTCCAAAAAAAACCTCAAATTTTTATAAGTGTCAGGGTAGTCCACCATTCCCCATTATCGATGGTTGGCCACCTCAGCAAACTGACCACCCTCTCTAGTGGCAAGCGGGTCAATTTTTCCCCTATAGGTAAACTTTGGGCAGCTTGCGAGGCTTACATGCGAGCTACAGGCAACTTCAAGGAGCGAACGATGAGAGGGCGTCAAGCGATCTGATTAACATGGTGGTTGGCTACTTAAGCACACCGATCACACTCTTCGGTGGCAAGCTGATCAAACTTTTCCTCCAACCAAACGGAGCCCACGATGGGGCACTTTTCTTCCCTATATAAATATCTTACAAAGATCCACATAAAATTGGACTCCAGGAGTGAAAGCGATGACTTCGGCTATACAATCATACTACATGCAGGCGCCCCTTCACACTTGAAGTTCAGCATACCGTTGCGGTTAGCCAGTGAAATCTTTCGAGAAAGCGAACAGATAGAGCTCCACCGCCCACCCAAGGAGGAGCTCATCTTGTGAGCGATCAGGGTTTCCGGGGATAACAGTAGCATTCAATTCGACCCTCCAGAGAATGATTCCATTCCAAAATCTCAAAAAAAAATTTAAAATTTTACAAGTGTCTGGGTTGCCCACCACTCCCCATTATCAATGGTTAGCAACTTCAGCACACCGACCACCCTCTCCGTCGGCAAGCGAGTTAATTGTTCCCCTAGAGGCATACTTCGGGCAGCTTGCGGGGATTACATGTGAGCTTCATGCGGCATCAAGGAACTTACAAAGAGGGGAGCGTTGAGCGATCCAATGTCATCGTGGTTGGAAACTTCAACACACCGACCGCACTCTACGGCGGCAAACAGGTCAAAATTTTTGTCCAACCATACACGCATCCCACGATGTTGTGTTTTTCTTCCCTTATACCCATTATTTTGAATGTCCTTCGACATGTCTCCCGACATGTGATTTTTAAGAGAAAAATTATATGCTTTTCTAAAATAAATAAAAATGTCATTTTGTAAAATATAGGCTGACATGTTCGATTTTTTAAGATATATTGGCCGACACGACTTTTAAATATAACAGCCGCTATTTTATTTTATGTTATATTAGCAGACTGACATCATATGTTTAAATCGCATATATATTATATTAAGTATATTTAAATTGATTGGACTTATTGCTTTGATTTTTTTAACGTTTTATTCTTACAACCAATTTTGTATAATTGTTTCACAATTTTTTAATTCCATATTACAAAAATATAAAAATATTTAATAAATTTATTAGTTGATTGTTTGCATGCTTTTCATATAAATTTATAAGTTTAAAAAGATTTATAGTCAATGAAAGATTTTTAGCTTTCAAATCTTCTTTATTTGCAATAAACTTATTGTTATCGAAATAAAATTATTGTATATTATTAAATATATTTTACAATGAATAATTTTGTATTAATTAATAATAATTTATCTTAGAAACTCTTCAATTTTATTTTATTTTTTGTGTCCTTAAGAAGGACAGATGACTTTGTTATTAAGTTGGGTGATCAAAAAGACGGAGGTATTGATAAAGATGTGATACTGAATCCAAGCGGGTTGGTTGAAGTGGAGAGGCGTGTCAGGGATCTTATGTGATCGTAAAGTACCACTAAAACTTAAGCGCAAGTTTTACCGTACTGCAATTAGACCCGCAATGCTCTATGGTTTTGAGTGTTGGGCAGTGAATTGTGTGCATGAGCAAAAAACGGGAGTTGCGGAGATGAGAATGCTTAGGTGGATGTGTGGACACACGAGATTGGAGAAAATTAGGAATGAAAGTATCAGGGATAAGATAGGAGTAGCACCAATTGTAGAGAAGATGTGAGAAGCTCGTCTAAGATAGTTTGGACACGTACAAAGGAGACCATTAGAGGCACCTGTTAGGCGTTGTGAGAGCCTAGTCACTAAGCATGTTAAACGAGGGATGGGTAGACCAATAAAGACTTGGAATGAAACTGTAAGGAAAGACATGATATACTTAGGCATTAGTGAGATTATGACAAAAGATAGGGCACAATGGCGACAAAGGATCCATATAGCCGACCTCATTATAGTGGGATAAAGGCTTGAATGTTGAATGTTATAATTATAGTCAGTATACATAAAAATAAATTTTATTTATAAGACATGGAAATCTGATATTTTAAAATATCTCTGACATGTCTCCGACGTTCGACATTCGACATTTAAATACTCAATCTGATATGTCGTCGACATCCGATATTTATAACATTACTTATACCATACGAAGATCCACGGGGTGGCTATGGAACCTGACAAGGTCAAGACGGTGCTGCAGTGGCCGTAGTCGCGCTCTTTACGCGAGGTACAGGGTTTCCTCAATTTGACGGGCTACTACCATCGTTTCATCCGATCTACGGTGCTCTAGCACGGCCACTTACGAGCCTTCTACGGAAGACAACTGATGCCGCCTTTCAATGGTCCTCCGCAGCGGCCACCGCCTTCACAATCGTCGATTCTAACTATGCCTAACTTCTCTCAACCTTTCATCGTGAAGTGTAATGCCTCGGGGACAGGTGTTGGCATCGTACTCATGAAAACCGGAAGCCCAGTAGCTTACTTTAGCTGGCCCTTCTACACCACCAACCGCTCCCGCTCCGCTTACGAAAAATGAGCTAATGACGCTCGTTTTGGCAGTGCAGCATTGGTGCCCTTATTGGGGAGGCACTTCATCATGCGAACAGATCATCGCAGGTTGTGATACCTGCTCAGTCAGAAGATGACCACCCTGTCCCGGCAGGTTTGGATGACGATGTTGTTGGGCTACGACTTTATCGTCAAGTTTCATTCCAGTCGATCCAACATGACGGCAGACTCCTTATCGTTCTAGATAATTTCGGCCAAACTGACAACAATCTCTCGCTCAGTCTGGTAAGAAGCGGGCACCATACAGGGTGAGGTAGAGGCCGACTCGACCCTCCAACCTATCACGGACAGCTTGCATACGGACGCAATTGTTTTCCCCGCATACACACTTGTGTAAAGTCGTTTGTTCTACTGGGTTCAGTTGGTCCTCTCTTCCTCGTCATTCAACATTCTGCGCCTCCTCACTGAGTTCCACACGGGCGCGTTCCGCACATCTTGCCGCCTCGCGGCTGCGCTTTATTAGCAAGGGACAGTGCGACGTGGAGAATTATGTCGCAGCGGGTCTGCTCAGCCATAGGGCGAAATATGAGGCCACATTTCCCGGGGATCTTCTGCAACCCTTACCCCATACCTATTCTCATTTGGGATGACCTGACAATGGACTTCATTACGCGCCTCCCGCGCTCGTTGGGATACGAATGCATCTTCGTCGTGGTGGATCATCTGTTCAAGTACAGCCACTTTTCCCTCACGACATCCTTTCACGACCCCGGTGGTGGCTGAGGCTTTCATCTCCAGCATGGTCTGACTACACGGGTTTCATTGTTCGATCGTAGACGATCAGGAGCCGATTTATATGAGCACCTTCAGGCATAAATTGTTCAAACTCCAAGGGACACGGTTACGGATGAGCTTCGTCTACCATTCCCAAACGAATGGCCAGTCCGAGGTACTGAACAGATGCCTAAAGAGTTACCTGTGTTGTTTTACTTCAGATCGGCCGCGTGATTGGAGCAACTGGTTTTGGGTGGGCCAAGTTCTCCTACAATACTTCCAATATTTCGCTGGTATGACACTGTTTCAAGCCGTTTATGGCCTCTCACCGCCCTCTGTGATCCAGTATCTATCGGGCGAATGCTATGTAGGCGTGGTACGCGCGCGGTTCTTGGATAGGGATGAGATACTGCGGGTATTGAAGATCCACCGTCATAGAGGATAGAAGAAGGTGCTCTACCAGGCGAACAAACGATGTTGTAACGTCCAATTCCAGCTGGGAGATGCAGTTTTTGTCAAGCTCCTACTGTACCGCCAAACTTCGGTGGCGAATCTCCTTCATCCCAAGTTGTTTGTTCGCTTCTACGACCCATTTACAGTACTTGTTTGCATTTGCGAAGTGGTCTACTGTCTCTCCTTCCTCTCCATAGACAGATTCATTCGGTCTTCCACGTCTCCCAGGTCAAACAGATAGTGGGAAATCAACCAGTTGAGGAGACCTTGCTGCAAAACATTGCATCAAACAGCTCCATCGTCTACCTTCCTGAATCCTTTTTGGACCACAAACTGTCATAGAGGAAGACCGTGTTCAAGAGCAGGTGTTGGTGGCTTGTCGACAACGTCCTCCTTCTGACGTGATTTGGTTAGATCGCGACGACTTCCGTAGCTAGTTTCCTAAATTTTGCCTTGAGGACAAGACAAATTTTCAAGATGGGGGTACTGTTACGGATGCGGACGGTGACACGAAGCTCAAAGGAGCGTTGACATTGTGGCGTGTCTACTCCAGGAGGAAGATGGTCACGACGGAGACACTGGCGTGATTTCTAACGCCCAGGAGGGGTGTTTCATCTTTTAATTAAATTGTATTTCGGATTTTTTCATATTTACATTTTTGCCCAAGGAGGGGTTTTAATACCCCAACCCTGTTGTAGTTTGTATTTTTGGATCAGTTGGAATGAAAATTTTTGGAGCCTAGGACTGTCCAAGAGTTACTCTTGGAATTTCTATCTTCACACCTCTTAATCTTCGCGGATTGGAGCGGTTTCAATAACAAAGAAAATGGGTTGCAAACAAAATTCCATTAGAGCTTCAATGTAGGCTATGTAGTAGTGGCGAGTGGAAATTGGATAAAAAACAAAAGTACGGTGTTTGATTTCAAATAGTGAATGCAGGGAGTTCAGTTTGCATATGATATATTAATATTACCATTATGGGATGTGAAGTGGTATTGGGAGTATAATGATTAATCGCATTAGGAGTGGTAAACTAGGGTTTTAAAAATCTTAAATAAATTTACAATCGAAGGCAAGAAAATGGAATTTAGAATCTAACGCAAGAAAATTTTGATAAGAGGGTGTAAAAATGTTCTACGAATTGTGATGGATAGAAAAGGAAGAAATAAATTACTGCATAAATCTGTACAAAATGTAGCAACCGAGAATACAAGAATGAAATCAAAGCAACAATTCATATACAAACAAATTAGGAACTTGGAACAGAACAAGAAGAAATCAACAAGCTTTACATCAATTGATTAGAGAATATCAAGACTTATTTGTGAAGCCTAAGAAACTACATCTAATGCAAAAGCATGAACATAAAAGATGAAAATGGTTCAGTGACTCTGAGATCATACAGGTATTAGTCATTACAGAAGACAGATAGAAAGGATGATTCGGGAAATGATAACAACTGGTATAATTAGGCATAGCTCCAATTCTTATGCATCTCTCATTGTGCTAGTAAGAAGACAGGCGGATCATGGCATCTGTAAATTAATTATAGGGAGATAAATAATAATTTCTCTATTCCCATCATTGAACAACTCAGACAAATTGCAGGAAGTTATGTATTTTCAACACTGAATTTAGAGATGGCTATGACCAAGTTTGAATGCAGGAGGAAGATATCGGCAAATGGTCTTTTATTCACACAATAGGCATTAGGAATTCATCAAAATGTTGTTTGTATTGGAAAACGCTCCTTTGACTTCCATAGTTTCATGAATAAGATTTTCTATAAAAAGTTTATATTGGTGTTTTTTGACGGTATATTAATATTCAATTACAATTAGGATGAACATATGCTACATTTGAGATATGACTTTGAAACACCGAGGAAGAATGTATTCCTAAAACAGAGTAAGTGATCTTTTGGGTAAACACAAAGTGAATATTTAGACCATATTATCCCACATGAAGGGGTGTTGGCGGATCTTAATAACATTAAGGATATAGAGAACTAGCTATTACTTCATACAGTTAAATACATTAACGAGCTATCACCGGCAATTTATTATAGGATATGGTACAATTGCCCGACTTCTAAAAGAATTATTGAGAAAATTAGTTTTAAATGGAACGATACTATTGTAATGGTGTTTGAAAGGTTAAAGGAAGCTGTCAGTAAGACACCAATATCAGCATTACAAAACTTTTTAAAAATGTGCATTGTCAAGACTAAAGCTTTTGATACAGGAATTTGTGTGGTGTTGTTATAGGAGACACCCAAGTGCCTACTTTATTAGAGCTTAAGGGAAGAGGAGTGTGGCATTATCAACATAAGAAAAAATTTTGCTCTTCATTGCAATCTCTGTATAGAAATGAGCTCGTCATTGCAAACTCTGTATAGAAATGAAGACCTTATCTGGAGGAATACAGATTCAAGATCAACACAGATTTTTGTTAGAACAAAAAATTGCATGCAACAGCAACAAAACATCCGGTAAATTAACGGCCTACCATTATTCCACAACTACAAAAAGGAATAAACAACAAATGTGTTAATGCATTGTCTCAAAAAAAATGATAATGAAGTGGGAGAACTGGAAGCAACTATATAGTAAACACATACATTATTCAAAAAGTCAAAGAAACTTGAAGCCGGGATAAACATTTACAGAACATTATCAAGTTGAAGGAATCTAGCAAGAATAACAAGTTATTAGTGGACATAAGGGATACTAAGGAGTAAAGGAAGGTTGGAAATCGGAAAGGATCAAAGCATTAAATAGCTATTGATGTAGTTATAGACTTATATCATGTTGGAAAAGTTGAAGGTCACTTGGGTGTGAATGCAACAATCAAACAACTTAAAACATAGTCTACTATAAAAAAATGAAGCAGGTCTTTGATTATATCAAATAGCGCCTGATTTGCCAACAGTGTAAGACATAATAAGAGGCCAATGGGTCTGTCATATCCATTGTCAATAATGAATAGAGTGTTGCAAGAGATATCAATGGATTCTATAGAAGGCTTGCCAAAATCAAATGGGAAATTTGTGATTTAGTGATAATGGTAGCATATGCATTCTTAGATCACATTCTACGACTACACAGAATGCCAACATCTATCGTAATTGATCGAGATGTGATCATCCTATTTCCTAAGTTCTCTTTGGCAATACCCGTTGAAATTGCAAAAGTATAATTGAATGTCTACGCTATACCACTCACAATTGGATGAACAAAGTGGTGAATGGGTGGAAAGGTACTTAAGATGTATGTCACTCGATAAACCCACAAATTAGGTACTCTAATCACAATTAATATAATGGTGGTATAAATGTATAATACAACATTTCAAAGAGCAAATCGAATGACTTCTTACAAAGTGGTTTATGGCCAGGCTCCTCCATTCACATTTCAAAGAACAAAAATAGTAGACAAATCCTTACAAGAAAGCGAGGAAGTTATAACTAGACTCAAATTGAATTTAACATGCTCAGAACCAGATGAAGGTGATTGCAAATAAATCGTGAAAGAAAGGAAATTGCATTTGACATGTTAGGTTGTAACATTATAAACAAGTTAGTTTAAAATCACACAAATCACAAACCATCATCAAGGTACTTTGCATAGTTTCATTATACGAATGAAAAAGTTGCATGAAGTCTGATTCTGCCAGACAGGACAAATATCCATAATACTTGTATCATATTTCCCAGATGAGAGAGCGCGGAGGGATGTTATGACTCAGAATAAGCAACTAACAACGATATTCGATAAATGATAATGAAAAATACTAATAGAGCCAAAGAAGGATTTAAATAGAAGAATCACGCCATATGAGGTCCGCTAATCATACATGTGCTCGTGAAATGCGTTCATGGCAACATTAAGGAAGGAGAACTTGAAGAAGATACTACAATAGAGGTATCTTCATTTTAATCCGTAGGGTGAAGGAAAGTTTCAAAGGAAGTAGCATTGATTCACATCAAATTTCAGAATATATGAATTTAAGTTGAGCAAGAAAACTAGTTAGGTAGTTGTTACGGGCCTACTTCCGTAACAGCGGTAACTCGCCGGAGTAGTGGCCGGAGTCGAAGATGATGGTAGTGGAGAATACAACGGAGCCTTAATCGCGGCTGCCTAAGCGAGGTTGCTCGTTAGAGAAGAGAGCCGCCAAGATCTCACAACAAGTGACAAGAACTAGGTTTTTCATTCATAGATAATTGATACAAGACTCTAAGGGTCTATTTATAGAAACCTCGGGTGGAAAACCCATAATTACATGATGACACATAAAATATTAAAAATACATAAATATTAATATAATAAGACTCGTCACCTAATACGAACTTCATACAACATATAATATGATAAACGACAAAGAATCCAAAACCAATCTGTAACAGTAGTTAATGGCATTTTTTTTAATAAATAGATAGATGTTTCTTCAAATATTAGGCTAAGTATAAATAAGAGCTTAAGGCTGTAGGAAGTAAATCAAGTTTATTGCCCTTTGTAACGGAACGCCGTCGTTAGGCGGCGGGGGAATGGCTGTCGTCGGGGAAGAGTTAGATAGAGGAAAGCCCGAAAGCAGGGGAGAGAGAGAAGCAGAGGAGGCCGGGGAAGATGAACAGGAGAACTGGATTCATAATATTGCTTAAACGTATAATTACAAAGCTATCAGGTATTTATATCTAATCTTCCTAAACTAGTCGTTAGGGCTGACACATGTCGCCAGCTCATAACTCCCTATCTGTGGCCTACTGTGTTGCCTTATACATTGAATATGCGCTACATAATGCGCTACATTCCCTGCCCTGCCCGAAATAGCTGCCCTGCGGTCAATGCTGCCCGAGAAATGAATGGCTTATAAAAGAAGCCTTTTGTCCAGGTAACCCTAATCCTTCAAAACCTTGGAGCGTCGGGCAGTGGAACGACGGCGGCGGGGTATCGGCGGTAACTGGCGAAGGAGCCAGGAAGCCTTCCGCAGCGAACGGCGAGTGTTGCTGGTAGCCGGCTTTGGATTGTTTGGTAGCTCTGTATCTCCTTGCATCTTTCTCTCCTTGTCTTTTCTCCCTTTTGGTTCTGTGCGGCTTTGTGTCTGATTGAGTAGGGAACATGACTCCTGTAAAAGAGCAGGAGAATGATTATGCAAAGTTTTTATGCTTTTCGAGGGGATGACTATTGATGAGTGTTGTTTGCAAAGTTTTGAAAACCGGACCGGACATCGAACCGGCGGAGGGAAAGGTTCAAGGTCAAACCGGTCCAACCGGTTCAACCGGGGTCGAACCGTTACATATATATATATATATATATATATATATATATATATATATATATTAGAAAATAAAAATAATTAACATTATCTTAGAAATTTACCTATAAATTTTAGATTCAAGATCAAACATAAATGTATGAAATTTCTTATATAAGGTCGGACGTTCAAGAACGACGGTTCATAACCACCACATTGATGACCGTCACCGCCGTGTCAAACGGAACGTAAATTTTATTTGAAGGATATGTATCATGTATGTATATATTAAAAAATATAAACTTTAATTTTTAAAAGATAATTTAATGTGTTAATATAATAATATATCTAACAAAATATGTAATTAATATTTATATAAATGTGTATATTAAATTGGATATAGTTATTTTAGACATACGTTAATATTGATATGTATATAATATATTATAGCATAAAACAAAACAAACCAAATGGTCCGGTGGTTCACTATTAAACTAATCTCATAATGGTGGGGGGTTCGAAACCCCCCGCCTACTTTTTTAAAGTTTTTTCTGATATTTAATGGCGGGCGGGCCAAAGGCCCGGTTGTGTGAAACCGCGCCCGGTTCCCGGCCCACCGGTCCGCCCGCCCGGTTCAACGGTTCTTGAGCGGTCCTTGGAGGGTGCGGTTTGTTTATCTGGACCGGACCGGCTGGGTGCCCGGTTCGCGGTTCGACCGGTCCGACCGGCCGGTCCGGTCCGGTTTTTAAAAGCTTGGTTGTTTGTGATTTTCAATATCCCTTTGATGCGGTTTTGAGATCGCTTGTTGTATTGTTTGTTCCCGAATCATTTTTACGTCTGGAAGATCCTTCTGCATACACAACTGTAGATCAGTGTTTAAAATTTTTGGTGGGTTAGGGATGACAGTTAAGTCAGTAAGGATGTTAACTTCCCTTGGCGGCATGGTTGTATTCGAGCTTTGTGATTGATCCGTCGCTTTTTCCGTGTCCGGTTGAACATAATCCTGTAAATCCAGGGAATATTTAGTGCTTTCCAGTGTATGTTTATTTGGGATGACATTTTGAAAGGTTTTGGAAGTAGCTTCCCTGTGTGGGATGTCCGTCTACCCGTGATTTTCCTGCAAAATATCAGGATGAGGCGTATTGTGGGAATGCATAATAGGGATGACAAGCTGAGTATTATTTACAAGATCTTCCCTATTTTCATGTTCTGATTGAACTTCTGTGCATGAGCATCGATGTTCAAGATGATGAAGGATAGTATTGTCCAGGTCAGATAGTGTCTCCCAAGTAGCCTCCTCTGGAAGCATGCCTTCCCACTGGATCAGCCCTTGGTGTACAGTTTGCCCCTCCTTCCGGATTGATCTCTTTTGCAGTATATCGATGGGATGTCTTTTAGTAGTACATGCCATATCTATGTCCGGAATAGCATGAACTGGATAAGAAGCGCTTGGAAAATATCTTTTAAGCAGGGAAACGTGAAAAATCGGGTGCAGTTTGCTTGACTCGGGAAGTTCTAACTTATAAGCTACTAAACCTATTTGTTCTAAAACCTTGTAAGGGCCAAAATATCGAAGTCTGAATCGTTTGCATGTTTTCTTATGCAGGGATGTCTGGCGGTATGGATGAAGCTTAAGTAACACTAAATCGCCTTTCTGGAAAGCGATTTCCTGACGTTTATTATCTGCATGTTTTTTCATTTTATGATGCGCGCGCTGTAAATGTTCTTTTAATTGTAACAGTAATAATGCGCGGGGTGTGTTATCAGGTATTAGCTGGTCGGCTGGATCACCACCCCACCTGTGTTCCAGAAAATTCGGTGGTGGTCTGCCAAACATCGCTTCGAAGGGCGACATTCCAGCTGATGCGTGATAGCTTGTGTTATAATGATATTTGGCCCAACTTAATAGTTGAGCCCAATGCGTTGGATGCTGATGTGAAAATAGTCGTAAAAATTGGTCAATGCAACGGTTGACTCGCTCCATCTGTCCATCCGTTTGCGGATGGTAGGCCGAGCTAAAACGTAGTTTTGTCCCGTTGGTTTTAAAAAACGATAGCCAAAAAGAGCTTAAAAATATGGTATCCCTATCTGAAACGATAGATTCGGGTAGGCCGTGCAGCTTACCGCAGTGTTCCCAAAATGTATGGGCTACTATGGGAGCCGTATAGTGGGTTGGTAACGGCGCAAAATGTGCACCTTTTGATAGCCTATCTACCATGACCAGTATGGTCGTAAAAGTTTTTGATTTTGGTAAATGTGTTATAAAATCAATTGATATATCCGCCCAAATGCGGGAGGGGATTGGTAAGGGTTGCAAAGGTCCATACGGCAAAGCATTGCGGTCTTCGCCCTTTTGGAAAATATCGCGATGTATATATGTTTGCACTTGGTGTTGCATTCCTGGCAAGTAATAATATTGACTTAATCGTTTAGTGGTCGCAGTGATGCCGGAATGCCCTCCAATTTTAGTATCGTGTGCTTCGCTTATAAGAATTGTGCATAATATCGAGTCCGGAATATATAGTTTTGATTTAAAGAAATATTTTTTGTTTAGAATTTTCCAATCGGGTAGAAAATCCGGGTTCTGTGTTATTTGGGACAGTATCTCTTTAGCTTTGTCGTCCGTTTCGTAGAGCGAATCCAAGTCGTCAAACAAGTTGAAAATGTGAATGATAGGGTTTGGTAACTGTTAATTGACGGTTCTTCTGCTGAATCATAAATTCGGGAGATGGCGTCAGCGGCGGCGTTGTGTCGCCCGGTCTATAGCGAATGAGATAATTAAATCCTAACACCTTTGAAAGAAATTTTTGTTGTTCGGGTAAGGTCAGTATTTGTGAGTTCAGATTATGTAAAGTTTTGTGGTCGGTAAGAATAGTGAATGTAGAACCGATTAGGTACTGTTGCCACTTACTTACGGCAGATGTAATGGCTAACAATTCCCTAATGTAGGTGGGCTTTGTTTGATCCTTGGCAGATAGCTTCTTGCTAAAATATGCAATTGGATGTCCCTTTTGACTTAACACTGCCCCTAATCCAACCTTAGAAGCATCACATTCAACCGTAAAAGGAAGCGTAAAATTTGGTAGTGTCAAAATAGGGGTTGTGAGCAGTAAGTCTTTTATTTTGAGAAAAGCATCATTAGTAGTGGTTGTCCAGGAAAAATTATTTCGGACTAATAAATTCGTGAGGGGTGTCGTGATAGTGGCATAGTGACGTATAAAACGCCTGTAATATCCTGCTATGCCTAGGAAAGAGCGTAGCTGTTTCTGTGTTTGGGGAACTGGCCATGCTGCAATGGCCGCTAACTTACTTGGATTAGGGAGAACTCCCTTGGAAGAAATTACATGTCCCAAAAATTCAATTTCTGGAACAGCAATTGTGCATTTCGAAGGTTTCAAGGAGAGTTTATTGTGTGAGAGTATTTGGAAGACTTGGTGTAGATGGTGGGCATGTTTCGTCTCATCACGGCTGTAAATCAAAATGTCGTCAAAAAATATAATTACGAAACGTCGGAGGAAGGGTTTAAAAATAGTATTCATTAAAGCCTGGAATGTTGCGGGTGCGTT
Source organism: Platanthera zijinensis (assembly GCA_039513925.1). NCBI lineage: Eukaryota > Viridiplantae > Streptophyta > Magnoliopsida > Asparagales > Orchidaceae > Platanthera > Platanthera zijinensis. The sequence continues at coordinate 258,269,438 of CM077080.1, read as the reverse complement.
TGTAAGTCCAAAAGGCATTACGAGAAATTCGTATAAGCCGTCGTGGGTTCTAAAGGCTGTTTTATGAACGTCGCGAGGGTTCATCCGGACTTGATGGTATCCTGAATAGAGGTCCAGTTTGGAGAATAAAGTTGCTCCATGTAATTCATCAATTAATTCGTCAATTGTGGGCATAGGGAAATCGTCCTTTATAGTTAATGAATTGAGAATCCGGTAATCCACACAGAAGCGTCAGGTCCCATCTTTCTTCTTAATTAGGAGCATTGGCGAGCTAAAAGTGGAACTACTTGGCCTAATTAATCCTTGCGATAACATTTCATTGATTAAGCGTTCTATTTCATTTTTATAGATATAAGGATACCGATAAGGTTTAACTTTGGCTATTTTAGATTCGTCCATGAGAGGGATTTTATGGTCCAAAGGTTGAACAGGAGGCAGCCCTGTAGGTTTATTAAACAGATATTTAAAAGATTGAAGTACGTTGCCTATTGCTGGATAACTAGTTTTGGGTAGTTCGGACTGGGTGGTTGCACTTTAATTGGGTTCCGTTTCTGTTTGAAAACATAGCAACATAGACTCAATTGAGTCCTGGGAGACCAACTTATGTATCTGTGAAGAGGATATCGAACCTGCATTTAGTGTTTAGTCTCCTTTTATCGTACAAGGGGAACCTTGGTATGTGAAGGACATTTCTCATGCGGTGTAATCTATTGTTATTGGTCCAAGAGTTTCCAACCAGTTATAGCCTAGTATAACATCTGCACCATGAAGATCAGTCACAAATAAATCTATTTGAAACTGGATCTTCTGAATGGTGACTTTGACATGGGGGTAGTATTCCTTGCAAAACATAATGTTTTCGTTCCCAACATGGACTTTAAATGGTTTAATTGATTCGACAGGTAATTTTAAGAAAGATGATGCTCGCTTAGTAATAAAACTATGGGTGTTGTCATTATCTAAAAAGATATGAACGGTACAGTGACCTATGTAACCATGTACCCGCAGGGATTTTGATGGTAATGTTCCCATAAAAGCATTGACACTTATTTCCGGGTTAGTAATGTCGTCACCTGCTGTTTCTTCGACGTGGTCTATAGGAATTTCTTCATGTTCCTCTTGTTCCCCGTCAAAGAAATATAGTGTTGATCGATTTTTACATTTATGTCCTGGGACGTAACGTTCGTCGCATGTATAACACAGCCCGCGTTCGCGGCGTGTTTGCAATTCAGCTTGATTTAATTTGTTGACGGTAAATCGATTTGGTTTGGTGTGTTGTGTATTTGACTGATTTCCTAGATGATTTGACTGTGTGAATCCTTGCCTTGGTCGTCTTTGCTCGTCTGGGTCTGGGTCTTCAAAAAGCCTTGCTAGTCGGTAAGTGTCATATAATGAGGTGGGGTGTTGCGCTATAACAGCACGTTTGATGTGCGGCTTAAGGCCGAATATAAAATTCCGTCGTAAAACATCTTGTGAGAAACCGTCTACTTGGCAGGCTAATAATTCAAAAGTATCCTGATATAAAGCGACAGAAGAATTCTGTGTTAACTTCATTAGTTTACCTAGGGTATCTTCGAACTCTGTTGGTCTGAAATGATTCTGTATAGCTCTTTTGAAAGTTCCCCAGTCCGGACACAAGCCATTGCGTAGAAGTCCTTGAAACCATTGCGACGTCGGCCTGTCCAAATGCATTGATGCAATGAAAATGTAATCTAAAGGGTTAGTGTTGTTATACCTGAAATACATTTCGATCTTGTATAGCCAATCCGTCGGATCCCCATTGGCAAATGTCGGACAGTCCAGTTTTGCGTGCGATGTGGTGTAACCCTCGGATCTTGTTGTTGTTGAGTGGGTTTCCTGGGGCTGCTGTGATAACTGTGGGAGAAGTCCTGATAATGAATTGTTTGTTTTGCTGCTGCCTGGTGCTGTTCCAAGAACTCCCGGCTGTGATGAAATGCCCCCATTGAATTCAAGAATCGGAGCGCGGAACCGGGATAAACCGTCCGTTGTGCCAGTAGGAAGTACTGGAGGCGTGTCGGCGGTTGTCCAAGGAAGTCGGGCAGTGTTGATGCAGAACTGGGGAGAGGCTGAGCCGGAGAACAGCCCGCCACCTCCGTAGCGGTGGCTAGAGTCATTTTTCGCATGAAATTTTGCAATTCATCCTTCAGACTTTGGAATTCTTTATAAAATGTCTGGTTCGTTTCTTGCATCTGGAACTGATTTCTTTCAAACGTTTCTTGTGCTTGTTTTGATTGCTGGAGTGAAAGGTGGATTTGCTGCAGTTCTTGAGAAAAACGGTCTTGTGTATTCTGGATGGAATCACATACTGCGTTGTGTTGATCCATATACAATATGTGGCGGCGATCAAAATCTTGGCATGTAATAGCAGAAGTCACAGGTGGAATGGGAGGATCGGTTGGAGTAGAGGTTGCCGGTAGCCCCTCCATAGAGAGGCCCGGTCTCTCAACGAGAGCATCAGTTGTAACGGAACGCCGTCGTTAGGCGGCGGGGGAATGGCTGTCGCCGGGGAAGAGTTAGATAGAGGAAAGCCCATTGGCAGGGGAGAGAGAGAAGCAGAGGAGGCCGGGGAAGATGAACAGGAGAACTGGATTCATAATATTGCTTAAACGTATAATTACAAAGCTATCAGGTATTTATATCTAATCTTCCTAAACTAGCCATTAAGGCTGACACATGTCGCCAGCTCATAACTCCCTATCTGTGGCCTACTGTGTTGTCTTATACATTGAATATGCGCTACACCGTTAGCAAAGTCTTTTTTCCGGGCGAAGACATTATCAATTTATCATCAGCTTGTTCATAGATTTAGTCGTCAATCTCTGGAGGTCAATCTTCCATCGGTTGTAAGCTACTATGAAACTTTCATTTGATTTTGTAATTTATATCATGATCTTTCCAGGTGTTATATCAGATTATTTTTTTTCCACTAAACAATTACAAAGGGATGAAAAGAAACTATTAAGAAGACGGATTAAGTGATACTGGATTGAATGAGCAATTTCCACTAAAATCATACACATTGCATAGTGTGTGTTTGAGAAAAAGAGAGAGACCTTGGTCAGCGATCAGCATTTTGGAGACAACGCAGCCATAAGCCTCTGGCAATCCACCAGATACGCAAATCCATAAGCCATATTCATCAGAGTAGCCTCGTGCAAGTCGCTATTCGAGGTTCCAGTGGCATCCGTTGAGAAGAAAACCCTAAATCCTCTCAAGAAAGCTTCCCTCGCCGTCGTCTCGCAGCAGAGGTTCGTCATAACCCCCGTCACGATCACCTCCTCTACTCGCATCTCCTTGAGCACCTCCTCCAACCCAGTCCCTTCGAACGCGCTGTAAGTGCTCTTCTCCACCACGCGGTCGCCGTCTCGCCTACTGATGTCCGGGAGGAGCTCAGCTCTCGGCGTGCCATCGAAGACTAGATTTCCGTCCCACCACTCGCCGAGCATACCGTAGTCCTCAGGAGAACGGTGGCGGTGTCTGGTGTAGAGTACGGGTATGCCGGAGGCGCGGCAAAGGTCGACGGTGGAGCGGAGAGCGGGAAGGATGGGCTCCGCGATAGAGGAAAAGTAGTTCTGCATGTCGATCACTAGCAGAACAGCAGTTTTAGGGTTTGGATCTCGTTTTCGGATTTCATACTTCGAGTATGAGGTCGTAGAGGTGGCGGAGGGGGCCATTGATGTCGTCGGAGGGCAACAAACGAAAGTGTTAATCAGCGGGGGAAGTAGGGTAAACGGCATAAATGATCTACTATTTACACTGCACTTTCTCCTAATATTTCGTATTTTTTGGAAATATGTTTTGTACATACATTTTTAAAAAAATTGTTCAACTTGAAAATTGTAGATCTCGGCGAGATTGTGGATGTACAAGGCGTATTTCAAAAAGGCGCGAAACTTGATCGTATTTTCAAAGTATGTCTTGTACATGCATATTTAGGAAAAAATGTTCAACACGAAAGTTGTAGATCTCGTCAAGATCTACAACTTTCGTGTTGAACATTTTTCCTAAAAATGCATGTACAAGACGTATTTCTAAAAAAAATGAAAATTAGGAGAAAATACGGTGCGAATAGCCAAAACTGCGATGCGGATAGCAGCGCTCAAAAATAAACACGCTTTCGTACTTTAGTTAAACATTTTTTATTCAATTTTATCCTTATTTATTATAAAAATTCTAATATCATGAATTATGTATTTTTTAAAATTTTAAAATAGGTGCTCTCAAATATGCAAAAACTTTTACCTATGATTAAAAATATGTTCTCATCGTCACTCGCAAATTCTCGTGCACAAAAAAAAAAGAGACGGACGGAATATGATGTTCGGGAGTTTGCAAGCGACGGGAGCGTCATCACGTTGAGCCAATGTCATGACCGAAATATTGTCGTGCGGGACATTGGGGCCCGCCCCGTGCAGGGGCGGATTTAAAGGGGGGTCAAAGGGACACTGGCACCCCCTTTTTTGTGTGCACATCTATAAGGTGTTATTTATATAGATCAAAAATATATATTAGTAGGGCAAAATTTTAAACCGTGCACCCCCAAAATTTTAATCACCGCACGTCTGCACTCCATCGGGGTTTTAAATCCCGCGATACTTCAGCATCCGCGAAATCTGCCACAGTCCGCCAGTCCCGAGTCTCCCAACCCTTAGGTCATTTCCTCTCGCCCAGCCGTGAGCCGCCAGTCAGGCGTCGGCCAATCGCCCTTTCTTCTTACCTTCCGTCTTCGTCTTCCACTCTTCCGCCAGGCCCAGGCGCCACCTGAGTTCCCTCGTGGCCTGGACATTAGGCTTCTACCTCTCTTTTTGTCTTCCAGTGAAAGAATAGCGTTGACATAAATCTGAGAAACAGAGTTTACTTCGCCGGAAAGCTGCGTCGCGCCGCCGACGTCTTCGTTCATTCATTCAGTGGGAGGTTTATTAGTCACCGAGGTACTTGTACTATTCTATTTTTGATCCTCTCTTTTGTTTTCTCCCTTTTGTTGATTCTTCATGGTCTTTTGCGCCATTTGCGGCAAAGACTCTGCTTCCATTATACCCTGTATTTTGTAGAACAGGAAAGTTTTTCGGAATGAGATCTGTAGCGCTGGATTTCAAATTTCTTTCTCATGCTCTTGTAGAATCTGGCTAGGGTTTTTTCGTTTGGCATAGAAATACAGTATGCTGGATCTAATTTTCGTGGTTTTATTTGTGACTAGTTTTATGCACCCAGTTTTAGGCAATAATGATTTGTCAGAGCAAGTAAATACAGCTTGTTCATACTTCATTGACCTTGAGAAACCAAGTAAATACAGCTAGTTTTATGCACACACTTTTATGCACCCAGTTTTATCCCACCATAGGTTCAAATGTTCAATGATGACCAGTAAATCAATTTTGATTTTTTATATATATTTTGAAATTGTTTTAGACAAATTAATGATTTTTTATGTTTCACTCCATTCTAAGTTCGGAATACTACTGTTACAGATTGTGGCGAACATTCGTGAGGACTGAGTACGTGAGTCACGTGTGACGTTACAACAAAAGAAGGAGAAATACTTCACAATTGTGGCCAAGGTTTTGCTTCCATATACCCTATCAGGCTATCACAATTTATTTTCATGTATTTTTATTTTTAGGGGTGTTTTGAGGTATTAGTCAGGTAGTGACTAAGCAAAACACATAGTCTCTGTGTTGAATGCTTATCCCTAGGGATACTTCGTAGTATTGACCAGTAGAGGGTCAAGCGGAGTAGATGGATATTTAAATACTTTGCATTTTATTAATACTCTTCATTTGTTAATATTTTGTTTTTTTTGGCATTCATATAGAAATTGAATTGAACAATATTGTGATATGGAGAGTCAAAAAAAGAAGTCCAGTCTCATATCATCTATGTTTCAAAAGAAATTAAAATCTCAAGAGACTTCAAGATGTAAACCTCCAAGTCAAAATGAAGAGTTATCCCTGAGTGCTTCTGAAGCTATCGAGAATGCGTCGCATTTGCCATCTCCTGATGCTCAAGACGTTGTAATGGGCGCTTTATATGACGTGGAGATGCTTCCACAGGATCCGGGAATGAGAAAAAGTATATCAGCCTATCCTTTAAATGAGCAAGATGCAGTGAGAAAGACTTATATACTAAGAGGTCCATGTCAACCAAAATTGCATCCATTTCCTCAAAGAAAGATAGGTGACCGAGAACGTAGGTTTGTAGTCACATGATATGATATGTTTGAGTGGCTAGAATATAGTGTTGAAAAGGACGCTGCGTTTTGTTTAGTTTGTTACTTATTCAAGAATGAAACCGCAAGTACTGCTGCCAGGGGAGATGCTTTTGTCAGTGGAGGAGGATATAGGTCATGGAATAAACCTGACGGATTTACAAAACATGTTGGCAAGATTAATAGTTCTCATCATTTAGCACTCCAGAAATTTGAAGGTTTAAAAAACCCCCAAAAGTCTATCATTATTTCTCTTGATAAACAATCAGATAAAACAAAGTTTGAAAACAAATCACGATTACAAGCTTCTTTGAAATGCTTGAGATTTCTCTTGCGACAGGGATTATCCCTACGTGGGCATGATGAGAGTCACCATTCACTTAATAGGGGAAATTTTCTCGAGCTTTTGCAGTGGCTTGCTGATATAGATGAAGAAGTTGGTAAATATGTGCTGAAAAATGCCCCGAGAAACAATCAACTAACTGCGCCTTCAATTCAGAAAGATATCATTAATGCTTGTGCCAAAGAAACTACAAAGATTATAATGCAAGAGCTTGGAGATGACTACTACTCAATTTTAGCTGATGAATCTAGTGACGTGTCACACATAGAACAATTGGCCCTTTGTTTGCGTTATGTTGATGGGAACGGAAGATTAATAGAGCGTTTTCTCGGCATTGTGCATGTTCACGATACTACTGCCATGTCTCTTAAAACTGCAATTGAATCATTGTTAATTGACCATTCCTTGAATTTGTCTAAAATCCGTGGTCAAGGATATGATGGTGCAAGTAATATGAGTGGTGAGATAAATGGACTCAAGAGTCTAATTTTGAAAGAAAATCCATCAGTTTATTACATTCACTGTTTTGCTCATCAGCTTCAGTTAACCGTAGTTGCAGTTGCTAAAATAAATGATGATTGTCAATGGTTTTTTGAAGTAATTTCGACGCTATTAAATGTGGTTGGAGTTTCTTGCAAGCGAAATGAGATGCTTAGAGAAAGTCAAGTGCAAAAGGTTGCTCAGGCACTAGAAGATGGTGAACTACAAACAGGGTCGGGTTTAAATCAGACACTTTCTTTGGGTCGGCCGGGGGATACTCGTTGGGGCTCACATCACAAGACATTAATCCATATTATTTCTTTATATCCTGATATGATTGCTACACTTTTGAAAATTGGTAAGAGTAAGGCAAATGATCGGGTGAAGGCACAGGGCGTATTGTTTGCATTAGAATCGTTTGACTTTGTTTTGATGATTCATGTGATGACAACTATATTTGGTTATACACATGAATTAAATCTTGCTTTACAGAGAAAAGATCAGGATATTATTAATGCTATGTCTTTTGTAAGTTTGACAAAAAGACAATTGCAAAACTTACGTGATGATGGTTGGGACACTCTGTTCAACAAGGTCTTACTTTTTTGTGGTAAATATAGTATTCATATTCCTAAAATGAATGATCTGTATGTTCCGCGCGGAAGATCAAGACGATTTGTTGAAGACTACACATATTTGCATCATTATCAGGTGTCAATTTTCTTAAAGGTGGTTGATTTACAATTGCATGAGCTTAATAACAGGTTTGATGAGGTGAGTATGGAGTTGCTCCATTGTATGGCTTGTTTGAATCCCATTAACTCCTTTGGTTGTTTTGACAAGCAAAAAATACTCAGACTTGCACAGTTTTATCCTAATGATTTTTCAAGTTTGGAGTTGTTTAATCTTGAATTTCAGCTAGACAATTTCATTGTGGATATGAAAAGTGACGAGAGGTTTTTTGACTTGAACGATCTTGGTCATCTCTCTATGAAACTTGTTGAAACTGGAAAACATATTGCTTATCAACAATTATACAAGCTATTGAAGTTCGTACTAATTCTTCCTGTGGCCACTGCAAGTGTTGAAAAAGTCTTTTCAGGCATGAATTATGTCAAGAACAGATTACGCAATAGTTTGGGCGATCAGACATTGAATGACTGTTTGGTTACATTCATTGAAAGAGACACATTTTTGAAAGTTTCAGATGATGATGTTATTGATCGTTTTCAAAAAATGAAGACTCGTCGCGGACAACTGTAATTTCTTCTGGTATATTGATCGTTTTCAAAAAATGAAAAACTCATCGTGGACAACTGTAATTTCTTCTGATATTTGGTAATTTTCAATTAAGACATTTATATGTAATGGTGTATGACTTTATAATATCAGATATTTTTCATTTTCTATATTATGTTATTAATTTTTTTTTTTTGCACCCCCTTTTCTAAATTCCTGGATCCGCCACTGGCCCCGTGCACTATCACGATTGAGCTACTGTCACTATAAGTCGTAGGAGCGGAGCCTCATGCCTATCACTCGTGTGTGTGTGTCTATCACTCATGTGCGTATGTGTGTGTATATATATATAATATAGTAAACTCATTAAAAAATTCGCCATTAGAGTAGACCACGACTAGAAGGTTTTGGATGGCCATTAGAGTATCTATTGCTTCTATGCATCCACTATCTCTGGTTGGTCTGCAATGTTGCTCCTAAAGAAGTGAATCCCTTCGGCACGTGAATTTCAACATTTATGATACTTATTTTGGCTGTACAGTATAATGGGCAAATCAAAATGAATAGTATACCGTTGTAGGATTTAAACAAAATTATGATTTTTTGTGACCCATGCACGCGGGTATAATTTGCAGGTGTTTTATTTACAAACTCTTCATGTCATAATATTGAAGTGTTTAGAAAAAAAAAATTGAAGTGTTTCGTTAATCCCAGTTCTTTTATGGTCGAGGTGAAGTAAAATTATTGGAGAAAAGCGCAGCTTTGTGAACATTAATGTTTGTTTTGTACTTATTAGTGAACTTTGTAAAGCATTAATGTTATATTAATATATTTAATTTTACAAATAACTGTTCTACCCAATAATTTAAATGAAAGGATGGATTCTGTTCAAACAATGCTTAAACACAGGCTTTTCAAGCCGCCTGCTACTTTCTCATCATTGTTTTGCTAACAGTTTCATTTTCACAACTCTATTCAATCAACGATTTTTCATCAACATCAATTGTCCCAAACAGAGCCATAATTATACTGAAAAACCACTTGAAGCCCACAACTTGGAGAAGAAAATCATATTGTAGCCAACAGTCGAATCGAAAAGCATCAAAATAGACTGCGGATACAATTTGATCAGCACATAATTGAGGGGAAGCGGGGGCGGTGCAGTGCGTCGAATGCACTGCACCGTAAAGTGCAGTGCATCCGACGCTCCATCCCTGCATCGTGATGCGTGCTCGCTGCGCCCGATGTGTGCGAAGATGTGCACGCATCGCGGCGCAGCGAGCACGCATCACGGCGCAGCAAGATCACAGCGCGGCCGTTGGATTGCACTGCACGGTGCAGTGCATTCGACGCACTGCACCCCCCCCCCCCCCCGGACTCTAATTGAGGAGGCGATACTTTTAATTAGTGTTCACCTCGTGCCCCTAGTACCCATATCACTCGTAGTAGTGTACCCCACATGTAGATTACTGGACCTCCAAACTCGCTCTATATCGTCATCACCAGCGTCACTCCACACTGGAGAAAATGAGTGATTGGAGTACTAGCGCGCGGGATGCCAAAGTGATAGTATCACGTTAAAATTCAGTAGAAATAATCTATAGATTTTATAAAATAAAGTGGATCCGGATCCCTTGGAGTTCCTCATTTGCGAAATAATTATTTTCGAACTGATTTTTTCGGGACTCAAATTGGGGGTCTAAACGACTTCAAATCAAAAAATGTTCAACATGAAAGTTATTCGTCTCGGAGATATCTACAACTTTCATGTTAACCACTTTTTCTAATTCCGCTCCGTTATTTCGCAAATGAGGAACTCCAAATAAAATTACAATAAAATGCGTGTCCATTAATAATGAGCTCCCTGTGAGAAACTGTCTCTAATTCACTCCATCCCTCATCTACTAACGAATAAAAATTGCTCGTTTTATAACGATCCACGTGAGCTTGATTGATCTTCATAAGCTGCCCCAATCTTCTCCCGGTGTGAACGCACTCGCACAGGAATCAGCAATGGCGCTCATTCCAGCTTCCGACTCCGACACGCTCCCTCTGATTACCGAGGTCAACATGTCCGGCAGCCCCGATCCCTCCTCCGGCACCGTCAGGGCCACCGTCATCCAGGCCTCTACCATCTTCTATGACACCCCCGCTACTCTAGGTATGGATCCGCTGTTCCCCCTTCATCCCCAGCTTTGAGATAGAAGCTGAAGGAATCTAATCTCGTCTTCCATAGCAAGGGTTTTTGCCCCAGTATCAGCTGAAGGAAATCTCGAAGAAAGGGTGAATTTAAAGTAAAAGTTCCGTTGGGGGGCTGAGAAATCTTGATAGGCTTCAGATGACCAGCCATCAAATACTATATTCTGGAGTTCCTGCAGAAATTAAGGAGATCACATGTTCTTTTAGTTTTTTTTTTTAAATTTCCTTAATTCATTGGTTCAATTTGATATTTAAGCTGCTATAGGCTCTGTCTGGGGCACCGCTGCAGCTCCAATCCGGTGGAGGTCCTCCTCTCCGGTGGGCAATTGAGCCCCACTGAAAATTTTCTCCCTTCTCACCAGGGCGTCAAGGGCTGTTTGAGGCGCCTCCATATTCCACCGCCCCAGTGGCAAATGGAGCCACACTGGTATATAGTGTTTTAGCAAGGAGTATAGAGTGATAGACATCATTTTTTTTTAGAATCTCCAGAGAGGATTTATTGAGATTTTGATTTCTAATAATGAAATCGTGTATGAATGTTGATACTCTTCCCAGATATCTCACTAAGGCGTTGTTTGGTGCAGTGTTTGAAGTTCTCCGTTTGGGGCAAACGCTGCCGCACAACGCAACGGGTAACCAAATGGCCGGCGGCGGCGTTTGCTCCGTTTGCACCCGCCACGCCATGGGAAATGAAGGAAAACGGAGGGATTCCAACCACGGCCTCCCCCCTCCGATTCCAAAAGCCCTCCTTCTCCTCCCGTCACCTGAGCAAAACGCCAAACCAAACGAAGCCTAATTAGGATTTTAATAGCATAAGCATTTAACAAATTATGAGCACGACCAGTTCAACAAGAGTAGATCCATCAAACAAACATAACATCAAAGCACATAAGACACAAATTTAAGTGATTCGCCACCCTAAGATGGGCTATGTCCACGGGCAGCCACAGTTTGTTTTTCACTAAATCAAGAACAGAGACGCTCGACGGATTTCAATTTTCTGAATGATCCAAATGCTAGAATGACAAATAGTTTATATATGTAAAATATCCATGATAACCACCTTGAAAAATTAAGGTTGTATTTCTTTAGAAATAAACATAAATTATGGCTACTACTAACACAAGTGGATTCATCCATGTAGATAAAGCTGAAAGACTTGTTGCAGAGGCAGCTTCTTTTGGCTCTCAATTGGTAGTATTTCCGGAAGCATTTATCGGCGGCTATCCACGAGGGTCTACCTTTGGTGTCACCGTTGGTATCCGCTCAGCTAAGGGCACTGAAGACTTTCGAAAATACCATGCTGCAGCCATTGATGAACCGGGTACAAATTAAAATTACTCAGATTACTACCTGTCATAACTTGGAAGAAATAGCTGATTTTTTTGCTGGTTCTGGTTATTTTTGAATATTTTCCTCCATTAGTATATGAATTGAATGTTGTTTAAATTTTGCATGATTACTTATGAATACTCTTTTGATTGTTCATTTCATTATAGGAGCACCATTTTGTATGCTCATGAATGAGGGCTCATGAAAATTTGAAGTTTTATTTTCTTTATACTTCTGACTAAATAAAAACAAATAATTCATCATATGAGCTCAACCTCTAAGGCTTTGTAGCATCTCCGTCCTCATCATCTCCGCCTCTGCTCGCCTCAAGTAGAGTTAAGGGACGCTCCCCGCTAGGATCAACATACCCCAAAATCCAAATCCACTTGCTTCGCAACTTTGACCGTGAATCTCATCAGGGTTCACAACAATTGGTATCTAAGTCTTCCTTCTAACTGGGGAAGGATTTCTGGGCTGGTTTCTATTGAGCAAACCACACTCTCTAGGACTCTTTGATCAAAGATATCATTCCGTCGAAGAAGTCTCATGGCTCTAGCGACGACACCAACCTCTCAGTCCGCTGATCATCATATGCGGTGGATTCCAAAATTAGGCATGGGCTTTGAAACAAATTTGATGTTGCTAAAACTGTTGAAGTAGAAAGTGGGCGGTCAGGATGGTGTAGGCCGCACAGACCGCCGAAACCGCGCGCGGTTAGCGCGGATAGGATTGGCGAATAGCCAGGTTCTTGACTATGGTTGTTCTCGCAGTCTGACTTAGCAAGTTCCCTAGAGTATTAATTGCATGGTTAGCCTTAGTTAACCCCGGACTGCGTGGTCTGGTTAGGGAGACCGCGGAGACCGACAAACCGCCGCTTAGTGTGGTTGAGGTTCAGGTTGCGTGTTTGTCTGGTTATTTACTCAAGTCCACACAGACCGTGGATGGTGTCCGCATTGCTGTGCGGACTGGTGGGGTTAACCGCACGCATGGTCTGGTGTTGGCAGTCCACATGTTGAGCGGACTGGTGTTGTTTACCGCCACGTCACTGGCGGTTACTCTATCCCCCTTGGCGGTGACGGTATCTGCCTGCCCGCCTATAAATAGGGGTGTTGGTCTCATCATAAATAACATGAATTGTAAGAACTGAAGATTGGGTTAAACTCGACGGTTAAGATTTTCTAACCGCACAACTAAGTGAAGTGACCAGATTTATTGTTGTGTTTGCATATTGTGCCGCTAGCACTTGACAGTCAGGAAACTGGTTCTGAAGACAGTGCGGATAGCTGGTTGCAGTCGACGGCAGTTAGCAGCAGGTTATGGGTTCGGCGACTAGGCAGTCTCCTCGGTAATTTTCCCAGCTTAGATACACAGTTCGCCTTTGGCAGACTGAGTAGCAGTTCAGTAAGCTGTTCGCTCAACTCGCGGTTAGGACACCTTGGAGGTTAGGCAACCAGGTGTTGCAGATAGCGGGTAGCAGTTCCAGTTCATCTGTTCGCGGCGACTTCAGCGGTCAGGCAACCTCGCAGTCAGACGACCAGAAGTTGCGGACAGGGTTGTTTCCACAACAGTAAATAAGCAGACGTTCACGCGGTTAAAGGTGTGGTCTGGCAGTTCGACAGATTTGGCGGCTATCCTTGGTGAATAGGCGGCTTGGGCGATTACAGTGTTTTGTCCGCCAATTTTATACTTGTCTATTTTTTGTGATCTTCATCGAGTGCATTGCGAAATCATGTCTCGCAATGTATGTTTTGCCTTGTAAAGAAGACTATTAATTCAATTGTGACTCTTGTTCTATTATCTGCTTCTGGTTTATTTGGCTTGGTTGGTTGAGTGTTTCTGCGACCTTTTTCGCTTCACAAATTTTTACAGATGGAGCATAGCCTTGATATCCAACCAGTCTGTTGTACATATACACATCACTCAATAATCATCTATTAGAGTCTAGGTGGGTTTTGCAACCTGACACGCCTGCATCAAAAAGAAGATTCAAAACATACTTATATTGATTCATAATGATTTCTTTGATGATGTAGAGATCCACGTGCCTAGAATATATCACAACTCATCAAAAAAAATTATGTCAAAGAAGACCCATGATTGAGGAGAGGAAGACGCAGTAGATGAAGGCTGCAAAGAAAACAAGGGACCGCAATGATGGTGATTCTCAAGTGAATAAGTGACGCAGGGCGAATGTATAGGCGGCGGGAAATCTGCGACCTAACCCTACATGCTATGCAAATCCGACGGATTAAATCACAAATTAGATAATAAATTAAAATATCTCACGCGGTTAATTCAAATGCAAGACAGAATAATTTATTTGGGCAAATGCAAGTTTAGGCTTTCCTCCGCGTGGAGGGCCAAAGCTAGAGCGCGTGACGAATAAACCCTTCCTGCAGTTAGAGATTTATCAAAGAGCAAATAACATAAAAACTATAATTCCAAACAAACATCAAATAACCATACTATAACAATGTGTTACAACTGAATACTAACACAAAAACACCACAAAAATATTAGGGCTGCTGTCAATAAAAGAGATCTGAACGTTGGAGGGTTGGAGAAGGGTTCCGGTGATGGGGAGGTCGGGACGGGTAAGGGGGATGGCTGGTTGGTGTTGCGAGGCCTGGATTGAGGGATGGCCGCTGGTGGTGGGGTTTGGCTGGGAGGAGATGTGGCTGAACCCGGGAATCAAGAACAACAAATTGATCGCCGAATTTGGGGGAAAACTGGGGTTGCTTGTGGATCCACGAAGGGGAAAAATTGGGCAGCAGGGGCTGAGTTTTAAGCAGGGATATGGGGGAAGGTGGCAGGCTGAAGGAGGGGGCTGCTGCTAGGGCCGGCGGTGGATGAGGGCGGGAAAAACTTTATAAAGGAATAGTAAATGAAATTATTGAACAATACCGTGAACAGTGCCGTGAACAGTACCGTGAATAGTACCATGAGTAGTGACTGCACTTTCTGGACAGCAAAACTATCGGCTATTTTGTGGGTTGTAGGGGCTGCAGAAGAGGGTTTCGAAGGAGAACGGTGGTTGGACAGCAAAGGGAAAAACAGGGAGGAGGGAGGAAAATAACAAAGGATACACACTTACCCAAGGAGTCATCACCAAGGGGGCTCCACAGAGTCGGCACCGCGGAGGAGATCACCGGAATGAAGGAAGAAGATTCTCCAAACATTCAGCAATGAGAAATGACGGCAGCCCTAAACCATCTATTTATAAGAAATAAGAATTAGGCACCCGGAATCAACGGCTATGATTAGTCGTTGGTCTCGGGGCCAAAACTACATGAAATAAAATCCAAAAAGTACAAAGCTATATATGAAATTGATTCGCAACGCGAATCCGGACGCATCCATGGAGTCAGATCGTCGATCCGGGCACGCCTTATATGGTAAGTCTCCAAATCAGCCCCGAATGAGCCCAAAGCTCGTCCTCCGCTCTGCTCCGCATCACTCTCTCCGGCCTTAAAGAATTCATCTCTCGATGAATAAGGATCAGAATTCTCTCGCTGCATGCCAGGTAAAGCTCGAAGAGGTCCACTAGAGGTCGCCCAAGTGCCGTCGCTGGAATAGTGTTCTTGTCAATCAACTCCTCTGGACTGAAAAGCTTCCATCTCCAATGAATGGAGACGGTCGTACTGAAGTTGAAGTCCAGGGCGAGTCGATCAAGCTCCGCTGGTAGCATCCAGGTGTCGTCAATGAAGGATCATCCGCGCCCGCAAACCAGGTAGCGACACACAAGACCGTCTGTAGAGGGGACGGACTCATGCGTAAAGATCTCAGTGATAATCTCATCTCTCAACATAGTAACAGAAGGATCCGGTGGGATCTGAGGTGCCAATGGTGGAACCGTTGGGGACAGGATCCCGGGTAAGTTGGGGTCAGAAATGGGCTGAGCACGAGGCAATGAATGTGGTGGCAAGGGATCGGGGGTAGACTAAGTGGTGGGTGGTAAAAACGGTGGTCAAGGCTCGGGAGGGACACCAAGATGTGGGCCTGAATACTCATGAGGTGCAAAGTATGGCATCAGGTCCTCGACATTGAACACAATATGGGTACCCATGCTCGCGGGGATGTCCAATTCATAAGCATTTGTCCCGATGCGTCTCAGGACTGAGTAGGGACCCATTCGCCTAACGCTCAAGCTTTTAGCAAGCCTCACACGGAGCCTCACAACGCAGATTCTTACCATCACCTGCTCGCCTTCATGAAATACCTGCATTTGCCAATGAACATCCACATGTGATTTATTACCAATATGGATTATTCGTCGGACTGACTCATGACACACATGCAAACGATGAACATATAACACAACAGACTCATGCAAAAGATGACGAAACGACTCAACAGACTCGTGCAAATGACACATGACCGACACAACGTACCTGCTACAGGAATGTCTAATAATGACCGAGACGTCTCTAAAATTTGGTGGCCTATCGGGGGGTTCTCTCGGTGGAGTGTAGACAAACTCATCCCGTGTGTGACGAGTGCTCAGATGATCGTGAGAGACAACTATACTCAAATACGGGCTCGTAAAGAGCCAAATGTCTCTCAGGGAACGTGACACATCAGGGGGCTCACCAGGAGGTGTGTACGAGAATTCATCGCGAATGAGGCAACCACCTGAATGAAGATCATGCACACTGACTAGAAGACGCGACTCTCGAGTGTGGTGAGTGAAGGAAGTGGTGTTTTGAAAGTTGTCTTTTTACTTATGTTCATGTTTTAGAATGTTGTAACATTTTGTTCCTTGATTATATGACTTGTATCTTGTAAGGTTTGGGAAGATGCGTTTGGTCTTGAACCATAGAATCATGGTTTTTAATAAGTCATGTAATCTTAAGTTATCCTCACAATCGTGGTAATCAAAGAGGAACATTGATTGCCGAGTTAAGATTGTCATATCGATTAAAGTACATTTGAGTTCTATAAATGTTGATAAATGATTATCGTTTAATCATATGAGTGTGTATGCGTGTGATTTCATACATATTGAGAGTGACCTATTTTATGTTGTAGCATTATGTGAAATGTGTTAGGTGTCAATAATGTTTACAACGTGTCTATTAAGTTGGAGATACAAGATGTGTAGATTTAGCGTGTCGGTGTGGGCAACGTGATTATAGTTGAAAACTATCCTCTGATGATAATAAATACTATGATTCGTTGTTCATACTTACGCGTAGGAAATGTGCACATCGAAATATCATTTTGTCCCCAAATTATTTTGGTAATGATATAGTCGGGCCCCTTGGCCGAGCGAGGTAATATAGCATGCATTATAACTAACGTAGTTATAAATACAACTCACTTGTGAGACCAAGAAAGACAAATATAGTGCGAAATTGACACAGTCCCAGTTTGCACAATATTTATGATATCATGTGACAAAGAAATAGACACAGGTCATTCATTGCGTTACCTAGTTACCATGTTGTTGGGGCGACTGTAATGCAGTGATAAAGCTTCTTATAGTCCATAATATAGGATGTTATATTATAGTCTTGACGACATGTTTCCTCTATAAGGTCGCGCCAAATGAACGAGAACAGTATCCGTTCGGCTTATTTGGGGTATTTGATTTTATGGAACATTTAATCTAAGTACTATAGTAAGTGCGAACGACTAATGTCGTGACTCGACATGCTTAGATAGAATTCCTGTGCGACTATCAAAAAGAGAAAAAATTATGACGGAGCGAGTCGTCGTAATTATTTTGGTAGGAGTGCACAGTAATTGGAGTTTTTTTTTGAGCGTATATATGTGTATATGCGTTATGGGATTATATATATATATATAGCATGTATATGTGCATAAAGTATACACACATACAAGATATATATATAAGTTATATATAATTATATATATCTGTAAGTATTTATATATATAAGATATATATATATCTGTGTTATATATACATGTAAATATATATAAATGTATGTATATAATATATATAGATATATATATAAGTTTATATATATATAGGATAAAAAATCGGGAGAGAGCAAGGCAGGAGCTTCACGGTTTTTTCCAAAAACCTAGCCGCAAGAACCTTTTTGGGGGATTTGCGATCTGGAGCTTGCCGCCGCCAAAGCCCCGCAGCCCGCTGCTCTGTCACCGGGCAAGTTTGCCGCCGCCAAAGCCCCGCAGCCCGCTGCTCCGTCGTCAGGCAAGTTTGCCGCCGCCATCGCCCTGCATCTCGCCGACCCTATGTGTTTCTTCCCGGTCGGCCGCAGCTTGTGTGGTGACTTGAGTTTGCTCCTCCTCTACAACGGTTTTAGATCCTTCTCCACCTTTCTCTTCCCTACCCGGCTACTAGTGTGGTTCGGCCACTTGGAGTCATCGGTGCAAGAGAAGAGAAGTTCTAAGCTAGTGTTTTTATTCCCCGTCAACGGAATAAAGATTTGTCGTTGTTCGGGTTCAAGGTGAACCAAGAGGCGAGGCGATCGGCTTCGTTGTTGCGGTGGGATCGCTATCATTTTCTCCGGCGCGTCTTCCTCTTCCGCCTAGAGATTGTTCTCTAGAGGTATAATTTCTAACGCATGTGATGGATTAGATGTGATGAGTTAAGGTTTATTTTGTTAAGCCTGTTTTGCATTGCCTTGGGATATCCGATCCCTGTGTATTGAATGGTGTTTTGGAATTTTTTTTTTAAAATTCGCCCCACCACTGCACGTGAAATCCTACAGTGAGTGTCCCCGACAAGGAAGTACTTATCGGGAGAGTCAGCGGGTGGCGTGTCCCAAAACTTATCGAGGGTGCGATGTGCCATAAGATAGGCCCTCAAAATATGTGTATGCTCAAGCGTACTCAAGGAAGGTTCTACATACGTTATGCTCCACGCAAGATCAATTCTCTGGGGAAAGACTATAGATGATAGCGAAAGAGACGTCAATAACTCAAAGCTCATAAACGAGCGTCTCACCTGAATCGTAACCTCACCGGGACGTGGCGGCTCAGCAGGAGGCTCAAAAGGGGGTCATGATCCTCCATGTGAGTACCATCGTAAGGGGTCGTGTTCCCTTGAATGAGTGGCATAGACACTGCAAGATCAACATCAAGCTCTGGGCTCTCGGTCGTGATGTGACTCAGGGCAATGACAACGGGAGAGCAACATAGACCTACACTCAAGAATGGGTCTGTGGGTGTCGTGTCACGAATTGGGTCTACGGTTAGGGTGTTAACTAACCCGGTGCATGACAGAAGAAGAGGTGTGGGTGAGGGGACACAATACTGCAGACTCAATAGGTCGTTCAGGCTCACTCTCAATCGGGGTCGCAGGAGACGGGTCAGAGATAAGAGATAGGTCACTCTCTGGGCGAAGCACCTCACGGGGGTGAGAGCAATCCGCCTCATGTATCACTTCTGTCATGGCTGACAGGATAGTGGTAGGCGGCATGGTGAGCTCAGCATGGGAGGGACTCGTACTGCAGAGGTCAAGGTGAGAATCCCATCGACCAGCTCTTGCGGATTTGAATGACCGCTCATAACGAAGGGCGAGTTGATATGTCCGCTCGAGAGACTCCGAGCCATGATAAACTACCTTAGTACGAATGTCCGATTGAAGCCCAGACTGAAATCTGGTAGTGACCATGGCTGGATTCTCTTGGATATCACTCCTCACAACTAACTCATCAAAGCGATCTCTCTACTTAGCGACAGACATGGATCCTTGCTGCAGGGAAAATAATTGGTCGAGCAAGCGACTCCGATATGACGAAGGCAGATATCTCTAACACAATATACGTTTCATGTCCGCCCAATTAGTGATGCGATGAAGACGGTCTCGCTCACGGGTTCTCTCAACGCAAGCCCAATAAGTCCTAGCCTGATCTAAAAGTCTAAGTTTTGAAGCCCAGACTGAAATCTGGTAGTGACCATGGCTGGATTCTCTCGGATATCACTCCTCACAACTAACTCATCAAAGCGATCTTTGTACTTAGCGACAGACATGGATTCTTGCTGCAGGGAAAATAATTGGTCGAGCAAGCGACTCCGATATGACGAAGGCAGATATCTCTGACACAATATACGTTTCATGTCCGCCCAATTAGTGATGCGATGAAGACGGTCTCGCTCACGGGTTCTCTCAACGCAAGCCCAATAAGTCCTCGCCTGATCTAAAAGTCTAAGTTTCGCAAACTTGATGCGACGCTCACCGAATAACTCAAAATGATCTAAATAATGTTCCATATCCACGAGCCAATAGCTGAAAGACTCAGGACTCGATGAGCCGTCAAAGGAAGGGGAAGCAGTACGAAACTGACTCTCAAGATCTCTCTCGGAACGACTATCCTCATAATAATCATTCCTAAGGTAACTGAGTCGTATCGAAGGATCAACACGATCTACTCGCGTGTACGGATAAGCACGACGACAATCATCATACTGATCGTCTCTAGCATAGTGGGGTCGTGTCGATGGATCAACACGATCTCTGAAAGTGGTGTACTGCGATCGAGAATGATCGTCGTAATAATGTGAGGATCTCTCAGAAGTGACTCTATGGGAGCGTGAGTAAGTGGGCTCGGAATAACGGTGATACATAGACATGACTAAAGAAAAAAAATCCTATAGACTCTACTACTGCGTATCGAAATGTGCACGCAAACTGCCTCTGATACCAATTGATAAGCACGACGACAATCATCATACTGATCGTCTCTAGCATAGTGGGGTCGTGTCGGTGGGTCAACACGATCTCTGAAAGTGGTATACTGCGATCGAGAATGATCGTCGTAATAATGTGAGGATCTCTCAGAAGTGACTCTATGGGAGCATGAGTAAGTGGGCTCGGAATAACGGTGATACATAGACATGACTAAAGAAAAAAAATCCTATAGACTCTACTACTGCGTATCGAAATGTGCACGCAAACTGCCTCTGATACCAATTGACGCAGGGCGAATCTATAGGCGGCGGGAAATCTGCGACCTAACCCTACATGTTATGCAAATCCGACGGATTAAATCACAAATTAGATAATAAATTAAAATATCTCACGCGGTTAATTCAAATGCAAGACAAAATAATTTATTTGGGCAAAAGCAAGCTTAGGCTTTCCTCCGCGTGGAGGGCCAAAGCTAGAGCGCGCGACGAATAAACCCTTCCTGCAGTTAGAGATTTATCAAATAGCAAATAACATAAAAACTATAATCCCAAACAAACATCAAATAATCATACTATAACAATGTGTTACAACTGAATACTAACACAAAAACGGTTGCTGTCAATAAAAGAGATCTGAACGTTGGAGGGTTGGAGAAGGGTTCCGGTGATGGGGAGGCCGGGACGGGTAAGGGGGATGGCTGGTTGGTGTTGCGAGGCCTGGATTGAGGGATGGCCGCTGGTGGTGGGGTTTGGCTGGGAGGAGATGTGGCTGAACCCGGGAATCAGGAACAACAAATTGATCGCCGGATTTGGGGGAAAACTGGGGCTGCTTGTGGATCCACGAAGGGGAAAAATTGGGCAGCAGGGGCTGAGTTTTAAGCAGGGATATGGGGGAAGGTGGCCGGCTGAAGGAGGGGGCTGCTGCTAGGGTCGGCGGTGGATGAGGGCAGGAAAAACTTTATAAAGGAATAGTAAATGAAATTATTGAACAGTACCGTGAATAGTGACTGCACTTTCTGGACAGCAAAACTATCGGCTGTTTTGTGGGTTGTAGGGGCTGCGGATGAGGGTTTCGGAGGAGAACGGTGGTTGGACAGCAAAGGGAAAAACAGGGAGGAGGGAGGAAAATAACAAAGGATACACACTTACCCAAGAAGTCATCACCAAGGGGGCTCCACAGAGTCGGCACCGCGGAGGAGATCACCGGAATGAAGGAAGAAGACTCTCCAAACATTCAGCAATGAGAAATGACGGCAGCCCTAAACCATCTATTTATAAGAAATAAGAATTAGGCACCCGGAATCAACGGCTATGATTAGTCGTTGGTCTCGGGGCCAAAACTACATGAAATAGAATCCGAAAAGTACAAAGCTATATATGAAATTGATTCGCAACGCGAATACGGACGCATCCACGGAGTCGGATTGTCGATCCGGGCACGCCATATATGGTAAGTCTCCAAATCAGCCCCGAATGGGCCCAAAGCTCGTCATCGGCTCTGCTCCGCATCAATAAGACTCCGTTTGGCACGGTGGCAGTGATCGTGAAGACGATGGTTATGAACCGTAGTTCGTGACCGCCTGACCTCACTTAAGGAACTTCATCCACTTTTATGTTCAAAGCTAATTTTTTCTTTCTCGGTGTCAGTCACAACCGTTGTCATGCCAAACATTCATTCTATAATGGTGGCGTTTTTGTCCATACACACTGGACCAAAAACGCTACGCAAAACGGAGCCTAAGAGAGCCGTAAATACATTTCTTATTGAGAAGGTGAACGCGACAAGGCATATCAACTCTAGGAGAGAATTATATTGAAATAAGTATAACGATTGCAAATCTAAATAAAAAAGAGGATGACAGTGGAAGGTAACTTCTAGGCTGTGTCCGCACTGGGATTGAAGCAGTCAGTGTCTGCAGGAGTTAGTTGAGGATCAAAGATTGTGACTGAATGCGATTGAGACTGAATCTATACATTCAAACCTGGCCACTACTTGAAGGAGATGTTTGGCTGGAATAAGCGTATGAGATAGCACGGCAAGTCAACCTCATTGTAGAAGATCTGGAATGCGCTCGACAGAGAAGAAGAGGGCACCTATGCTTACAGGAGTGGATATACAATTTATTTATGGCACTGTCTTCTTCATTAACAGAGAAAAACTCGTGTTGACCAAAAGAATTGTGAGAAGATCAATAGAGATGGTGAGTCATCTGGTGGTGACTATATCACGTGATTATGTTGGTTGTGTGTGTAATGTATCTTTACTTGGGAGTTTTGGAAGAGTATGAAGCTGGAAACCAAAAGAGGGGGAGTCTGCTACCGTTCAAGCCTGTGCGGCAACTTGGATATCAGAGCGATGTTCGCAGAAGGTTCTTCCGTTTGTTTCTATCGACATGCATTGATCTCGCCCTCTCGTATGGTATCGAAGCTGCTGTCGACAACATTGAGTTCCATCGACACAACATGCCTTATCCGTTCCAACTTTTGGTGAACTCGATCTTGCATCGAAGTTTGCGTTCCCGGTCCATGTGTTTATTTCCCCCACAGGGGGCTACTTCCTTTCAGGAGGACATCTTATGCTTCTAGTTGGCTTCAGTCGATTGCTTCCTATAGGAGGAGTTCATAGGTTGCTTATAGCATGGATGACGGGATAAGCACTAAATTTTAATTAGTGTTTCTCGGGTTCCAAGGCCAGGGAGAGAGTCTATTCTGTTGCAAGATCATAGAGTACTTCACTATCAAGTTTACTATGATTGATGTAGTCTATGATAGTTAACTTCCCTTCTCTTGTAGTCATAAAGAACTGATGCAAGTTTATTCGATCGCCAAAAAATAGAACTTTGGTGTCGCATATTAGGGCCATGCTAACTCTTATGCAATCAATTTGATGTCTCTAGGCCCTGAAGTGAACCGCCTAGCAGCAATCGCAGGAAAATACAAGGTGTTCCTCGTAATGGGTGTGATCGAAAGGGCAGGGTACACTCTCTACTGCACAGTTCTCTTTTTTGATCCTCTGGGCCGATACCTTGGTAAGCACCGTAAACTCATGCCCACCGCTATGGAGCGCGTCATATGGGGCTTCGGCGATGGTTCCACCATTCCCGTCTACGAAACTCCGATTGGAAAAATCGGCGCCCTCATTTGCTGGGAGAACAGGATGCCCCTCTTGAGGACTGCACTCTATGGCAAAGGTGAGAACTTTTCATGGTGCCTTGAAGCATCATTATCAATATTATAATATCATGACCTTTGAGATCTTAGCCTGTTTTCGACTTCCCAATTGATGCAGGCGTTGAAATATATTGTGCTCCCACAGCAGATGCAAGGGAGGTATGGCAATCATCCATGACGCATATTGCACTCGAGGGTGGATGCTTCGTTCTCTCGGCTAATCAGTTCTGCCGCCGGAAGGATTACCCGCCGCCGCCCGAGTATGAATTCGCCGGTGTCGGCGGAGAACCCTCAGCAGAAGCTGTTGTGTGTGCTGGGGGAAGCGTGATAATGTCGCCTTCCGGAGCTGTACTCGCAGGCCCAAATTATGAAGGAGAGGCTCTCATCTCTGCAGACCTAGGTATAATATTGAGCAGTGCTTTCCTTTATATGATCATGATCATATTAGTGATGTGGAGACTGAATGTGGTATGATCGAAACTCGGGCTGCAGATCTCGGGGAGATAGTTCGAGCGAAGTTTGCTTTCGATGTGGTCGGCCACTACTCCAGGCCTGAGGTGCTTAGCCTGACAGTCCAAGATAATCCCCAGCATGCTGTGTTCTTCACCTCTGCTGCTAAGAGGGAGAACGAGCAGAAATCATGATGTGCTCCTCAGAGAATTGATGCCTGCCTGCTGTTTCTGTAAGGCTTTCTTGCAGCTGTGCTTGTGATCTTTTAACATTTTGCAGTAAATTTGTAAGATTGAAAATTTCTCCCTTTGGCTGTATGCTTCTTTTAAACTGAACCTGATTTTCCTGTAATGGGAAACTAATGCTGAGGGAAGCCCTCAGCTGGAGAGAAAAATGCCCCTTTGCCCGAACAAATTTATGCCAGCCGCCTCCCGCGGCTGACACTGGGCGTAGTCATTGTTGTCAAGCTCCACAACACTAGTCCATGTATGTGTCATCATCATCCTCAGCAACTCGGCAAGTAGTTTGTTGGTGTTAGCTTTTCCAGAAAATGTATAGTTGTTCCTATTTATTTTTGTTTCTAATTGGTCAGGTGCTCTTTTACCTTGGAAAATTATAAAGTTACCTCATGGGGAGTTAGTTGCGCCCACGAATGATATAAATACTACTGTTGCTTTAGCTTTACCCACTTCAGTGCAATATTTTTATGCGGGTCTTAGCAAAAAAGGATTGGGATATTTCGGGAAATACATTCAATCAACTCCAATACTTTTACCAATTAATGTCCTAGAAGATTTTACAAAACCTTTCTCTTAGTTTTTGATTTTTCGGGAATATATTGGCTGATGAATTAGTAGTAGTTGTTCTTGTTTCTTTAGTGCCTTCAGTAGTTCCTATACCCGTCATGTTTCTTGGATTATTTACAAGTGGTATTCAAGCTCTTATTTTTGCAACTTTGGTTGCAGCTTATATAGGCGAATCTATGGAGGATCATCATTGACTAACTTTCGAAATAGTCTTTTTTGAAGCTTATCCCAATTTCATCAATGCGAGGTTCAATATAATTCACCGGGTTGGAGAATAAAATGCAAATACATGCATATATATATCCATCTATGTATATATAAAGAAAGATTATATTGCAGAATTTGAAAGAGAAAGAGGTCCTACTACATATATGCAATGCTTATGAATATAAATCCTTGTGTATGTTTTGAAGAATGGTTCCGGAATACGATTGAAGCTTATCAGGATTTCTTCTTGTATTTTTACAATTACAGAAGGCAGCCTTTTTATATTTGAAGTCTAAGAATTCCGAGAAACAGTAAAAACTCATAACTAACCTTACAAAAATGTGGGAAAACAGTGAATTAATCAACAGTATGATCAGATTTCACATGCTCCAACAACTCTAAATAATATTTTGTATATCGTATACAAATAGTTGAGCACTTAGTTTCCCATGCTCTGGCGCGGCAGTTCACTCACTCAGCTCCCACTAGCTTTAAAGAGAAGATAGTTGGTAAACTCCCATATTTACAGTGAGATCTCTTTTTGAATGCTGTGAGGGTTTGGTGACTGGAATCTAGAGGAAGGTGAACTTAACTCATCCTATCTTACAGTTATCAAGCTGTCTTCATATGAGATTTTTTACCAGTATGCGAAATTATAACAAGACTATTATAATCAATAAAAATACTGCGGGCGAAGTAATAGAATGGAGTGATATCTAGACGAAGGCGTTCACCAATAGTCCCTGCAAGAGCAAGCTCCGTCTTTGAAGAGATGGAACCTGCTGCGGTCCCTCATCACAATCTCTCTGCAGTAAACTCTGGAGATGAGCTTCGACACGGTGTGACAATCTGCGCACACTCGAAGGTTCTTCACCACTCTAATGGCGGATCCCGGACCCGTGCGCAGAAGCCCAAGCGCAATGGCTAGTTTCTCGCTGTGGGCAGACAGCAGCTGCTCCTTCTCCTCCTCCTCCACGTCCGCCAAAACCTGCTTCGTGTCCGGGAAATATCCCTCCTCCGCCCTCAAACGCTCCCAAATCTCCGCCAGCTTCCCGTAGATTTGCTCTGTTTGCGGGTGAGATTTGTCCCCTGCCATGAACTGGTTCACTACACCTTCCAGCTCTATCACACTCATTCCTGGATTCTTCGCAACTCCATTGGCAGCCATCAAGCTCCTCACCGTCCCCGCTTCCTCCCATCTATTTGCTGTGGCGAAGACGTTGGAGAGGAGGATATATCTGCAAAACAATGGCAGAAACTGAAGAATTAATGATGAATCCGAGCTGACCGAATTGCAAAGGCGGATTTTAAACAACAGTGAATACCTTCCACTATGACGAGGCTGAAGGTGAAGAAGCTGCCTTCCGACTTCCTCAGCCACCTCGCTGTTGCGGTGGATCCTGCATCCGCCGAGCAATGCTCCCCATGCCGGTGCATTGGGCTGCATCGGCATTGCTCTCGTCAGCTCCATAGCCTCTTCTATGAATCCAGCACGAGCCAATAGGTCGATGATGCAGCCATAGTGCTCGACCTTTGGATCAACTCCATAAGTACCCTTCATTGTAGTGAGCAGACGGCGGCCCTCCTCCACCATTCCCGCGTGGCTGCAAGCGCTGAGCACTGCGACGAATGTGATGTCGTCTGGTCCGGCGCAGCTCCTCGCCATCTCGTGGAAGAGGACGAGAGCTTCTTCCGCAAGCCCGTGGATCGCCATGCTGGTAATGATGGCATTCCAGGCAAGGACGTCTTTCTGCTCGATGGCCTCGAAAATTCTCGCCGCCACGGCTATTCGGCCGCACTTGGCGTACATGTCCAGGAGAGCAGTGGAGAGGACTGCGTCGAGCTCCACTCCGTTGTTTCTGATGAATTCATGGACGCGCTGCCCTCGCTCCAACGCGCCAAGGTGAGCGCACGCCGACAACAAGCTCACAAGAGTTGCGTGGGTGGGCTTCATCCCCGCGCCCAGCATTTCGTCGAACAAGGCCAGGGTCTCCACCGAATGCCCGTTCTGCGAATAGCAAGCGAGCATCGAATTCCACGAAATCACATCGCGGCACGGCATCCTTTCAAAGGTTCGCCGGGCGCCGTCGACGTCGCCGCACTTGGCATGCCCCGCAAGCATGCAGTTCCAGGAGACGTTGTTTTTGCTGGGCATTTGATCAAACAGCTTCTGTGCGTCATGCAGACGCCCGAGAAGGGCGCATCCGTTGATCATGGTGTTCCAGGAGATGATGTCTCGGCACTCCATGCGGTCGAACAGGGAGCGGGCAAGGTTGACTTCTCCGCTCTTCATGAACCCATCGATCATGGCGTTCCAGCAAAAACTCTGCTCGTCGGAGCAGGCGTCGAACACCCGGCGGGCGGCGATGAGGTCCTTGGGAGAGTACATGTGAATGAGGGCGCTCTGTATGTAGGGATCGGGATCGAGGCCAGCCTTGAAGATGTGGGCGTGCACCATGGCGAGGTGGAGGAGGGAGGGGCAGGACTTAAGGAGGCAAGGGAATGTGTGGTTGTTAGGTTTGAGGCCGCGGCTGAGCATGGAGCGGAAGAGGGACAGAGCTTGGGCTGGGGATTTGCCGGCGGCGGTGGACTGGATGAGGGAGTTCCAGTGGAAGGGGGCCGAATCATGGCGGGCGTCGAGGAGGGCGGTGGCGTAGGATAGGTCGGGACCGTCGGGGTGTGGTGAGAGAGAGTAGGCGGAGAGGAGACGAGCGGCGGCGGGGCCGTCGGAGGGATCGGAATCGAGATTGAGGAGACGAGCTTGCCGAGAGGCGGCGCGGCCGTCGGAGGGATCGGAATCGAGGCTATGGAGCTTGAGGAGACGAGGTTGCGCTTGCTTCAGCTGGATGGTGGAGCCGCATGGCTCGAGCAGGGAACCGAGCCGAATGCTCCGCATATGGAGTCGGTTTGAAGCGGCCCATCGGTCCATCTTAGTTATGTTGCCCTTTCTTAATTTATATTTCTTTTTTTTTTTGCTTGCTCTTTGTAATGTATAGACATTACATTATTATTATTATTTATTCGTCTAAAAAATGTAAGCGATTAACAAGTTTTGCTTATTACGGTCATTCCTATAATTATGTATAATTAAAGTCAAACATGTGTTTTGGTTTGGATCAAAATGGGATCCAATTTTTCTTTTTTGGAAAAACTTGATGCATGATAGTTTAGATAGAATGAATATTTTATGGAAATAAAAGAAGAAGTAATTGCCATATATTAATGGCAATTAATAAAAAAGTGATTGTTAACCGCAAACCCGCTATTTGTTAGCCGCAAACCAAAATTTCGCGCCTTTTCGAAATACGCCTTATACATGCAATTTCAGGAAAAGTGTTCAACACGAAAGTTGTAGATCTCGACGAGATCTACAACTTTCGTGTTGAACACTTTTCCTGAAATTGCATATACAGGACGTATTTCTAAAATGCGCAAAATCTGAGCATATTTCCAAAGTACGCATTGTACATGCAATTTCAGGAAAAGTGTTCAACACAAAAGTTGTAGATCTCGTCGAGATCTACAACTTTCGTGTTGAACACTTTTCCTGAAATTGCATGTACAAGGCGTATTTCGAAAAGGCGCGAAATTTTGGTTTGCGGCTAACAAATAGCGGTTTGCGGTTAACAATTGATCACTGCATACTTTATATATATATATATATATATATATATATATATATATATATATATATATATATATATCCACTAATATACTAAAACTATTTTTTGGTGAAAGATTGTCTGATGTCCCTATATTGCCCTTATAGTTGTATTCATAATTACACAATTATACCAAACTTTATATTAGTATATTATAAAGACAATATTCTTTTATATAATTACACAACTTTACAATATTAAAATACAAAAAATAAAAACACTAGATACCTTAAACCTATTGTCTCTAGCTAGAAATGACAAGAGAAAAATTAATGTTTTAACGTTAAAATATAATTTATTTTACAAAATAAAAATTGTATTCTTGATTTATATTTTTTTACAGTCATTTTGAGTACTCTATGTATATGTTGCGAGTCGAGCGGAGCCCGCCGGGAGCGGGCGGAGCCCGCCGTCATCGGTCGGGTACTGTCGCACGAGGTCATTGGGGCGGGTACTGTCCACGACAAATGTTGTCGCCCACAACAATTATCGCCGCTCACGACAAATGTTGCCGCCCACGACATATATACATATGTATATATATACATATGTATATACATATGTATATACATATATATATATATATATATATATATACATATATATATATACATATATATATATACATATATGTATATACATATATATATATACATATATATATATACATATATGTATATATGTATATATATATATATCTATATATATATACAAAAGAATATGAGTAGCCAATAGGATTGCACGGTGTAACAATGAGGCCCTCCAAAGTAATCTCAACCGTTTATATGCGGGCATGAGATTTTGGGGGTCAAGGAGGCTTCAAACCGAAAAGTGATCA
This sequence comes from Platanthera zijinensis, assembly GCA_039513925.1. Taxonomy (NCBI): domain Eukaryota; kingdom Viridiplantae; phylum Streptophyta; class Magnoliopsida; order Asparagales; family Orchidaceae; genus Platanthera; species Platanthera zijinensis. Next base: position 258,239,866 of record CM077080.1, on the reverse strand, counting down.
ACATGAAAGTTGTAGATCTCGGCGATCCGAACAACTTTCATGTTGATCATTTTTTGATTTAGAGCCTCCGTGATCCGTTCTTATGCGGGCATGAGATTTTGGGGGTCAAGGAGGCTTCAAATCGAAAAGTGATCAACATGAAAGTTGTAAATCTCGGCGATCCAAACAACCTTCATGTTGATCATTTTTTGATTTAGAGCCTCCGTGACCTTCTATTTGGGAATCTTTGCCGCCGGCGGGGCGGGCGAAGCCCGCCGGCCCGAACTGTGTACTGTCGCGGAGGGCACGGGGGGCCCCCCGTGCACTGTCACTCGTATATATATACATATGTATATATCTTTACTACTATAATAGAAATACTGTGGTCTGCAGATAACATGAGTTCGAAATTAGGAGGAAATTACGTGGCCGTTGGATTTCAGATATTTGATCATGAACCGTTGGATCAAAACAACCCTATCTCCAGACTTTTTAATAGTGGTCCTAAACCTATTTTAGGACAGTCCTAAACCTATGCGAATTAATTTAAAAATTGGGTTAGAAATAGCTATCGGCCGGCCCGCAAGCCAGCCCGCAAGAACCCGAAAGCCCGACCAGAAGCCCGACAGCCCACTGAATTTCAAACAATGCGTGCCAGATTTTCTATATAAACCCAATAAATTATTTGAAACGGGCGGTGTGGGACTAAAACAGGCGGGTGAACAGTGCACCCGCCTGTTTTAGTCCCACACCGCCAGTTCAAAAATTTATTTTTGGAATATATTGAAATCTCGGCAAGTATTGTTTAAAGTACTTTTGGCTGCGAATCTTGCGGTTGGGCTTGGGAAATTGCTGTTTGGCGTCTTGCGTTCGGCGTGTTTTTTAATGATTTATTATTTATTTTATTATATATTTTGTTTGAAGTATTATGGACTAGCGGTCCGCAAATATTTTATTATATATATTTTATATATTTAAATTTATTAAAAGATTTATTATAAATAGCTGCTTTTTAATCTTTTATTTTTTAATTAATGATTTTTTAAACTTAATTAATAATTAATGTTTTTACTGGGCCGCGGGGGCGGATGAAGCCCGCCGGGGGCGGCCGAAGCCCGCCGGGGGCGGCCGAAGCCCGCCGGGGGCGGCCGAAGCCCGCCGGGGGCGGCCGAAGCCCGCCGGGGGCGGCCGAAGCCCGCCGTCGCCGGCCGAAGCCCGCCGGGGGCGGGCGAAGCCCGCCGTCGCCGGCCGAAGCCCGCCGGGGGCGGGCGAAGCCCGCCGTCGCCGACCGAAGCCCGCCGTCGCCGGCCGAAGCCCGCCGTCGCCGGCCGGGTACTGTGGCGCGTGGCCATCGGGCCGGAGACCCGTGCCTGTCACTCGTATATATATACATATATATATACATATATATATATATATATATATGTATATATACATATGTACATATGTATATATAGATATGCATATATGTACATATGTATATATATATATATACATATATGTATATATGTATATCCGCGTTGCGCGGATATTACATTTTTCCGCACGATTTTGGTGTCAGCCGTTGGATCGGTAAAAATTAGTGAGTGACCGGATCAAACAGGATCGTGCGCGAGCGTGAGAGACCTAGCTCGCGCGAGCGGACTTTGTTAGTCAAAAGTTCACATCGCTATATAAACAGAAATCCTGAATGGTCCTGAATGGTTACTAAAGTCCCGCACCGCCAGTAACCATTCAGGATTTCTGTTTATATAGCGATGTGAACTTCATTTGCAAAGCTGTTGCGGGCGAGCCAGCTTCGTCTCTCGCGCGAGTCCGACCCTACTTTGGGCCAGGGTGCGGTCCTGGGTTCACTGATCGGGCTCGATCCTTCTTTTTACAAATCCGTGTTTAATCTTAGCCGTTGGATTAAATCCAAATTAATCCAACGGCTCGAACGAGCAACGCGTAAAATGATGAAAAAGAGTTGCGCGTATCTCCAGCAGCCTTATATATATAGGGCTTCATTAAACAAACGCCTCCGCAAGCCACGTGTCTGGCACAAAAAAAAATTAAAATCAACCTAATTTCTACGAGATATCCACGCTCCATATCCCACATTACGAATGCGTCCCAAATTTAAAATTCCGCTTCCTTATTACAAAGGGATTCCTAATACGAATACATCCCAAATTTGAAATTCCGCTTCATAAGTTACCCCCGCTATCCCTGCACCAAAAAAAACGTCCGCCACCTGCTCCCCCAACCCTAACCGTCCCATTAGAAATTCCATTCCGCCCGGTTTTTCTCCGCACAGGCTCGCCTCCAGCCGTGACAGCCGGCCTCCACCGGACTTCCTCCCTGCCTACTCAGTCCCGTCCGCCAGCGCCGAATCAGAGCGTCGTCTGTCAGCGCGGCCTCAGAGGGCCTCCACCACCGCCAGTTCTAGGGGTGCACATAAAGCCCGCCGGGCCCGGGCTTTTCCCAACCGGGCCCGGGCCCGGGCCTAAGAAGCAACCGGGCCGGGCCGGGCCGGGCAATGCCCCCTGGGGGGGGCCTGGTAAGGCCCCCCAGGCCGGCCCGGGCCGGGCCCGGGCTTAGCCCGGGCCCGGTTATTATTTTATATTTTTTTTATAAAAAATTATATACTAAATTTTATATAAAAATTTAAAAAAAATTATATACAATTACAAATTAATAAATTACCCTAAAAAAAAATAAAAAACACAACAACTGAACAACATAATATTGAAAAAAAAAATTTATTAATAATTAATGTAATGAAATTATACAAATTTAGGAATGTGTAAAATTTACACTGTAAATATACAAAAATTATGAAATTCTAAATTTTTAAAAATTACAAATGTGACAAATATTCTAAATTATTAAAAATTAGAAAATTACAAATCAAAAAAATACAAAAAGTTGCCTAGTGGCCCTAGTTTAAATTGATCGCGTCCATCTCGTCTTCCATGTCCGACGAGCTATCCTCGATCGCTGAAATATGCTGCTTTCTCTTCATCGCGTCCAGGTGGTCCTTGTAGCATATGCAGATCTTGAGCGATTATTCGCTTAGCCGACTTCTCCGCTCGTTTAAAACCCTGCCACTAATAGAAAAAGCAGACTCCGAAGCTACCGTGCTAGCTTGGATCGTTAGTAAATCTCGGGTCATATAGGCCATAATAGGATAGGTATTTACTTTACCTTTCCACCATTTTAAAATATCGAAATTTTCTAATTCGTCCGTGGACATAAAATCGCGAAATTGTGTTTTTGTGTACAATCCTAATTCATTTAAACTACTAGATGTTGTGCGCGCTTTTTTCCATTATTTTTATTAATTCGATCCATCCGGCGTGTTGTTTAAAATAATTTAATTTTTGTGAAATATTAACAATATTTTCAATAACTAGCGGGCTAGTAGGATAATATACGCCCGATAAACTATTTGTCGCAGTATAAAAAACTTCTAACAAATCCATGTAATTTTCTAAAATTGCCCAATCGGACTCGGTTAATTCGTGTTGACCTAACAAAGTATAAAATTCCATTAATAGTGTTTTTTGGCGAATCGCTCGTTTTAACATTATATATGTAGAGTTTCATCTAATTGACATGTCAAATAGAGGTTTTAAAAATTTGTGACATTGACCGGTTACGAATTTTTTAAAATCTTGACGCCGTTGTTTAGAACTATAAATAAATTGTAACATTAAACGTATTTTATTAATGTATGGTTCCATATAGGACAAACTATCCTGCACTACTAAATTTAAAACGTGACACGCGCAACGAGTATGAAAAAAGGCGCCGTTTAACATAGGTTTCAAATCACGTTTTAACCACTCAATTGAGGTGGTATTATTTGTGGCGTTATCGAAAGAAATACTCATAATTTTATCTTTTATTTTAAATTCGCGCACACATTTTGAAATTATTTGATAAATTGCCTCACCGGTGTGCGGGACTTCGAAACTTTCAAAACAAATTATTCGTTTATTTAGATCCCAGGAAACGGGATCGACCCAGTGACACGTTATAGACATATATGATAATCCTAATTTTATACTACTTGTCCAAACGTCGCTCGTTAAACTCACTCGACCCTCAAATTTTTCAAAAAAATTTATTAAAATTTGTTTTGCCTCTAAGTAATATTTAAGCGCGTCGCGTCTAATAGAAGATCGACTTACTTGGTGATATTTGGGTTGTAGCCCTTGGTGAATGTACTCGGTCTCTTCTTCATTGTCGTAGTGGTTGAACGCCAACCCGCGTCTGATGATATTCTTCACCTGCAGCTCTCGCTGCCGACCTTGATCGTATGTCCAGATTTGTCCGGATGCCGATAATTGCGCCTGGGTCGACTCGGGAGGAGCTTGTTTGGCTGCGCAAGACTTAACGTGTCTTGCGAGTGTCGAGTTGCCAGCGGTCGAAAGTAATTTCGAGCACTGTTTGCACCTCGCCTTTTGCTCCACGCCGACTTGTACTAAGTCGAAATATTCCCAAACTGCCGCCGTACGCTTGTGCTCCACCACTTCGTGAGCGACGGATGAGGAAGACGACGCCTGCGTTGACGACATGCTCGCGAGAAAAAATAAATAGAGTTGAGAGAGAGAGAGGGGGTGGGAGGGTGAAAGGAAGAAAGGAGGGGGGAGGGGGGGGGGAATTTATAGGTTTTTTTTTTAAAAAAAAAAAAAAATTTAATTAAAAAAATTTAAAAAAAGCAGCCACTTGGGCTGCAAATAGCAGCCCAAGTGGCTGCTTGGCAGCAGGCCAACGGCTCTTAGAGCCGTTGGTTGCTGGCTGGCAACCAACGGCTCTAAGAGCCGTTGGTTGGAACCAACGGCTCTTAGAGCCGTTGGTTCCAGCAGCCCGGGCTTTGCCCGGCCCGGCCCGGGCTAAGCCCGGTGACCGGGCTTTGCCCGGCCCGGCCCGGGCCGGGCACCGGGCCGGGCAGTGGCTTTGGACTGGGGCCCGCAAGGGCCCCATGGCCCGGCCTGGGCCCGAACCGGGCTTGGCCCGGGACCGGGCCTACCGGGCTTTTCACCGGGCCGGGCCGGGCCGGCCCGGTGAGCCCGGTTTTTTTGGACACCCCTAGCCAGTTCCATCACCTCCTTCTCCTTTCATCAACCTCGCCTCAGGCCGCCACCCCTCAGGCTGCCGCCCTCAGTCCGCTGCTCCCCTCACCGGTGAGCCTCCCCCTCAAGGTTCTATTTTCCCCCTCCTCAATATTTTTGTTATCCCTCAGGCTGCCGCTCCCCTCACCGGCGAGCCTCCCCCTCAAGATTCTATTTTCCCCCTTTTCAAGGTTCTAATTTTTTGTTATTTGGCATCAACCTCGCCTCAGGCCGCCGCCCCTCAGTCCGCCGCTCCCCTCACCGGCGAGCCTCCCCCTCAAGGTTCTAATTTTCTTTTTCCCCCTCCTCAAGGTTCTAATTTGTTTTTATTTGATACATGTTTCACTGCTGATACTATACAACTTTTCCTTTTTCCATCATTGTCGACGTTCTCCTCTTTATGCTTCAGCCTCTGCTCCTCCCCCTCCAATAGCCATCAATTTAATTTTTTAAAAAAATTGTACAGGTTTCAATCCTCCCCTCACCGGCATGCCTCCCCTACTCAAGGTTCTCATTTTTTAATGTCTGCATCGTTCCTGTTGCGGACTAACTCGACGTCCCGGTCGGACCGGAATTCTTGGACCGTCTTAGCTCTCAGAACGACCGAGAATTTTTCGACTGTCTTAGCTCTCGGAACGGCCGACCGCGCACCAAACCTCCACTAGATCTGAGTGCTATTACAGGATTTTTCAAGAACTCGAGAGCGACATGCCGCCTCTCGTTACAATTATTGGGGGGAGAGAGAGTGAGAACCTCGAGGGTGACAGACCACCACTCACAAGGCTGATTATTTCTTCGAGTGCTGTGGGGAGCGATGCACCCGTTTTATTCTTGAGTCTTCTAATAATTCCTGAAGGCGGAATTAGCTTGTTGTACACGTTCAGATGCCTGGTGCTTCGAAGCTCGGAGGTGCGCTCAGTGCACGTTATCTTTCGCTTCCTGTCTCTGATTGTCTTTTGAAGAAGCGTCGTTTGGTTATCTTATCGATAGATGAAGCGCTTGTTCTTGAACGCATAGGGCGCTTGTTAGCAAAGAACGTGTTGGGCGCTTTTTGGAGGAGAGCGCGCGGGGCGCTTGTTTGAGAAGAGTACGCAGGACACTTGTTGGAGGAGAGCACGCCGGACGCTTGTTGGAGAAGAGCGCGTGGAGCGCTGGGGGAAGAGACCCGTGCAAGGGAGCAAGTTATGTGATAACGCGCGGGAACGTGCAGGGGAGAGACGAGCGTGATAACGTGCAAGGAGGCGCCGCGCGCGAGAGCGCGCAAGCAGGCTGCGCGTGCGGGAGCGCGCAAGGGAGAAGTGCGCGCGAGAACGTGCAAGGAGGAGGTGCGCGCGTGCGCGCAAGGTCTAGGCGCGCGGGGGAGCGCGTAAGGGAGAAATGTGCGCGTGAGCGCCCAAGGAGGCGGCGCGCGCAGGGAAGAGAAATTGAGGAGAGATAAAATCCATAGGAGGATTTCCCGGACGAAGAAGATGAAGATCTTCGAAGGAGGCGTCGAAGACGAAGGAGATCTTTAAGGAGCGTTCTAAGGCCTTCGAGGAAGGAGGAGATGAAGGAGGAGAGGGAAAATCCGTAGGAGGATTTCCCGGACGAAGAAGATTAAGATCTTCGAAGGAGGCGTCAAAGACGAAGAAGATCTTCAAGGAGCGTTTGAAGGTCTTCGAGGAAGGAGGAGATGAAGGAGGAGAGAGAAAATCCGTAGGAGGATTTCCCGAGAAAGAAGAGAATGAATTAAAAGGGGGAAGAGGGGTCTTATTTATAGGCTTCATGGGTGGTTATGGAGGTCATGTGGTTATTCGCAGCCCATCACCGCCATGAATGCTATTAATAGGCCACTCATGACATAATATGCACATATAATATTTAATAATTATACTAACCGCAGACCAGTCTATTTTTAACCGCGCATTTCCTCACTAAGAAAGATCATGGAGGGTAGTTACATGGGTTATTACCCACGTAATCGATGGCGGCGATCGCGGGAGCGCGATCAGACGGCGGAGGAAAGTCATGACCGACGACGGCGGACGGCGGCGGCGGCGGCGGCGGCGGCGAACGACAACGACGGCGGTCACGGGAGAAACGGACGATGACGGCGACGGCCGTGGGGCCGGGACATAACGGCGGTGACGGCCGCGACGTTGGGAGACGGCGGCGGTGGTGGCCGCGGGAGAAACAGACGACGGCGGCGGTTGTGGAGCCGGAAAATAACGGCGTCGGCGGCCGCGGGAGAAACGAACGACGACGGTGGTCGTGGAGTCGGGAAATAACGGCGGCGGCGGCCGGAGAAACGAACGACGATGACGGTCGTGGAATTGGGAAATAACGGAGACGACGACCGCGACGTTGGGAGACGGCGGTGGCGGCGACCGCGGGAGAAACGAACGACGACAACGATCGTGGAATTGTAAAATAACGGCGACGGCGGCCACGACATTGGGAGACGGCGGCGGCGGTGGCCGCCGGAGGAACGAACGATGATGGCGGTCGTGGAGTCGGGAAATAACGGCGGCTGCGGCGGTCGGCGAGGGACGGCGGGCGGCGGTAGTTGTTGAGTAGGAGGCCACCATGATCTCTCCTATTGTGGTGGAGATCATTGGGGACTGAGTTGACCAGTCAAACCCATGATCTCCACAATAGGAGAGATCATGGAGGAGATGGTTAGGTGCACACCCAAGACTTAAATGGGGTTTCATCCCCATCAATTGTCCCCCAAATTCTTTGTTGTCGGAGGTTGGTACGAGCGAGAGAACAAGGATTTTTCCTCCTTTTTGATAATGCGGCGTCCAGCGACAGACCAGAAATGTTCGCGAGCGGCGCCCGGCGAGAATCTTAAAAAATCTCTGCGGGAGAGGGGGGACGACGCGGCCACAGTCAGACGGCGTGGCAGCGGCCAGCGCGCAGACATGTGAGGGTGCGCGCGGACCGAGTCGCATGGGGAGCGCATCCGGTCGCGCACGCGCCCTTGATCGCTCGCACATTGGGCGCGCGCGCGTGCCTGGGTGTGTGCGCGCGCGCAGCTGAGCATGCGAATCAGTGCGCGTGGTTATAATTTATAACTTTTTTTTATCAAACCAGTTGATTGTAATTTTGAGACCATCAAGTTGGAGTTGCAATAGGTACTTATAATTTTGCCTTTCTGATAAATGATATATGCAAAATGAATTTTTTAAAACAACTGTTGGAGCAAATGGTTAGTGAGCACTCTGACACAATAGACAATAAACAAATCACAAGTTTTGTGGTGCGGGGATTGGGTGGAGACGGCCGAAGGCCGTCCGGGAACATCAAAAACAAACCGCAAACCCTCCTTGGGTTCGAACAGGCGAATCCCGTGAGCACCCAAGACAATCGGGAGCATCGAGCACGACCGACAGATCGTGCAAAGATGGTAGTATGTATGTATATATATATATATACACACACGAGTGACAGGCACGGGCCTCCAGCCCGATGACAACGCGCCACAGCACCCAGCCGACGACGGCGGGCTCCACCCGCCCCTCCCCCCAACGGGCTTCGCCCGCCCCCCCGGGTCGATGTGGCACCTTTTTTTATAGTTTATAATTTTCTTTTTTAATTATTTTTAATGTTTTATATATATCTATTTTATATATTTTTATATTAATTTTAATTTTAATTTTTAATGTATTTTATATATTAATATTTTAATTTGCGTTTTTAATATACTTTATATCTTAATTTTTATAATTAGAAATTAAAAAAAATTGCCCCCCCCCCAACAATTTGCGGCCTTCTCCACCGCCAGCGGCAGAGCCGACGGCAACCTGACCAGAGACCCCCAGCAGGTTCCCCGGGAGCAGGCGAACCTGCCGGTGGTGATACGGTGGCGCTCCGGTGGGGCCTTAAGTCAGGGCCACCGCCGGCGGTGGCCTCGTCGGAGCGCCACCGTCTCACCGCAGGCAGGTTCGCCAATTCCAGGCGAACTTGCTGGGGGTCTCCGGTCAGGACGCCGACGGCTTTGCCGCCGGCGGTGGAGAATGCCGCAATTTGGGGGGGGGAGAGATTTTGCTGATCAGGTTTAGGAGAGAGTGTGTTGGAGTTTTTTGGGTGTTTTTTTATATGCAAATCAAATCTGATATCTACAGCCCAAGATCCAATAGTTCAGGATCAAAACACTCAAATCCGACGACCACCTATTTTCCCTCTATTTTCGAATTCACGCTATTTGCAGATCATTATATATTTTTTTAGAATAGTATATATATATCTTATATATATAGGGGAATATAGAAGTTTGGAGGCACATCATAGAATGAATATTGGTCATTGGATCGTGAGAGAGAATATGGGGGGGGGGGGATTTGGAGAGATAGAGAAGAGGGAGAGGGAGAGAGAGGGGGGGCGGGAGAGAGAAGGAGAGAGAGAGGGTGGAGTGATAAATAGAGTGAGAAAGAGGAGTAATAAATTATTTTTATAGATTAAAATTTGCAAAATTTTATAAAATAAAAATAGAAATAATAATTCATATTTTTGGCGCTCATTTTAAGTTCTCATATGTATATGTTTTGAAAAAAAAAAGATTTTAGGTGCGTGCGCAGCCCGCAACGACGCATTGAGCACGGGCGAAGCCCGTGCGCAGGCGGGCAAATCCCGTCTGGATGCGGCCGAAGGCCGTTCGAGAGCTTCTTCGCACGGGCTACTTCGAGCACGAGCGTAGCCCGTGCGAAGAAGCTCGTGTGTGTGTGTGTGTATATACACACACACACTCGAGCATCTTCGCACGGGCTACGCCCGTGCTCGAGCATCTTCGCACGGGCTACGCCCGTGCTCGAGCATCTTCGCACGGGCTACGCCCGTGCTCGAGCATCTTCGCACGGGCTACGCCCGTGCTCGAGCATCTTCGCACGGGCTACGCCCGTGCTCGATGCTCTTCGCACGGGCTACGCCCGTGCTCGATGCTCTTCGCACGGGCTACGCCCGTGCTCGATGCTCTTCGCACGGGCTACGCCCGTGCTCGATGCTCTTCGCACGGGCTACGCCCGTGCTCGATGCTCTTCGCACGGGCTACGCCCGTGCTCGATGCTCTTCGCACGGGCTACGCCCGTGCTCGATGCTCTTCGCACGGGCTACGCCCGTGCTCGATGCTCTTCGCACGGGCTACGCCCGTGCTCGATGCTCTTCGCACGGGCTTCGCCGGTGCTCGATGTGTCGCTGCGGGTTGCGCCCGCATCAAAACGGCCTACACCTGCAACATATACATATGAGTACTCAAAACGATTGTAAAAAAATATAAATTAAGATTACAATTTTTATTTTTTAAAAAATGTACGCTTTGGACGTAAAAATATTAATTTCCCTCCCTCTCGCTCTCTCCCTCCCTCTTTCTCTCTCACCAGTCACCGCCCCTCTCTCACACACACTCTATCTCTACCTGTACAGAAATATAATATATCTATATACATAATGATTCCTCTTTTTCTCTCACCGCCCCTCTCTACGTCTCTTTCTCTCTCCTTCTCTTTCTCTACTTATTATTATATAAGCCCTTAATAATAACCAGTCTCTCTTTCTCTCACTCTCCCTCTCTTTCTCTTCGGTCCCTCACCCACTGTAGCTTTATGAGGTCTAAGTTTTTCAGTTTTTTAATTTGAAAATAACTAACGGTGGAGATTAAAAAGTTGGACTTTTGGAATATATTTAAAGGTCTAGATGGAATACAAAGTACATCTTTAATGTAATTAAAGATATATATATCTTTATCATATATTCAAAATTTTGAAGATTGCTCCCTCCATATATTCAAAATTTTGAAGATTGCTCCCTCAAATTTCAAATTTTATGATTATTATATTCATTTCGAGCCAACAATCTTTTAGGTGAGATTGCGGTCAAACCGTGCATATTTTGAAAGAATGTTCAATATGAAAGTTTTATATCTCGTTTTTTGCTACAAAATGCATATATTATTTTCCTAGTTCCGACATGTATTATGGGAGAACCAACTCAAGCTTTTTTAGGCTTAAAAAAACTTGAGCTTATATATGTTATTCAGATTATATATATATAACAACAAAAAACCTAATTACAGAAGCCGGGTGTTTTTGTGCTGAGTGGGGTCCACTCTTTTGTGATTTTTTTGATATGTTTTAGACGAGTATAGTATATATATATCGGGGAACTGTAGCTCCGTGCAGCGTGTATTGTTGTTGAAAACGCGCTACTCATTAATTACTCAATTAATTAATTTCGGGAGATAAAAAACAGCTGAGTTGTAATTAATAAGTGATCGGCCTATAAATAAAATTGACGCTTTCCTCCGTTTCGGAATAAATATTACAAAATGGCGCTTTCCTCCGTTCCCGAAAATTTAAAATACTGCCATCTGCAACAATATAAAATAATGTTGCTAACCGAAAAGCGAACAAAAAACTCCAAGTTTGTTAAACTCCAAGGAAGAAGACCGCCCAACCGCCTAACCACAACTTGTTGCTAACCGCCGAGGACTGCTACCATCTATCCGCACTGCCTCCCCTGACCTGTTCGTTAGAACCAAGTGCTAGCCACACAATCTACAAAACACAACAATAATCAGTTACTTTTCTTTGCCACGCGAATACAAAATCTTAACCGCAGAGTTTAATCTGAACTTAAGTTCTTATAGTTCCAGTTAGTTATGACGAGGCTAGCACCTCTATTTAAAGTGGGCAGACGGATACCGTCACCGTCCTGGGGGATAGGAAAACCGTCAGTGATGTGTCAGCTAGCAGTGCCAGTCTGCCCATATGCGAACTGCCACACCAGACCGCGTGGTTAAGTAACAAACCGCTCATGCGGTTAGACTCATTAGTCTGCACTGTTATGCTGTTAATCGCAACAGACCTCCTAGACTACAACCAGCCAGGAACAACTGTGCAACTGCAACATAACCGCAACACGGGAAAAGCCACTGCGGTCTTGACGATCTTTGCGGACTCTCAAACCAGACCGTGTTGTCCACTATTAGTCAATACCTAACCGCAGCGAACAGTCCTCCAGGAACACTTGCTTGGTCAGACCGCAAGAAGAGAAGTAGTCGAAGCGCCGGTTAGTCGCCAAGATTTATCCGCGCGGTCTCTACGGTCTGCCTTTCTCAGACCGCCCACTTCCCCTTCAACATTTTCAATATCACACAAATCCAAAAATGCCAAGTGATTTAGCTACTTTACTTGTAATGTATTTTTGCATCTTTTCAATAAAGATCATTAACAAAAAAAATAATATCAACAAAACATTGATAATCAAAATACATATCATTATCAAAAAGTGAAAAAGAAGAAGTCCAGAAATTTGAAATCATAAGTTAAGAAAAGTGAAGATTTTCTTATTTGGGACAACTCTGGCGGATTAAAAAGCTGCTGTTCGAATAGAATTGTTTTGAAAGAGCTCTCTGGGGAGAAGTTTTGAAAAGCTACAGAGTGTTTGGGTGCTCTGTGCAGAAGTGCGATTTGAAGAGTAATTTTCTAATTTAGCTGTTTAGAGAAACAGCTTTTGGAAGCTGTTTTTTTTAAACTTTAAAATACATAAATATTTTAACGCAGCGAATAATTAAAAATAACGGATAACAAGAGTCTTTCACATCATTCTTAAAAACAGGTCTATAACACAAAATAACTGAAAAATGTAAAATGACTTCCAAAGTCCGTTGACTGCTCTCTCCAATCCTTTCCGATCACCTGTTTGAAGAAAATTTATACGCATCAATTGGTATGATTATTTAAATATTGTAAAGTATTTAACCAGATAATGATCGAATTTTTACCTACGCGCCCTGTATATTTCTTCGGCTATGCTATCTCGTACCGTAGACATATATTCAGCTCCAGCAGCATCACCCACATCGCTTTCAATGTCATCCTCTACCGCAGGGTTTTCATCCTCTAAGGGAACGTAAGAAGACTCATCCACATCACAAGCATTAAACTCAGGGTCCCAGCGAGAAGGATGTCTACGAATGAGGATGTCTACGAATGAAGTTAATTACACACACACACATACAATCATAAATACATAATCACACACACACACATTCACACACACATTCAATACACACACACACACACACACACATTAAACACATACACCCTCATTCAACACATACATACTACTCACATTCAATATACACACACACACTCATTCATTCATACAAACACACACAAACACAATCAAACATACACACACACATACCCTCATTCAACACATACAAACATACACAAACAAACTCAAACATGCACACACACACACACACACTCATTCATCCATACAAACATACGCAAACACATTCATCCATACAAACACACACACACACATTCATACACACACACACACACATTCAACACACACACCCTCATTCAACACATACATACTACTCACATTCAATATACACACACACACACTCATTCATCCATACAAACACACACATCCACAATCAAACATACACACACACACACACACACACACACACACACACACACATTCATACAAACATACACAAACACACTCATCCATACAAACACACACACACATTCATAAATACATAAATACACACACACACATTCATACACACACACACATTCAACACACACACCCTCATTCAACACATACATACTACCCACATTCAATACACACACACACACACACACTCATTCATCCATACAAACACACACATCCACAATCAAACATACACACACACACACTCATTCATCCATACAAACACACACTCATTCAACACACACACACTCATTCATCCATACAAACATACACAAACACACTCATCCATACAAACACACACACATTCATAAATACATAAACACACACACACACACACACATTCATACACACACACACATTCAACACACACACCCTCATTCAACACATACATACTACTCACATTCAATACACACACACACACACACTCATTCATCCATACAAACACACACATCCACAATCAAACATACACACACACACACACACTCATTCATCCATACAAACACACACACTCATTCAACACACACACACACACACACACATTCATCCATACAAACATACACAAACACACTCAAACATACACACACACATACATTCTAAAATACATAAACACACACACACACACACAAAAAATCACACACACACACTCATTCAACAATTGCAACACAACACATTCATACACACACACACACACATTCAACACACACACCCTCATTCAACACATACATACTACTCACATTCAATATACACACACACACACACACTCATTCATCCATATAAACACACACATCCACAATCAAACACACACACACACACACACTCATTCATCCATACAAACACACACTCATTCAACACACACACACACACACACACACACACACACACACACATATTCAACACACACACATATTCAACACACACACCCTCATTCAACACATACATACTACTCACATTAGATATATACACACACACACACACTCATTCATCCATACAAACACACACATCCACAATCAAACATATACACACACACACTCATTCATCCATACAAACACACACACACACACACTCATTCAACACACACACACACACACTTCATCCATACAAACATACACAAACACACTCAAACATACACACACACATACATTCTAAAATACATAAACACACACAAAAAAAAATCACACACACACACACACACTCATTCAACAATTGCAACACAACACAAATTAAACACCCACAAACACATTCCTACACAATGTAAATCTAGTAAAAAAAACAGAGAGCAGGGGGAGGATCATTACCAGGAGATGGAGAAGAAGGCGCTGGAAAAACTGCGCTGGAAAAACCGCCGGAACTGGGAACAGCAGAGAGATGGAGAAGAAGGCGCGAGAGCTTCGAAGGAGAAGAACTGCTCCGAGAGAAACTCGGCTAGGGCTTGAATCGAAGGAGAAGCTCGGCTAGGGCTTGAATCGAAGGAGAAGAACGGCGGCACGGGCTCAGGTTTGGGTTGGGGCAGCGACGATGGGGACGAGCGTCGGCGTCGTCGTTTGGATCCGGGAGCTCGGCCGACGGAAGCGGACGGCGTGTCGTCGTTCTCGCGGGATCAGGGAGAACAACGGGCGGGATCGGGGAGAACAGCGGGCGGGATCGGGAAGAAGGAAGCGGGCCAAGCGCGATTTTAAGAGCGTCAGACGCGAATGAGAACGAGCGCCCTAAAAATCTCCTAAACCGTGATTTGTGCGAAATTGATTTTCGATCCGCTGTATATTCAAACACTGGAAAATAGCGGTTGCGGATCAGAAAACAACTTTCTGATCCGCAGCCGCTGCCCCAAACAGAGCCTTACAGGGTTGAAGGGGAAAAGCAGAGTGCGAAAATTACTCACTGACTCTCCAATAAGTCGTCGTCTGCGTGGTTGTGTCTTAGCGCCTGTAAAAGTAGTAGACTGTGCAGAACCACAGTTGGCAAAGGCAAAAGAATCGCGAAATAGCCGTTCATGCATCACTCATTATGGAAGATAGGAAGGGCCGAAGAGGGGAAATAAGTCGAGGAAGGGCACACTGGTGATTGTAGTATCAAAGACGAAAATACAACACGGAAGGGCACACTGGTGATTGTAGTATCAAAGATGAAAATACAACACGAGTCTCGAAGAGAGACGAAGAGTAATACACAAGTTTTGAACATGGATTTAGGGAATGCCGAGGGTCACAGAACAACATATGAGATGAAGGCTTAATTTGTGTGGGGGAACTTATTTTCACCCGTCAAGCGACCGCTTGAACCGGACCTTATTTTCCGCAACCGCTTGACCGGTGAAAATAAGTCCCCCCCCCCCCCCCCCCCCCGACGAGCCGAAATAGAGCTGGAAGAAGACCTGTAGTATTTGAAATGGAATGTTTTACTATGTGCTTTAAGATAAGCATCCGGGTTTCTACGGTTAGTCTCGGCTTAATATCTCAATTGATGTTTATATTAGGGTGGTGTTACTAGCAAATCCATCTTGGATGCTAGAAAATCATTACTGCTAGCAAATCTTTACTACTAGCAAATCATAAAATTCAAAAATGGTTATTTGAAAACCAAGTTGTTACTAGCAAACCACTGGAAAATGAGGTTTCACAGCTGGTTGGCCCTCGATCTTGCCCTCGATCTTCTTTATCCCCTTCATGTTTTTCATCACAGCCTTCTCGATCTGTTCGTTGGAGATCGGCAGGGCGGTCTTGGCTGCCGCCGCAACTTGCAAGCAAATTAGCTCGCGCGAAAATGAATTTTTATAGCGCGAATTGTGTATTTTGGGATTTTGAGTCTCAAATTTATCTCATTTGAAAAAGTTATCAACATGAAAGTCGAGATCTACAACTTTCATGTTGATCATTTTTTGATTTGAAGTCGTTTAGACCCCTGATTTGGGCCCCAAAAAAAGTCACGCTGAAAATTTGTACGGACGACTCGTTGCGGGCGTGAATTTTTTCGGGGCTCAAATCGGGGGCCTAAATAACTTAAAATAAAATAATGGTCTACAACCTTCATGTTGACCAACTTATCAAATGAGAAACATTTGGAGCACAAAATCCAAAATATTGAACTCGTGCTATTTTTAGCTGTTTTAGCTCAAGTGTATGTTCTACAAACCCATACATAACCGTCATCGCCCACGGCAAGGACAGCCTCTTCCCTGTCCGCTTCAAGATCCGCAATTACCTTGGCCGACCATGAAAGAAGAATTCCACAACGTGGAGTCCACCATCGACGATCTCATTAGGCCTGGGGGGTAGATGACAAACCTCTTGCTATTGCCAAGCAAGAAAATGAAAGGGCGGAAGGGCCGCCGAGTAAATATCTCAAGTAACCGGAAGGAACATGATTTATTTGGTAGTAGTATTTTTTGGGAAAAGAAAAAAGCAAAAATTTGCTTAAACAGTTTTTTTTTTCTGATTTAATAGTAACAGAAATGAATTTACTAATAACAATACCATCTATAATATATAAATATTTATATAAAATGTTATTGCATATAAAAACTCTAAAATGTCATTCATTATTATTAGGGCTGATAGGAAAACGCAGAGTAGATAGGATTTTCGTCTGTTTGCCACGTGTTCAAATTTAGTATATTTTGTTAAGAACGCGCGGTAAAGAAGCTTTTTCAAAGGGGACGACGACATTACCGCGATCTTTTACCCGAACAGGAAGGTAACTGCATTAGCCTCCAGAACGTGCGATCGATGGGCTGCCGTCCCCTTCGGTGGGTTTACCGCACCCACTCTATCGCACTAAAGCGCTGGGAATGCGACGGTTTCCGGGACGACGGTGACGGCGAAAGGGTGCTGGCTGTTGCGGTGCACCCCGCACCTGCCCCCACCCCCTGTGATCTACCTCCATGTTGGTGAAAACGACCACTGAGTCTTGCCATTCATGGACCGGTCGCCGTCGATCGCGGACCGCCCGGCCCGGTTTCCACAATAACACCAGTGGTACTGTTGGTAATTAACGTTCGAAGCTGGGGTTATCCCGTTCCCGATACTGTCAGTCTCTTCTGTCGCAGCCACTAGAAATCGGGGGGGGAATTGTGTGGCCCATGCCACCATTTTTACACTCCTCCCTGCTTCCACTCACCACTCTGGACAGCCCGTCTCAGGGAGTAATTATTCCCAACTTGCTCTCTCTCCCTCTCATCCGCTCTCTCTCATCTTTTTCTTCTCCTCTCCCAATTAATCTCCAGTGTTTCAGATTAGATTAGGGGTGCATGACGACGGCGGCGGCGGACGGAGGAGCGGATAATGGAAGCGAGAACGGGAAGACGAAGGCCTTGGTGGTGAAGAAGACGCCGGCGAAGGACCGGCACAGTAAAGTTGACGGACGGGGAAGGCGGATCCGGATGCCGATCATCTGCGCGGCACGCGTCTTCCAGCTCACCCGCGAGCTTGGCCACAAATCCGACGGCCAGACTATCGAGTGGCTCCTCCGGCAGGCCGAGCCATCCATCATCGCCGCCACCGGCACCGGCACAACCCCCGCGTCCTTCTCCACTGCCTCCCTCTCCCTCCGTTCCGCCTCCTCCCCCATCGAACACAGGCCCGGGACCCACCTTCTCCCGCAGCAACTTGTGCCGTCGACGGCCCCCTTCTTCCTCGGAAAACGGCTCCGCACCGACGAAGACTCCGACGCCGCCGATGCCAAGGACGAGGAGGCTGGCGCCGGCGTCATGACTTATTCGTTAGGCCCCAGCGGTGGTTTCTGGGCCGTTCCGGCGAGGCCTGACATCGGACAGATGTGGAGCTTCACCGCCCCGGAGATCTTCATGCAGCCGCCAGCCATCGCAGGAAGATTTTCTGCCGCAGCACACCTTGTCGGAGATTCGTCGGCGGCTAGGATGGGGAATTATGTTCCGATATCACAGGGCCACCTGAACCTGCTGGCCTCTTTGTCAGGCCCAGCTTCGATGTCCGCCAGTACTAGAAGGGAAGAAGATCCGCCTCCCAGCTGATTCCCGAGACCGTCTTCATCATCAAAGTTAGAGTTCGTTAAATCTACAACAGAGGCATCGTCTTCCTCCTGCCATGTTACCCGATCTCTCATTATTCTATCTCTATGCATGATTTTTTCCACTCTGCTGTTATTCTTACTTTTTGTCATGGCGTTAAATCTTCAAAGCTAGGGTTGGAGATGAGATAATTGATTGTGGATCGAGGAGCAGCAATTGGGGGAAAAACAGCAAGCTCGCAGTCTCATCATGATCGCCGGCCAGCCGTCATTAAACTCCGAATTTGATCGTCGCCTCCGGCCATGATTTGAGGTTTGTGCACAATTGTTTTTACGATTTCTTCGTGATGAAAATAATGTTTAATTTCTAGTGTGAATGTGCGGGGGGGAAATCCATGGAGCTAGCTGGAGCTGTTCCAGTTAGTAATTCTCTCCATTTCTGGATTTCATCTCTAATTCTTCGAGCTACGGGCGATGGGAATATTTGGGATTATGCATAATATTATTAATTCAGGATTATTCCTGCTGAAGTGGCTGGAAATTAAACCACGGCTTTTGTACCTGCTGCAGTGTTTTTAAAGTAATCATTTTATTAACATTTATTTAATTAACTGTAAGATTAAGGCTTTATTTAATACTTACAATAATTGCTCTTAATTTTTTAATTATTTTTTTCTTGTGTCCGGAAGCCGGCCGAAGATTGATGCGCCAACTGAGTCCTAGTTATCTTTAATGTCTCCCTTTTAAATACAATAACGCATACCTTTTTTTTTTTTTTAAAAATATTATTATTATCTGGAATGTGGGTCATTTTGAAACTAAAGGAGCGGAAGAAGAAGAAAGAAACTCATCCTAAAGAAAGCAATTTGACAGAAGCTGTCTTATGAAGGGATCCTGATCCTCTCCATTTCACCTGAAATGGAGGGGTTCCATTTCAAAATCCTGTGAATAAGATTAAAATGCAGTACATCTAATGACTTATATTTTTTTTTCTTAAAAGGAAAATATAAAAGCTTGGAAAAACTGAACCCGTCAGATCTTCCCACACTCTATCTGGACCCTGAAATGGATCTCATCCATTTCAAGTGAAATGGAGAGGATCCTAATATCTTATCAAGGGCGCTCATATTAGCAGCGTACTTTTGGTTATTCGCACTAAAAAATTGAGTTTTTTTTAATAGAATTTCTATTAGCCACAAAAATCGCACTCGTCTCTCTCGTGTTTCCGCCTCCCCTCCAAATCGTGATTCTGTCGACGGCCCTTCCTCATCTCTTTCCGTCCGGCATGAAAGGCTCCAAATCCGGCAAGGGCTCTTCCTCCATTTCTCGAGCGGCGTTCTTTATCCCGACGCGTTCTCCTCCATTATCTGGTGACTATCTTTTTTTACATCCGGCGATCACTCTTCTTCTTGGCGTCGGTGCTCCTCTATTCCGCGATTTTCAAACGTTCTTTCCTCCTCCAGACGGTGTTCTGCTCCTCCCTTTTTTCATTTTTTGAGTACGAACAGCTTTCGTGCCCGCGAATAGTCAATGTTTTAAAAAAATAATTAATGTTTGCGGATAGCCAAAAATGATAATAGTTAAAATCACGGTGCTAATATGTTGCACTATTATTTATTTATTTATTATCACAGGTAGCTAATACATTAACATTGAATTTAAACGATTCCAAACCTAAAAATAGCTATGTCAAAAGTGATGGTTTTAGGTTTAATTTCATATAGAATGAGTAAAAATACAATTATTCCTGATCTAGGGTCCTTTCCGCCGCATTACTCCTCCCACGTCGCAGAATTCTCTTCCCAAATAACCTTCCTGATGGCCAATTGGCCAAAGGACCCTCTTTCTCCATCGCCGCCTTCTTAGCTATCACCTTGGCGATTGGGTATGAATGTATGATATTCATGGCTGAACTCAAGATTTGGTAATACTCATAGCTACTACTTAACTGTAAACTGTGTTCACCAAATTGTTTATGGATTAACCAAAAAGTTTATGGATTAACCAAAAAGTTTATGGACACTATGTTCTGAAGAACACTACAAACAAGAGTTCCATCCTAATAATTTTATACTACAAATTCTATTTTTCAGAAACAACTCATTTTTTTAAACTTAATTTTGAAGCTCTATTTCCATCCGCATCAACTCTCCCAAGAAGAGTCTAATTTATTATGAAGCTGATTTAGCAATAGTCAACATTACTAATATTTTACTCTTATTCAATGAAACAAGAAGATTGTTCACCAAAGAATGAAACAAGTAATACAATAAATATTTTTTCTTATAAAAAAGATGCATACATAAATTTAACAACACTTATACATTGCGCCGATACTGACGCCGCACTTTCGAGTTACCGAAATAAATAAGCTAGCAGAAAGCTCACAAACACATCAAAAGAAATGAACACAATTAATCCTCAAAACAATCCCAACATCTTCTTTTGAGAAAACCCAGTTTCACGGTATTTCGCAGCCATATCTTCGGCCTTGACAATATCTTGACAGCGCTTCGCCTCCGCCATTGCTCTCTTCTCCTCTGCTTCCCTATGAGTTAGAGCAATCTTGTTCCTCATCTTCTCCGCGTATTCCGCCTTTTTCTTCTCCAGTTCTTCCTGCTCAATATTTTTTCTTCTTATCAGCTCCCATCTTGAAGAGTAACAAAATCGACCCTACATTCCTCCATCTTCTCATACAACTAATAATTAGTTTGAGTTGGATGCATAAATTCTAACATTGCATAATAATGTAGCGAAGGGCCAAATTTATGCCACTCCCCACATCACCCACTTAACAATTAAAGCGGTTTAATGAGTTATGGGCCAAAGACTCTCGGCGTTAGAGAGAGTGATGAGAATTTAGTAATCATTCATGCATCATCGCTCGGGGGCACAAAGCATTCCCGCTTAGCAAGGGTCCGGGGAAGGGTCCCATCACGAGGATTAAATGTTGGCAAATCTTGCCCTACATTAGTTTTTACAAAGACTGCTTCGCCTCAAGGTCACACGGCGACACCTCAATTGGTGTGCCAACACTCAATTGAGTTATAGACCAAGACCATACGCGATTACTCGTTAGAGGAAGTGATGAGAATTTAGTAGTCACTCTTTATTGCTCTAAACTATATAGAGAAAACATAGTTAAAAATTGAGGAGGAGGAGGAGGCAAGTGAGAGACATGAAACCTCTATCTTTCTGAGTTCAGCTTCTATTGTTGCCTTTTTTGAGTTCTCCCATGCAGTGATGGAAGCCATCTTCTTAATTGCTCTGCTCGACACAGTAGTGGGCCGGAAGTTCACTCATTAGCAAAACGGTTGATGCAATTGTTACTATGTGTAAAGAGAGTGCTACTAGAATTTATTTATGGAGCTAGGGACACTTTGTATATACAGTATTGAGATTAATAGCAAAACTATGTAGGGCAGAAGTATTATTTCTACATTGATTGGTTACCTGTTTTCAACTTTGGCCTTCTCACTCTCTTCCCAAGCCTTGATTAAAGACATGTTCTTCTCCGTCTCAATCCGCGCAAGAACAGCATCTGTTGAGTGTGCACACATGCAACTAGATTATATTTAAATATAGAAACTACCATTAATTATAGAAATGAGCATCACACATGCGCTATAATGATCCAGAGCCGCTCCGCTCAATTGGTGTTGAGAAGTGAAAGAACTTTATAGTTAAGCGTGTTTGGGCGAAAGTAGTACTGAGATGAGTGATCTTCTGGGAAGTCCCGGTACAGTCCAACTTAACTATCGAGTTTGCTCATCAAAGGGAGGTTGTAGCCATAAACAACCCCCATGTGGGCATGAGATGAGTTGGGTGCTTGGGCTGCAGCCCGGACGACGCCAGCTGGGCCCCGCTGGGTCTCTCTCGGTGAACGTGGTCTAGATGGGAGCCGGGGCATGGGTCGTCACACACACTCTCCCTCTCCCTCACTCTCTCTCTTAGAGGTGAAGATGGAGATAGAGATAGAGATAATCATAAACATTAGAACTTGCATCTATTAGTTGTACCGCCAGAGCCTTTTCCAGTTGAAGGAAGATCCGCAACCCGCTCTGTTCTCACAAAGCAAAGAACAGAGTAGTTATAATTAAAACACACCAACATTAATTTCATGAAGAAGAAAAAACAGAGTAGTTATTGAACAAGAATCCTTACCATCCACTACGGCTAATGCCTTGGACTCGTCGGGCTTCTCCTCCGCGGACGACACGATCATCGACTTCTCCTCCGTCAAGTCCTTTGCAGGCTCTGCCGGCGCCGGCGGTGGATGAGAAGCCTCCTCAGCGGCCTCCTCTACCGCCACCTCCACCTTGTGCAAATCCTCTTCCCCCATTCTCTCTCTCTGATTTCCTTCAAACAAAGCTGGCCGGCTAAACAGTATTTTATTATATATCTAAACTGAAGTTTCTTCCTTTATTTATAGGAGGAGGATGATGATTTCGATGATAAGTTTTTAAATCATATAAACTTATATATAGAGGTTAGTATTTTGTAGAGAAAAGGCTCTGATCTCTATTTTTGTCCACTTTCTTGCTGATTTGTTGGGAGAGGCCAGAGTTTTGACGTCCCAGTAGAGGTGTTGTTGCGGGTTCTGAAGGTCACGAGGTAGTACTGGGAGCAGTCTCTTGCAAAAAGGTGATTGTTATCCGCACTGCAGTTTTGGTTATTCGCAAATATTTTTTTCCTAATTTTTCGTGCCTTTTGGAAATACGTCTTGTACATGCATTTTCAGGAAAAGTGTTCAACATCAAAGTTGTAGATCTCATCGAGATCTACAACTTTCTTGTTGAACACTTTTCCTGAAAATGCATGTACAAGATGTACTTTGGAAATACACCCAGATTTCGCGCCTTTTAGAAATACGTCTTGTACATGCATTTTCAGGAAAAGTGTTTAACACGAAAGTTGTAGATCTCGATGAGATCTACAACTTTGGTGTTGAACACTTTTCGTAAAAATGCATGTACAAGACGTATTTCTAAAAGGCGTGAAAAATTGGGAAAAAAAGTGCGGATAACCAAAACTGTAGTGCGGATAACACTCACCTACAAAAATGTAAGGTTTTGAAAATCGGACCGGACATCGAACCGGCGGAGAGAAAGGTTATGATTGAACCGGTCCAACCGATTCAACCGGACCGGTATATATATATATATATATATATATATATATATATATATATATATATATATATATATATATATATATATATATATATATATATATATATATATATATATATATATATAAAGAAAATAAAAAATAAACATTACCTTAAAAATTTACCATAATTTATTATCATATATTGTGATACAAATAAAATAATCTATAGCTTTGTTTTGCTTAACGTTTTTGCTCCGTTGAGTTTGGACAAAACCGACATTGTAAAAGAGTAATAGAATGAAGATTTGAAACGACATTGTATGAAGTTTCTTATATAAGGTCGACGTTCTAGAGTGACGGTTCATAACCACCATGTTGATGATCGTCACCGTCGTATCAAATGGAACGTAAATTTTATTTGAAGAATAGATATATGTATATATTAAAAATATATCTAAAGTGAAAAATGTAAGTTAAGATTTGCCTTCATTTCACTTTTGTGGTGGGACTCTTCCCCAAGAACAATTTTTGGGTACGGTACTCGCACAGCTACAGTGCTGTGCGAGTGTCCATCCAACCGTGTGCTCGCACATCAAAAATTGTGCGAGTGCATCAAAAATTATACGAGTACATTGATGTGCAATCGAACGTCTGGATGCGGTACTCGGACGGCACTGTAGCTGTGCGAGTACCGTATCCAAAAATTGTTCCTTCCCCAGACCCTTGCTCTTCCAGGATGTCTTCTGACTCTTCTGGGCAGGGCTGTCTTTTATGTTGGTGAAATGTTGATTTATAATAGGACTAGTCCAATGTTTTTTTAGATAAATTAATCACTATGAATTTATGTTGGAAATATGTTTTATTTTAATTTCTTAAATTGGTTTTTAAGTATGATCATAAATTTTTACATGATGCACCCCATCATTCTCAGTACCTAAGCTTCAGAGTATACCTAAATGTTTATCATGATTATTTCTTTCACTGTTTATCGTAATTATATTGTTTTTGCCGAACATTTATATTTATCATTCTTAAGTACATACTATAAATTTTGTGGACTTATAAATATATGATTATTTCTATTTTTGTGTCATATTTGTTGCGGGTTACCTGGCTTTTTTCCCGGTCCGGAAATCGGACCGCCTTAGCTCGGAGTCGAGTCGGGCGCGCAATCAGTTAAAAAAAACCGCAGTAATGGACATGAGACGTTTTTGACGTGGAAAACCCGGAAAGGGCGAAAAATCACGTGCCTGAAACTGTGCCGAGCCAAAATCCACTAGCTTTTTAAAGTGTTACAAAGATTCGTTTGATCTCGGAGGACGACAGACCGATACTCTGTTACAAGTACGGTAAATGAGAAAAAACAACTACGTCTTTGGAGCCTCGATGTAAGCGCTCCGGCCTTGAGATGACACTGAGGTCGTGGAAACTTGGTGGAAGCGTTCCTGCTAAAAAATATTTAAAGTCCACGGAGCTTCTGACGGCTGCACTCTCGTTGACACAGAACCTAGATGGGAGCGCTCTCGCGAATGCCGGCGGTTGAAATCACTTGAGACGTGAGGAAACCGTAGTGCAAGGAGAAGAGCGGAGCGAGTTCCTGAGCGAAAGACCGACCTAAGACCATGATCTCACTAGAAAACCTCAGAGCTCTCTATTGGCTCTGTAGTTGCTTGTCTTGAAATGAAGTCTTGAAGACCTATTTATAGTTTTTTGGAGGAGCACGTCAGTAATTACGCCGGGGAATAATTTATGCTGACGAATGACGTCACTCCATTTTGATCACGTGGATCACAATTTTTGTTGAAATGACAAGAGTGCTCCCTTCCCCCGAGCAGTTCGGGGGGCCTAGGTATGGTGCCCGATGGCGACGGCGGCGGCCGGAGACAGCGAGGGTCGTCGGCGGCGATGGCCGCCGCTGCGCGGGCGCGCGGGAGCAAGTTGCCCGTGCGCGGGAGCGCACAACGCGACCGCGCGCTGCCGGGCTCGCGCGTGCGCTGCATGCTGCCGCGTTGTGCCCGCTGTGCCGGCGCGCCGTGCGCCCGCGCTGTCATGATGGGGAGTGCACACGGTTTTTCCTTGTTCTTGAATGTTTTCGAACATTTTGGGTGAGCGCGGCCCAGCGTGTGCGGCTCACCTAGTCGGATTAGCTTGCCCCCATGTCCTTGGATCAAACCTCCTGATTTTACTTAGAAAATTTAAGGGAATCACATCAATATTAAATTGATGGGATTTTCAAAATTGATACTTTAGGCCGGGTAAAGTTTGTTTATATTTCACTTTTTAAGGTAATTATATTGTGCCTTTCTTTTATTAAAATAATTGAATGATCTTTTATAGGTTCATTTATCTTTCAAAACAGCTAAAATTGAAATATATTAATAATTTAAAAAATCATTTATTGTTTAAGGAAAAAATAATTATTATGATCGTTTCTTAACTATTTTAAAGTATAATTTTCTGTTCCTCCTCAAGTGCTGTCTTTTGGAACAGCTGTGAGGCTTATATTATTTAAAAATAGTGAAATGAAACCTTGACATCTAAACAACCATCAAGTGCTTTTCAAAAAGCAAAACATGTTTTTAAAAATACTTTCCCAAACAGCGTTTGGATAATTGGATGGAAGAATACCAAACATTCTTTTATTTGCCTAATAATTCGTCTGGACTTTTTCTCAAGATTTCATTTATTATATTGAGTGGAAATCAAACTTCGTAAACCTATGCCAGTCATTTTTTTAAGCACACTGGGAATTAGCTGTAAAAAGATGGAAAAGTAATTCAGATGGACTTATTCTAAGAATTTTTTTAATTTTTTTATACTGTGAGTGTAAGTGGATCACAACCAATACACGATCTGTTTGGCACGGCGGTAGTGATCGTGAACATGATGATTATGAATTCATCATTCACGAACGTCTAACCTCACCTAAGAACATTCATCGACTTTTATGTTCAAAAGAGCTTTTATTTTCTTCATGGTGGTCATAACCCTTCCAAACCCACAGAAGCAAAAAAGCTGTGCGAAACAGCGCCTAAGGTGAATAAAATCAAGAATGCCTTAGACTATTTATATCTTTAAATATGTACCATTATACCTCGGAGATTAGTGTGCCGCATTATATTAATCAATTGATGGGTTTCACTTTCATTTATAGAAGGAAAGAGCCACCCCATTATCTCCACCTAAGGAAAATCATGAGTGGCCCCACCCCCCATAATCTCTCATAATGATGGGAGTTATGGGGGCGGCACCCACTCCCTCCCCTCATGGGAGAAACCCCCTCCGGAAAAACCACCGCCGGCGAGTGGCCTAGCCACCGTCGGCGGCCGGCCCTCCCTAACCCCTTGCCATGGCCGGCCACGGCCGCCCCGCCGCGGCTAGGCCGTGGCCGGCCTGGTCATGGTCGGCCACGGCCGTCCCGGCCTAACCCCTCGCCATGGCCGGCCACGGCCGCCCCGGCTGCGCCGTGGCCGGCCACGACCTCCTTTGCCGCGGCCGGCCCTCCGGAGGGCCACCGCCGTAAGGCGCTCAGCCGGCCACTCCTGCCGCCGGCTGCCCGGTCGCCGCCGCCGCCGTGGCGGCTCGCCATCATGGGAGGCCTCCCCACCATCCGATCAGGGGGGAGGCTCTCCTTGCCGTCCGATCAAAGGGGTAACCACCCATTATCCCACCACTTTAGTGGTGGGGCCCGCCATAATCCACCCCTAGAGGCTATAAAAAGACCCCTAGAGGATCCTTATTTCTCACCTTTTTCTCTCCCCCGGTTCTTTTTCTTCTTCCTCAGGTGAGAGCTCTCCCGCCTCCTCCACCAACTCGGCCTCCGCTCGCCGTGAACTACCAGCAGCCACCGGCGGCCACCAACGGCTAATAACAGCTATAAGCACCCCACCAGCGCGCGGTCAGCAAAGGGACGCCCAAGACCGCAAGGAAGCTGAACGAAGAAGACAGTCGAAGCCAGCAAGCGCGCGCCGCTCCGAGCACGCGTGCCAGAAGCATCCCGTGCATTCCCTCGTCTAAAGTTACTTCCGCGGAGCAGCCTGTTGCCCGCAGGAGACTACAGTCTCTCTCTCCCCTCAAGTTGTAACGGGAGCGGCCTGTCGCCCCGATCCACCAAAGCATACTGTAATCACCGAAAGCTAGTGGAATTTGACCGGCACAGACCCGGTCACGTGGTTTTTTATCCATTTAAGGGGTTTTTCCACGTCATCAAGACTTGTGTCTACTGTCCAATTTCATTGACTGTGTGCGGGCATCGAGTTAGTCCGCAACATCAACTAATGAATTACTTCTTATGAAGGATAATGTGAAGAGTGCACTGAACTTTATGATGTTTTGACAGTTTAGACATTTTAAATGTGTATTGTATGTGTGTGTGTGGAGAGAACTCAACATTAAAAAAAACCATATCATAACTCTAACGACAAGTCTACTCGATAAATTATGGCTTAGTTTGGTACAGCTTCTTCCAGCTCTGGATAGGCGAAATTCCCGACCAGGCTACCACCCTGCCCAACGTAGCCCTAAGACATTGATTTCACCAAAATTTATATACGAACAGTTAAATCTCCCGTTCAAAATTTTTTTTTGCGACTATAATCTGTTTGTGAATGTTAGGAATTATCATTTCCTTTTAAAACCATAATATTGGAGCGACTTGCTTAGGTCGCACACCCACGTGCACTTCTGCCATTATTTTCAAGCTATATATCATCATGGCTGACGTCTTTGCTGAATGCGATTTATATTTTCCTAATTTTAAAATTTTCTCCCATTTTTAGAACCCAAATAAACTTAAATAAATAGATAATGTATATAATTAAATCATAAAACATAATAAGATTATGTGTTACTTGTGCAAGCATAAGTAAATATTGAAATATGTACTATTTTTTTAAATAAAAACCTATATTTTAAGTCCTTATTCGTCATTTTTTTTGACAAATTTGGCTGCCGGGCCTAGTCGGTTTTTTTCCGGGCCGAAGCCGGGCGGGCTTTTCGGGCCAGGGTTTTTTTTTTTTTGTTGCAAACTACTGCCCACTAATGATAATTGATTATTCTAAAAACTAATTTCCTCCTATCGCCGCGTGTCGTTCATCCGCATGGTGCGGGAGAACCTATTTCTTTCAACGCCTTTCATCTTCGGGATCTCGAGGCGGCCACAAGTTCCTCAAACAGGGAGGGAGGGAGGGAGCGAGAGAGAGAGCAGGGCCAGGGAGTGAAGAAGATAGAGGGAGATGGCGGGGCAGATCGGAGTGGCGGCGGCGCCGTTCACTTTCGTGTCGCACGTGCTGGGAGTAGTCGCGGCGGTGCTGGTTCTGTTCTGGTGCATCCACTTCCGCGGCGGCCTGGCCTTCGAGGCCGTCAACAAAAATCTCATATTCAACGTAATTCTTCTTCCCCCCACCTCCCTCTCCTTCTCAAACTCCTAACACCCTGTTTCTTCTGTTCATATATATATTTTCTATACCAATCGATTCAGATTATTTGCAATCTAAAATGGATGGATGGATGGATGGATGGATCAATAGCATGCAGTTGAAGATTTGCTTCTAATTAGTTGCTGCTGCATCTGATTTCTTTAGGCCCTACAGAATATGCTGTCTTTTGCCATTTCTGTTTCCTCCTATTTTAAAGTATTCCGTAGGAAGTCTGTGTTAGGTTAATTGCAGGAGCTGAGTTCTGCAGCACCACCGTCTTAACAAAACTAGTTCTACTGTTCTTTCCCACATAGTCTATCCATCCATGGAGGAGGTTATCCCTTTCATCTTCTTCAACTGGGACAACAATCATCTCTGGTGCTGTGGGGAAAGCAGAGGAGAAGTCGTAATTAGTGAAGGAGTCATGTGAAGAGATTAGAAATGAATGGAAATGTGTAATCTAGCAGTTAAGTAGGAGTTAAGCAAGCACCCTTGTCTCAGGTGAATCAGAAACAACTAAAATGGTTGCGAGCCGTCTGAGAGAAATTGAAGAATTTCTCTTCTCTGTTTGGGGATGCATGTTTGAGGGGAGGTGGGAAAAGGAAATCGTTGAGCTACAGATGGTGATAATTACAGAGCTTGCTGGTCATGCTGAAATGAGGAGGAGGATTGTCAGAAGCTCGAGAAATAACAGTTTCAGCTTTTCCTTCCACCCGACAAATTAATTTGCTTAATTTCAGGTGCAATCCATGCAGTTATTATAGGTGACTGTTATTAGCACCGCACTTTTGGATATTCGCACTTTTTTTACTCTTAATTTTCCGCGCCTTTTGAAAATACTCCTTGTACATGCATTTTTAGGAAAAGTATTCAACACGAAAGTTGTAGATCTCGTCGAGATCTACAACTTTCGTGTTGAACACTTTTCCTAAAAATGCATGTACAAGGAGTATTTTCAAAAAGCGAAATCTGAGCGTATTTCTAGAAATATGCTTTATACATGCATTTTTAGGAAAAGTGTTCAACACGAAAGTTGTAGATCTCGACGAGATCTACAACTTTCGTGTTGAACACTTTTCCTAAAAATGCATGTACAATGAGTATTTTCAAAAGACGCAGAAAATTAAGAGTAAAAAAAGTGCGAATATCCAAAAGTGCAGTGCTAATAACAATCACCTTATTATATACTTGAGATGCTGGTGACATTATGAGATTGTTTTCTATGTACATGAAATAATTAAAAAAAAAAGCACAGTTTTTTCACCTGATGTAATTCTACATTTGGAATATCAAAATTTAAGTTGTTTTCTAATTTCTTTCTTATGCTGATTTCTTCTTTCAGCTTCATCCAGTTTTTATGCTGATTGGTTTCATAGTCATTGGTGGTGAAGGTATGCAAGAAGTTAGGGGCCTCCAATTTTTGCCCATCTAGTGCCTTAATCTGATCTCTTTTTTTGTTTTTTGTTTTTTTTTTTAAAAATCTGATATTGTGTGAATAAACATCAGCCATAATAAGCTATAAAAGTCTTCCATTGAGCAAAGAAGTGAAGAAGCTGATCCATTTGATCCTTCATGCAACTGCAATTGTTCTTGGTATTGTTGGAATCTGGGCTGCCTTCAAGTTTCATAATGACAGTGGAATTGTTAATTTGTACAGCCTTCATTCCTGGGTTGGTATTGGAACCATCAGCTTATATGGCATTCAGGTCAAGGCTTCTCCGAAATTCATCCCCATTATTCTTATAGCTGTACTGAGTCAGGTTCATGTTAAAAATACTCTCATGATCTTCCCCTGCAGTGGATTTATGGGTTCCTGACGTTCTTCTACCCCGGGGGAGCCGCCGGACTGAGACGTTCCTCGCTTCCCTGGCACGTTCTGTTTGGGCTCTTTGTCTACGTGTTGGCCGTGGCTACCGCCGAGTTAGGGTTCTTGGAAAAGCTCACGTTTCTTCAGAGTGGCGGCCTCGCGAAGTACGGTTCCGAAGCCTTCTTGGTCAACTTCACCGCGCTCGTCGTCATTTTGTTCGGCGCCTTCGTTGTGATCTCCGCTGTTGCTCCTGCCCACGTCGAAGATCCCCGAGGTTATGTTCCCATTGCGTAGAGCTTAATACGCATCTAGTGTCGTATTTCTACCGCCAGAGTTCCCGCAAACCAGTGTTTATGTATGCATTTGATAAAGACTGTTCATTCATGTCATAAAAAGAATGTCGAACTCATATTCAGGGATGGACCATGACATGTTTCAGGGCCGTGTAGAATCAATATTCAAATTTACTAGTGGTTCCTGTTTTAGGGTTTCTAAAGCAATCAGAAAGGCCAAGCTGAAGCACCCTATAGCCGCTGAGAATAAAGTTCTCCTAAAATATGTTTCTCCTTTCTTTGTTTCTGTATGATTTGTAAATCCCAAACCATTTGTGTTAGCATGTTAAGAAATGAGAGTCATGGATATCTTCAATTCCATGCATAAAAAATGGGATTTTTTGAGGTTGTAACCTTCATTGGGAAAATTCTGGGGCTGTGCCAATCAAGCTATGACCACATAAGTAATGGGATTCTAACCTAAATTGTTACTATTAAGTTTCCAAACCTCTCCCAAGGGTAAGTATAATTAATTATAGGTTGAAACAAACAAAATCTCCCCTTGAGCTTGGCTATGATTTTGGAGAGGTTTGGCCATCAAAGTGGTTGTGTTGTCTTGAAAGGAGTTGTGCTCTAGCATTTCAATTGGTGGTTCTCTCTGCATGAGCGTTTAATAGGGAAATTGTTTCTGCAGCTTATTTCCCGATAAGTGGTATCGGGAAGTCGAGGATTCCATTGAGATCTAATTATGTTTATGCAGTTTGTGGCTCCAATTACATTGCAGTATTTTTCTCTCCCTACTCATGGCGAAATATTACCGTCCGGGTATTGGTTGAAACTGGGACACATACCAGCCATTGATTTACCTCCGAATTTTAAAAAAATGTCGGAAAGTATATAGTTTTTATCTCAGATATATCGCCTTTACACATAGCGGTCGGCGATTGGTCCAGTTGCAACCCATACCCTGATGGTAATATTTCCCCCGATGGTAATATTTCCCCTACTCATTTTCTCACCGGCATAAACTATTTTGATTGATAGAGAATTAGAGATGACACAAATAGTAAACCTGACCTACCATGCAAGAAGGTTTGTGGCACTACACATAATTGAAGCCGGTTGTACGTTAAAATATTTGCAGTACTGTACTGCAACCTAAATAGTACAACAACACCCTGTCAATATAATGTGGGAATAGAGCATTCTCCCTTTCAATGCTCACAGCAAAGTTTGGGAGATTTTGTATTGCTAATGGCAGCTAAGGAGCTCCGACTGGGACCACCTGAGCACACACGAGTCTACTTGTTCACACACAAAAAAGAACGGCCGACTTTGGTGTGTTCTCAGGTCGCCCCCGCCGGGCCTCGAGCTTGCAATTTTCAGCTTAAAGGTAAGTTCACGCCTTAACCACAGTGTTCACAATCACCAACGAAACCTAACTCTTATCTACTTTTATGTTTAAAAATAATTGTGTGCGGAGGTCATAAACTTTGTTCTAGTGAATTTATATCTAAGTTCACGAGAGCAAAAACTCAACAGACCCTTAATTTCAATTCAAATCCACATTTTCACTCTTACAATTTGTTTTAATGTACTTTTTCTCAGTTCCTTGAAACAAAACAAAAGAGCCGAAGTATGAGTGGCAAGTGAGAGCAAGATTTAGGGTTCGTTTGACGCAGCTTATTGGTTCCGATGAGTTTGTGTCGCAGCTTATTGGTTCCGATGAGTTTGATCAAAAATGCCATTATCATAGAATGTGTGTTTGACAAGACAAAAGTTATAAATGCTACCAAAAAAATAAACTAGTTTTGAGCATAAAATGTATGAATATTTTTGAGGTGAGGTCAGACATTCACGAACAACGGTTCATTACCGTCACCACTGTGCCAAACGAAGCCTTAGGCTTCATTTGGCACAGTGGTAGCGGTCATAAACGCATGAGTTAAACCGTCATTGGTTAAGGATCACCTAACAAACATCATCTGTTTGAACATAAGAGTGGATGAAATGGCAATTTAACCCCCATGTTCATGACTGCCACCACCATGCCAAACGGAGCCTTAGGCTCCGTTTGGGGGAACTTATTTTCACCGGTCAAGCGGTTACGACCGCATGAACCGGGCCATAATTAAGGTCTGGTTCATGCGGTCGTAACCGCTTGACCGGTGAAAATAAGTGCTTCCAAACGAAGCATTAATATCATATTAGATAAGTGAAATATAAGTAAGGCTTAAAAATATTAATTTCTACGGGCAGTTTTGAATGTGAGTTCTAGTAGCCTAGCCCATCAGAGAATGCTAGTCTGCCCACCTACCGCATCAATTTTTTTTTTAAAATTTTTTCTTTTTAAAATCAACATGTTTGATGGACAAAAAACCTGCACAATACACGCAGTTATTGGGAAACTCGTGCATACTTGAGCGCTTAATACAACCAATTGATTTATTAAATTCCAGCATGGTATGGGAGCAGCTTAGGCCCAAAGACCTTCCCTGCTCATGAGGGGGGCATGTTCAAAATATAGTTAGTTCCACATCAAAAAGCTTATAATGCCTCGTGCACTTAATGTGGATTTTTTTGCCTCCCATCCTACAACCAATTATGTAGTGTGATATTTCGGAGGAGATTGCAAATGATATTTGGCCGTAATACCTGCTGTTGCCAGGATCACAACCACGCTGGTTCTCTGCAGATGTTCGTTCCTCAGGGAGAGTTACGCAGCAGCGCCCACGTCCTAACACAGTTTAAAAATTAATTTTTTAGATTTTAAGAATAATAGGCCCACAGAATACTTGAAGCATAACTGGAGATTAAACGCCCACCCTATGGAAAATTTGGGAGCGCATTGTCTGTCGTGCAGAAATGTACATAGTAGTGTTCAAGAGGATGATGGATTTGGCATATCACTCAATTCCCTCTCCCATTTGCAAGTAGATTTCACTTGGTTTCTATTTGTACGGCCAGCTGTTGGTTTGTACTTTATATTGCTGTCTTCGTGTGATTTCACTTGCTTTGCTATAGCTGTGTTGGCCGGCTGGAAGTCCCTTGGAATTTAGATGCCTTTTGGGCTGTTGTTGATAGATGTCTTGGGCTGCAACAAGAGGCTCTTATTGGCTACACTTGATGACTCTTGTGGCTTCCATTTGAGACTCTTATTGACTGCCCCTGGTAACTCTTTTTGGCTGCCTTTTGTATTAATTGTTGATCTTTTCTTACTTGTATTATTAGGCTTAGCTCAAGTTGCTCAAATTTGACAACATAATCCAAATCTGATGTTACATCATTACATGTTACGATTTGTAAATTCATCTAAGTTTTTCCCGCCTTAGACAACTCCTATTGAGTCGTAGTTGTAATCATCGTATGAATTAAATCGTATCTAATTAGCGGCGCAACTCTAAAGTAAATGATTTCACTGATACTGCAGTGGATGACGTCAGGTGATAGGCGCGATGAAAATTCTGGTGCTGATAAAGGCAAGGGAAAAATAAAGAGCTTTAATTATGCTTAGCTTTAACTTATTTTCAGAATAGAAGTTGTATCACTTTTTCTCATACTATAAAAAGTATTTTCGTGATTGTGCATTGACATGAAATTGAAGTAGTTCAAATATTTGAATCACTGATAACTAGAAATCGCTGAAGGATGCGAAATTCGAAGTAGTGAGAACTAAGCGATGAGTTCTAAGGGGAGTTTTAAATAAATCACACATTTCGTGTAAATCGACATCAATACAAATATGAATAATTAAGAATCAAAAACAAAAGAAAAGATGAATGAAAAATATCATGCATCGATGCGTAGGAAATGATAAGGGTTAACCCAGTAGCTATGGCGGAGGGTGAATAGTCTATGGCAGAACACTCTTGAGCTGTATATGCGGCCATTGAAGACCAAAAGCCGTTGAAGGCCCAGAGATCGTTGAAGATCAAGATGCATTTGAACATACCATTATGATTTCCTAAAGATAAACACAAAATTTGATGTGGAATTGTATATGAATGAAAAAAATGATATGAATGAAAAGAATGACAATGCACCTGAAATGAATAGGTTATGAATTAAGCGAAGACGAGAATAAATGAAAAGAAATGCATAGTAAAGATAAAGAAATGCAAAGACATTGTAGAACAAATAAAGAGAATACGAGTATTTGAAATATAACTTAATGTAGCATTCACACTGCACATTTCTTACTGATTTTTATGGGAATATTTATTGCACTAATTTAATATGTAGCATATTGCTACTCGCTTAGTCATATTCTTGTTGGGGTTGTGGAACACTTCCGGTCCTCTTGTTTCTCACACCGGGTTCGCCCACGTGAGCTTAGAGGAATCGAAGTGTGATCCCCCCTCGACATCTCTGGGACCCACGACAGCGGGGGTCCGGGGGCGGCTGCCCCCGGCGGAGGTCCCGCTGACCGGACAGCGGGCAGGGGTCCAGGGGACAGCGTCCCCGGTGGGGGCTCGGGGGCAACGCCCCCGGACCAAATTTTTCTGAAGGGAATTCTTTGGATCGGCGATCGTCGAACGCTATGGTTCGACGATCGACGATCGTCGACTGATCCTTGGGTCGACGGTCGCGATCGTCGACCGGCCTTTTGGGTCGACGATCGGCGATCGTCGACCGGTCTTGCTTGGTCGACGATCGGGGTTGCCGATCGTCGACCGGCCTTTTGGTTCGACGATCGGCGATCGTCGACCGGCCTTGCTTGGTCGACGATCGGGGTTGCCGATCGTCGATCGACCTTTTTTTTTCGGTCGACGATCGTGGTTGCCGGCAGACGTTTATATACGTTGTTTTTCCCCGATTTAGGGATACGGATTCATTGCAGTCTGCGGCGGCGTATTTTTTTGGAGGCGATACGAGGTATCTCGGAGAGATCGATCCAGAAGGTATTCTTCTATGGTTTTCTTGTCCAGAAGAGAGGAGAAGAGGTAGGATCGGATTTGATCCTTGCAACCTTTGTAATCTGTTTCTTTTTTTGGTGAATACAAGAAGGAAGAAGAAGGGGAGAGAGGACGTAGCCCGGTTTTGGGTGAACCTCTGTAACATCTTGTGTTTGTGATTGCTCTGTGTTTTGTTCTGTGTTTGTTATTCGATATTCGGATTTCTGCTTCTCGGCACCCCGGATTTCCTACATTTGATATCAAAGCGAGGTTCTCTCGATTCTTGGAAATGAGTTCAGGAGGAGTGCGGATCGAGATAGAGAAGTTTGATGACAGTCGATTTGATCTGTGGAAGATGAAGATGGAAGATCTGTTGGTGGATCGAGATTTGTGGGGAGCAATAGCGGATGATCCACCGAAAGAGAAATCTACGGAGGAGGTTGTTGCAGCCTGGACAAAAGCCGATCGGAAAGCCAAAGGTCTGATCCGGCTGTTTCTTACAGACTCTGTTTTAACAAACGTCATGGAGGAAACTTCGGGCCAAGGTTTATGGCGGAAGTTGGAGACTCTGTACCAGAGCAAATCTCTGGTGAACAAGTTGCTGTTGCGGAAGAAGTGGTACAACTTGAAGATGCATGAAGGCGGTTCGTTCTCAGAGCACCTGACAAATTTCAACACGGTTGTGGGTCAGTTGATCTCTATTGGTGAAAAAATCTCTGATGAAGATAGGGCCATTACCTTGCTCTGTTCATTGCCAGACTCTTGGGACAATGTTATTGTTGCCATTGGGGGAAATGGAGATAGGGCTCTAACCTGTGAGTCAGTGTGTGCAACACTTCTATCGGAGGAAACCAGGAGAGCAGGTTCCGAGAAGACAAGCAAAGGTGCATTGAGTGTATCCAGATCTCGCCCTCAATGGAGGGATAATAAGCAAGGTGGATCTAGAGACAAGTCTCGGGGTAGATCCAAGAGCAGAGAAAGAGAGAAAGAGAAGAAGCCTGTACGTTGCTGGAAGTGCAATGAGGTTGGGCATGTGAAGTCTCAATGTCCAAACAAGGCTATTCAGAAGAAGGAGGCAGGGTCAACTTTGGGTGCTAAGAAGGAGACCGATGGCGGTGACATGTACATTGCGGCTGCTTGTGTTGCCCATCAGGATGCTGATGTGTGGTATGTTGATACAGGAGCCTCTTACCACATGACTCCTCATAGACACTGGTTCTGTGAATATGAGAGGTTTGAGGGTGGTGATGTCATGCTTGGGGATGATACTGCAGTGCAGATCATTGGTCGTGGCAAGGTGATGCTGAAGATGGCCGACGGGACCATGAAGACCCTTCCGGGGGTGATGCACATTCCTGGGATGAGCAGGAATCTGATCTCGGTGGGATCTATGGCTGATGCGGGAGTTTGCTTCAGCTGTGACATGCACTCATGCAGGATGACCAGAGGGGCGATGGTGATCGCCAAAGGTGTTAGGCATGGAACACTGTACAAGCTACTTGCTGATACAGTGGTGCCTAGTGGGGCCTTCATCTCTGAAGGCCAAGAGGAGGACCAGGAGGAGCAGTCCAGGCTGTGGCACCAGCGGCTTGGACATATCAGTGAGAAGGGGATGTCGGCTATGACATCCGGCCAGATGGTGGAGGGTGTGCCCATGTGCACCTCGAGCTTTGGGTTCTGCGAGCATTGCCTACTTGGCAAGCAGAACCGGGTTAGCTTTCAGGGAGCAGGGACGAGGGCCACCGGTTTACTGGATCTTATTCATAGCGATGTATTCGGACCTACTCCAGTTCCATCACTTGGTGGAGCTAGGTATTATGTATCTTTCGTTGATGATTATTCTCGCTATTCCTGGCTTTATTTTCTCAGGTCCAAGGCAGAAGTTCTAGACAGGTTCAAGGAGTTTAAGAACCTGGTGGAGAACCAGTTGGAGAGAAAGGTGAAAGTCCTCCGTTCTGATAACGGAGGGGAGTATTGCTCGGATGCCTTCGAGCAGTACTGTACTGAGCAGGGGATTGCACGTCAGAAGACCACGCCGTATACTCCAGAGCAGAATGGAGTGGCGGAAAGGCTCAATCGGACCTTGATTGAGAAAGAGAGGTGCATGCGCAGTTGGGCCGGTTTGGGGAAGGAGTTCTGGGCTGAAGCGGTAGCTACCGCTAATCATTTGAAGAACAGGTCCCCTACATCTGCAGTGAAGGGGTGTACCCCCTTTGAGGCCATATTTAAGGAAAAGCCAAAATTGGCTTATGCTCGTGTTTTTGGATGTGATGCATACGTTCACATTCCAAAGGAGAAAAGGGGGAAGCTGGATATGAAGTCCGAGCGGTGCATCTTTGTGGGCTACAAAGATGGCATCAAGGGATACAAGCTTTGGAACCCGGTGACGAAGACGGTGACGTATAGCAAGGATGTGGTCTTTCATGAAGTCCGTCCTCAAGTCACTACACGAGTGGAAGAAGAGAAGGATGCAGAGAAGCTGGTAGTGGAAGGGAGCATGGAAGCCTCCTTGGAGGATGCTCAGATTACTACTACAGAAGGTTCGGATTCAGATTCTGAATCTGATGACTTGGAAGAGGTGGGCTTTGATGATGAGTCAGAAGAGGAGGTTGCTGATGCTCCACTTTTGAGGCGCTCAACGAGGGAGAGGAGGGCACCACTCCGGTTTTCCCTTAGTGCTGTTGGAGCACAATATTGCTTGAACATGCTTGGAGAAGATCCCATTTCAGCCAGGGATGCGAGGTCGAGGGCTGATGCAAATCAGTGGGAGCTTGCTATGGAGGATGAGATGGTTTCCTTGCGGAAGAATCAGACTTGGGGTCTGTGCAAGCTTCCGAAAGGAAGGAAGGCCATTGGAAGCAAATGGGTCTTCAAGCAGAAGGTGAAGGCTGATGGCACTGTGGAGAAATATAAGGCAAGGTTGGTTGCCAAGGGATTCTCACAGGTTGAAGGTGTGGACTACGACGAGATTTTCTCGCCGGTGGCCAAGCTCACTTCTATCAGGATGGTTCTCTCCATTGCGGCTGTGCATGATCTGGAGATTGAACAAATGGACGTGAAGACGGCGTTTCTTCACGGGGATTTGGAGGAGGAGATTTACATGCGGCAACCTGAAGGATTCGAGGCCAAGGGCAAGGAGGATCAGGTGTGCAGGTTGAAGAAGTCCCTTTATGGACTTAAGCAATCTCCGAGGATGTGGTATCAGAAGTTCGACACCTACATGCTGGAGTTGGGTTTAGAAAGGTCGAATTCTGACCACTGTGTGTATTTCCAAAGGAAGGGAGAGCACTTCACTTTTCTGACACTCTACGTAGATGACATGCTGCTCGTAGGGAATAGTGTCAAGATGACCCAACAGTTGAAGAAGCTGCTCTCTGCCAAGTTCGAGATGAAGGATTTGGGGCCAGCAAGTGTGATCTTGGGGATGCAGATTACCAGGGAAAGAAGCGAGAAGAAGCTTTGGTTGGGGCAGCAAAGGTACGTCGAAGAGGTGTTGAAGAAATTCAACATGGCTGATTGCAAGCCTGTTGGTGCCCCTATGCCCGTTGGGGAAAAGCTATCTGCGGAGATGTGTCCCAAGACACATGAAGATATTGAAGACATGGCTAAAGTTCCATATGCTAGTGCAGTGGGAAGCTTGATGTACGCCATGGTTTGCACTCGGCCTGACATTGCTCAAGCTGTGGGAGTGCTGAGCCGGTATATGGCCAAACCAGGGAAGGAGCACTGGAGTGCGGTGAAGCGAGTGTTCAGGTATCTTCGTGGAACTTCAGATTATTCTATATGTTATGAAGGTGCTGAAACTGGAAGAGTCCTGGACGTGGTTGGACATGTGGACTCTGACTGGGGAGGTGATCTGGATAGCAGGAGGTCCACCAGTGGGTATGTTTTTACTTTATTTGGTGGTGCTATCAGTTGGATGAGTCGACGGCAAGGAGTGGTGGCACTCTCGTCGACGGAAGCAGAATACATGGCTCTTACTCATGCCAGTAAGGAAGCCATATGGCTGAGAAGGTTGTGCTGGGAGCTCGGTTTTGAGCAAGGTCCTGTGAAGATTTGGTGTGACAGTCAGGGGGCTATTCAGTTAGCCAAGAATCCTGCATTCCATGCTAGGACCAAGCATATTGATATTCAATATCACTTCATCAGGGAGAAGGTGGAGAAGCAGGTGGTTCAACTGGAGAAGGTTGATACCAAGGTGAACAGCTCAGATTTTCTTACCAAGGCTAGGCCTGTTGCTAAGTTTCAATGGTGTGCAACAGCAGTGGGGTTGAAGAGGAAGATTGGAGGAGCTGCTCTTATCTGCGGAAGTTTTCCAACAAGTGGGAGAATGTTGGGGTTGTGGAACACTTCCGGTCCTCTTGTTTCTCACACCGGGTTCGCCCACGTGAGCTTAGAGGAATCGAAGTGTGATCCCCCCTCGACATCTCTGGGACCCACGACAGCGGGGGTCCGGGGGCGGCTGCCCCCGGCGGAGGTCCCGCTGACCGGACAGCGGGCAGGGGTCCAGGGGACAGCGTCCCCGGTGGGGGCTCGGGGGTAACGCCCCCGGACCAAATTTTTCTGAAGGGAATTCTTTGGATCGGCGATCGTCGAACGCTATGGTTCGACGATCGACGATCGTCGACTGATCCTTGGGTCGACGGTCGCGATCGTCGACCGGCCTTTTGGGTCGACGATCGGCGATCGTCGACCGGTCTTGCTTGGTCGACGATCGGGGTTGCCGATCGTCGACCGGCCTTTTGGTTCGACGATCGGCGATCGTCGACCGGCCTTGCTTGGTCGACGATCGGGGTTGCCGATCGTCGATCGACCTTTTTTTTCGGTCGACGATCGTGGTTGCCGGCAGACGTTTATATACGTTGTTTTTCCCCGATTTAGGGATACGGATTCATTGCAGTCTGCGGCGGCGTATTCTTTTGGAGGCGATACGAGGTATCTCGGAGAGATCGATCCAGAAGGTATTCTTCTATGGTTTTCTTGTCCAGAAGAGAGGAGAAGAGGTAGGATCGGATTTGATCCTTGCAACCTTTGTAATCTGTTTCTTTTTTTGGTGAATACAAGAAGGAAGAAGAAGGGGAGAGAGGACGTAGCCCGGTTTTGGGTGAACCTCTGTAACATCTTGTGTTTGTGATTGCTCTGTGTTTTGTTCTGTGTTTGTTATTCGATATTCGGATTTCTGCTTCTCGGCACCCCGGATTTCCTACAATTCTTTAGGACTAAACCCGTTGTCGTTTATCTTTTTAGGGAGCTGAGGCGATCCTGAGTGTGCCAAGGAAGGCTAAGTTGACCAAGAAAGAACGAAACAGAATAGCTGCAGAACGACCCAAGGTATGAGTTAAGTATTTCATCTGTTTATTTTGTACTCGTGCACTATATATGTTGTGACGAATGCTTGAAAAACTTACTAAGATACAAAATTTCTGTGGGGTCTAAAATGGGGCCTCACAGACTGTTCCTTGCACAACCCTGCTGCTGTCCAACTACCGCTTCACGAGGCTGCTACAGAGCGCGGCCAGATCTGTCCTCCGGCACCGCGGATGCTGTCTTCCAGTGTCGGTAAGTCCGGGCAGCCATTTCGTGAGCGTCTCGGTCTCCCTCCATTGTGCAAGGTTACGTCTTCGCTCTCTCTCCACTTCCGAACTCCTATCACCAACTAGAGGGACTGGTTTTGAATCCCGGCCTCAACAACCCGCCAATGCGGAGAGAGGTTGGGGGTGTGCGAGCGCGGCCCATTGCGATTTGTTCAGGGACCGACCATGGATCCATGGCGGAGCGGCTCGGGGCCCTTAGGACTGTATCAGATGCTTGGCCTCCCTCCATTGTGCAAGGTTTCTCCTTCTCTCTGCATCCACTCCAGGCTTGGTGCTCCCATTTCGAACGGCGTGGAAAGACTCTAAACATCGACCTCATCATAGGTCATTGCCAAGAATGAGGGGGAGCAACATCTGCAAAAATCCCCATCCCCCCTCCTCCATGTCATCCTATTCGGTAACTCGATCCGCCACACGGGATTGTAAAAGTGAAGTTGAAAGGAAACAAAGCTAACTTCATAGGAAGCACCAGTGGGAGAATCATCTCCCTTGTG
This sequence comes from Platanthera zijinensis, assembly GCA_039513925.1. Classification (NCBI taxonomy): domain Eukaryota; kingdom Viridiplantae; phylum Streptophyta; class Magnoliopsida; order Asparagales; family Orchidaceae; genus Platanthera; species Platanthera zijinensis. The sequence continues at coordinate 258,197,730 of CM077080.1, read as the reverse complement.
TAAATGAGTATCAACGACAACTTTAAGTCCTAGAAAACGAATTGATACTACACGAACAAGAGTCAAGAGGATGAAGAATGCTCCCGTTACCTAGAAATTGTGAACAGTAATCTTAAAGTAGGCGACCATGTTATGACAGAACAGTAGGCCAAGCCAATAAAGTGGTCCACGGGACACAGACGGAGGTTCAAACAACAGAACTAAGAAGCACCATGACATTCAAAGCAGGCCCAAGAAGAAGTCTCCAAAACCAGTCCACATAGAGAAATGCATAGTATATTGAACCCATGGGCTACCACTTCAACGGGCATAAAACCATGGGCCAATGAGCCTACATTATAATTAACTAAATAAGTAATCTCAAATGCTCTCAGTTCTCTCATGTTTTCTTTTCCTTCATCCTCCTCTTAAACCATAAATCTTCCTCTCTTTTCTTTTTCTTGTTAAATCAAGAACTTCTAATCTCTACCATTTTGAGCTTAAAAATAGTTGACTGAATTTCTTCGAATCACAAGCATCTGAATTTGTTCCGTGACAAATCCTTAAGCTTACAAGGCAACTAGGTCCTCTAAAATATTTACTTCCACTACATGTCCTCTGTCAATGTATCTATCTACCTCTTTGGTTGATGTGGACACTCAATTTAAATTAAATGGGATGAAATACCTAGGGTTCATGGAGGAATAATAGTGTATTCTATTCTTTTAGCCAGAATATTGGCTGTCATATTAGATTGGACCTTGTTGCAGATTTTCCCCTTCTAAAGCAATCTTTCTCAAGAAGTTCAAGAACTTATTTCTAAAGAGATACTGATACAATTCAACAATGGGAAATCCAATCAAGCGCACAGAATAAAGTAGACGTACCTAAACATCATCCCTTTGCCTTTTCCTTAAACAGCTAAAGCGAGGGCTCTCGCTTCTTCTCCAAACAAGTTTGCTTTGTTGAGCATTTCCCGTTCGAATGAAGGACAGAAGCTGCAGAATTTGACCAGTGAGATTATTCCGCACCAGGGGAAGATCTTAAAATATATAAAACAAGCAAGCAAGGTAGACAAACTGTATAGTACCTGTCTTGCTCGCTTATCGACTGGTGTCCAGGTCGGTTTTATTAATGGAGAATCCTTCTTATCCAAATTTTGTGGACTTGGTCGTCCTCTGATAAAGTTATTTTGCTTCTTAGTAGTGTCCGTGGCTTGTTTGGTACCTCCTTGGTACCTGAAACTGTCGATAATTGATGGGCTTTTTTTCTGATAAGTAGCTTTTCTTTTTAAACTGCAGCGGAAACTTGGATTTGTGTTGCAAGATGACTGCTGATGAGCTCTTCTCCTCTCATTTGCTTCACCAAGGGATTTGATAATCTGTTTTGGAAGGCCTTCTTGTTGGGAAGGCTCTCTTGCCTTTGAGCGGAGAAATTGACCTAGAGATGGAACTGTATTTGCATGTTTTAACTGTCCATGGGCATCCGTGTGATTTTGTTGTACAAAATAATTCCTTTTAGCAAATAAGTGTTCATCAAAGATTGCATTTTTTAGCCCGCGGGATTCTTCACTTCTGCTAGAATTTGTTAAAGCATTTTCTACCCAGTTCATCTCTGAAGCGGATGGAAATGTACCGGCGTGGCCATCTGATAACCTGCTGGAAGAAAGAAAGCCTTCAGTGGCTGGTTCACATCCTAATTCTGATCTCCTTAGATTAAATCCTCTTCTTGAGGCTGAAGCGCACGCCTCATCTAAGAAGCTACAATTGTAATCAATAGCATCATCCGAGAATCTGTCATGAGGGTGGCTAACTCTGGCCCGTGTGTCCCCAACACAGTCGTTTCTGTTCAAATAGTTTACATCATGTTTTCTGTATATGGTTTCTGCATTGCTGAAGAGCTGTGGCTTTTCTGGTGCTTCATGAAACGTAGATTTATTTGAATGGGACGGCTGTAGCATCCCACTGCTTTTACGGTTCAATTGAGATGGCTCAGAATAGAAGGATTCATCCATTAGCATGCCAGGTCCATGAGAACTCACTCCATATCTCTGTCTCTTACTTTTCGGTTGCAGGATTCCTCCGCTGTTATCAGAATCGATGGAAGAGCAATCAGTCATCACGGATTTAGATTCTCCCAGCTCCCCGTATCTGCATAAAGCATTGAAAAGAGAAATGCTTTCAGCAGGCACCTTATAATTCCCAATTTTCTGAATTCTGCATTCATGAGACCATTCCAAAAACTCTACAAGCATGCCACCACAAGAAAGTAACGCATGTGCTGAGAGTGGATTTAGAGAGGGAAACCTTGTGAGAAAGGATTCAGCAATAGATTCTGATTCAGACATTGCTGAGTAAAGGCCTCTGTCGATTATGCCTGTAGTCCTGATACAGTTCAGTATAATCTCATCAGTTGTTTCAGGCATGTGTGAACAAAAAAGTTGCAAGTTGAAATCAAGACTCGCAGCAGCCGCATAGAGCATGTCGGATGATTCCATTATGTATTCAAGGAAGTTGTTCTCTCCCTCAAAGATCTGGGAAAAAAGCAGACGAAAAATAGAGATGGTAGCAAGATTTGGTTGAGAAAGCTGAAGTCTACTGATGTAAATGTCATTAGAAATATACATGAGGTAAGTTTCATATATCAAATACAATGATAAGTAGTACCTAAATTAAAGCAAGCTGTACACATAAATCTCATGTTCAATAATATCTGAGGTTAATGATGAAGGTAAATTAGAGGCAAAATGATGTACTTTTTCTAAGGCTTGTTGTAACCATAGTTGCAGTTTGATTGTTGTGGCTGTTAGAGTTTACTTGGTTGGGCTTCCTTCAGCCACTCTTGCTGAAATGTGAACAATAATCTCTCACATTTATATTTGGATTAAAATTAGAATGAGAGCCACTCAAATTTGGTTTAAATTTCAGAAAACTAGTTTATTAGTTAAATATGGCTTTAGAATTTAATTAATGGATAAAATTCATTCCAAAATTTGCTGCTTGAAACTGCCTAATAAATGTCATATTTCTTTCCCTGAATGGTACTGAATTTGTTGGGTCTTTTTTTTTCTTTCCTATGAACACAAGGTGACGCATGACGAATCTATAAGCGACAGATTAATGATGTCCTAACCTTATATGCAATGCAAAACTCAACAGATAAATAAAAAGATCATAAATAAATGATTTAATCGCACACACATAACTTTAGCAATAGCAAAATAATTCAATAGAGCAAAGCAAACTTAAGCTTTCCTCCGCGTGGAGGGCCAAAGCAAGAGCGCGCGGCGAATTAACCCTGCAAATCACAATAATAATATAAACAAACAACGACTATTCCGGAGATCCAAAAAAACATGAAATCATAACCTCATATATTAATATTGAGAATTTAAGTTCCCTACAACAAATAAATACTCACAAAATATGGGGGCTGTCCGAGGTGTAGATATCCAGTGAAGCACGACACGGTGGAGGCAATCCAGGGGGAAAACAAGGGTTGGTTGGACTGGATCTGACTGTGAGGAGCGGATCCGGGCTGCGGGAGAGTAGAACCAACAATAAGGTAGCGAATCCGGGCTGAGGGAGAGTGGATCGGGTGGTTCTGGAAGCGAATCCGGGCTGGTGGTGGTTGGGATGGCTGAAAAGGGGGCGACGACTGGCTGTGTGGGGCTGGACGGGGCAACAACAACAAGGGGAGCGGTTAGTAGGGGTCGGTGGCAGCAAAGGTGTGGCTGGAAGGGAGCAGCTGCAGCAAAGGGGCGGTTGGAAGGGGGCGGCGACAGCAAGGAGAGTGGCTAGAAGGATTGGCTGTGGCTGGACAACAACTTGGAAGGTGGCGACAAGGGTTTGGAGGGCCGTGGAGGTGGCGGTGGCGGTGGAGGCTTTGGATGATGGAAGAAGAGGCCTAGGGTTAGATAATACCTTGGAGGTGGGAACGCCAGATTTCGGGATTTCTTCGCTCCAAAATCTGCAATAGCCCTAAAAACTCCCCTAACATTCTATTTATAATAAAGAGAGAACTAGCTCATCCCACCATCGACGATTATGCTTGGCTGGATGTGGGGTAACCCGATTACAGCAAAATAAATGCAAAAATAACATAGTAATATATGAAATTGTGTTGGAACGACAAGCCGGACGCATCCGTGGAATCGGTTCATCGATCCGGGCACACCATATATGGTAAGTAGTCAATTGGCCACGAACGAACACAAAGCTCGTCTTCCGCTGCGGGTCCGCGTCTCCATTCCACATCAATCTTTCCGGCTTGAAAGAATTCATCTCCTGATGAATAGAGATCAAAATTCTCTCGGTGTATTCCAGGTACGACTCGATGAGGTTCACCAGAGGTTGTCCAAGTATCATCGATGGTGAAGTATCCTTGCTAATGGTACTCCTGTGTCTTCCTGACTGGTGCGGCTATGCATGCATGAGCCACGATATCAATAAAGCTCTCAAGAATCTAATGATGTGTTGGAAGTCCCGGTGCGATCACTGAAGCAAACGGTGAATCCATGGGCGACTGACCCAAAGTCCGGTGGGGCTCAGAAGTAGACTGGGTGCAGGGCTGAGGATGTAGAAATATAGGCTCAAAATGCTATGGGGGAGTGAGATCAAAAGGTTGTGGAGGTGCAGGCTCAAGAGCATCTCCATAAAATGGGTCCACATGCTCGTGAGGCATGTAGTACGACATCAAATCCTTATCATTAAATATGAGATGGATACTCATGCTAGTCGGGATATTAAGATCATTGATATTTGTTTTGATCCATCTCATGATAGTGTAAGGATCCATTTGCATAACGCTCAAACTTTCAGCAGGGCTCCCACGGAGCCTCACAACGCGAATTCTCACAATCACCTACTCACCTTCATGAATTACCTGCCCTTGTGATGTAGGGTAGGCTGTGGGGTGAACTCCTAAGACACCTGCTAGTGACGTGAGGGGGGGTGGACTCTCCCTAACCAATGACTATATGCGAGATGAAATTAATCAAGCGTTAAATTAATTTAAGCAACAAGTCAAAATATAAAACATTACATTCATTCTAAACAAGAGAAACGATTTCTATTCAGCAATTTAGGCAATAGCATTCCTCCGCACGGAGGGCTAATTTAAGCGCGCGACGAATAAAGCGTCCTGCAAGGCAAGAGATTGACAGACAAATACAACGTGCTATAATTCCGTCAATCACAAGATCCACAACGTGCACAATATTTTATACCAACAACAATAAAATCCACATAAAAACAAGTACGAAATTCTGAATTAAAATTCGGACTGCAGGAAATATGTAAAGATCTGAAGTTTCGGGGTTAAGAGGGGCTTCCGGGTGGTGGCGAGACTGGATCGGGCAAGTGGGAGGGTGGATCCACGTGGGGGAATGAAGGGGGCTGCTGGTCGAAGGGAGAAAGGGGGGGTTTTAGGGTCGGCTGGGCTGGATCCAGTGGGATAAGCCCAGATCTGGGCGGCAGGGTGCTGACGGGCTGATGGGGGGCAGCGGTTTGGGCTGGAGGGGCCTTTGTGGGGGGCTGCTGGTGGGGGAAATGAAGGGCGGCGGTAGGTGGTTGTGGGGAGGATTAGGGGGGGGCCGACGGCGTGGGGGCTTGCAAGGGGGAAAGAGGGAAGAGCGGCGGGCTGTATGGAGGAGTTTAAGGGTGGCCGGCGGTGGGGATTGATAGGGGAAAGGGGCTGGCGGCCAGATCTGGCAAGGAAGGGGGCGGGGCTGCTTGGTAGGGGAAAAGGACACAAGAAAAGATAGGAATCTTACCCAAGGAGTCGGCACCAAGGGGCTCCACGGCGTCGGCACCGCGGAATGATCACCGGAAGCGAGGAAGATGATCTTCTCCTAACTTCAGCAATCCCCATTCCTGCAGCCCTCCTATTTTATTTATAAGAAAGCCAAGATAGGGCAACCGGAATCGACGACTATGATTGGCCGGCGGTTCCGTCCCCAAAACTATATAAAATAATATCTGAAATACAAAGTGTTATATATGAAAATGAATCTAAACGACGAGCCGGACGCATCCACGGTAACGGATCGCCGGTTCGATCAAGTCCGTCGGCGCGAATATACGAAGGTGGGGTCCGCCTTGCGCCGAAGTGCGCCCGATGGTCCCCCATCAACTCCCCCCGACTGAAAAGCCTTCATCTCCGATGAATGGAGATGGTCGTACTGTAGTCGAAGCTCGGGGGCGAGTCGATCAAGCTCAGCTGCAATAACTCAAGTATCGTCGGATGAAGAATGTCCAAGCCAGCGAACCAAGTAGCGGCACAAGGATCCGTCAGTGGAAGGGACGAACTCATGTGCAATGATCTCTGTAATCTGCTCGACCCTCAGCTCTCGGGAGAAATGGTCCGGTGATGGTGGTGGTGCCACAGGTGAAGCCACTGGTGGTGAACTCCTGGGGAAGTGGGAGTCAAGGGGAGGCTGGGTGGTGGGAGAACGGGGTGGTGGTAGAGGCTCGGGAGGGCCGCCAAGGTAGGGATCGGGGTACTCGTGGGGTGGAAAGTAAGGTGTCAGGTCCTCAATATTGAACACAGGGTGGATACCCATGCTCGCAGGAATGTCCAGCTCGTAAGCATTCAACCCGATCCGCCTCAAAACAGTGTAGGGCCCAATTCTCCTGGCGCTCAGTTTCTTAGCAGGCCCCTGAGGGAGCCGCTCCGCACGAACTCGCACCATCACCTGTTCGCCAACCAGAAAATGTTTCTCCCGCCTATGTCTGTCTGCCAGTTCTTTATAATGTTCGTTGCTTAAATTGATTTTACGCCTGATAGACTCATGCAACTCATGCAAATGACGTGTGAAGGACTCAGCAGACTCACTAGGACGTGACTCAGTCGGGACTGGTATAAGATCAATAGGCTTCCTAGGGTCATAACCTGACACTACCTGAAACGGGCTCAGACCGGTCGACCTATTGATGGAACTATTGTATGCAAACTCAGCTATAGGGAGCACGGAATCCCAGCTAGACGCATGCTCACCAACTAGACACCTCAGCAGGTTACCTAAACTTCTATTTATCACCTCAGTCTGACCGTCCGTCTGAGGGTGGTATGCGGAAGAGAACTTAAGTGTGGTCCCGGTCTTCCGCCATAACGTCTTCCAAAAGTAACTGACGAACCGCACATCCCGATCGGACACAATGGACTTTGGGAGACCGTGTAATCTAAAGACCTCGCTCATAAATAAGGCCGCGACGCGGGGGGCATCGGCGGTCTTACTACACGCAATAAAGTGCGCCATCTTAGAGAACCGGTCGACCACAACAAAAATAGAATCATGCTTCCGCAGGGTGCGCGGAAGTCCCAACACGAAGTCCATACTAATGTCCTCCCAAGGACGATGGGGAACGGGTAAAGGAGTGTATAGACCCGTGTTCTGCTTTGTTCCCTTGGCCGTTTGGCACACACGGCAGTGTCGAACGATACGAGCCACATCTCTCTTCAGACTCGGCCAATAAAAACGATCTTCTACTATAACAATCGACTTATCTCGCCCAAAATGACCGGCGGCACCCCCGGTGTGTAGTTCCCAAACTAAATAATCACGATATGAGGTATTGGGCACACACAAGCGGGAGCCCCGGAACAAATACCTATCAATGATCTGAAACCCCTCAACAGGATCTGGAGGGTCCCTCGATAACGCGGTGTAAATCTCAGCAAAATCTGGACAAGTGGGGTAGTCCAAAATCACCCTCTCGAAACCATCCACCTGGGCCCTCAACGTGTGAAGTAGAGAGACTCGACGACTGAGTGCGTCGGCGGGTTTGTTCTCAACACCGGCGCGATGTTTGAGAACGTAGTGAAAATCCTGTAAATACTCTACCCACTTCGCATGACGATGACTCAGCTTCCTCTGGGAGTCGAGGTAGCGTAGGGCCTGGTGATCCGAATATAGCACAAACTCCCGGGGAAGGAGGTAGTGTCTCCAATACCGCAACGACTGGACAATAGCATAAAATTCTCGATCGTAATTCGAGTATTTTTGCTTGGCTTCATTCAATTTCTCACTAAAGTAAGAAACCGGGTGTCCCTCCTGACTCAACACTCCTCCAATACCTACGCCCGACGCGTCACACGCGACCTCGAAGGCTCTGCTAAAATCGGGGAGTCGCAAAACGGGGGCGGACGTCAGCCTGTCCTTAATCTCTTCAAATGCTCGAGTGGCCGCGACGGTCCGCTGAAAATCTCCCTTGTGCAGACAACTAGTGAATGGGGCCATAATCGAGCTAAAGCCCCTAACAAATCTCCGGTAAAAGGTCGCAAGTCCGTGGAAGCTACGAGCCTCATGAATGGTCGATGGTATGGGCCACTCGCGGATGGACTGGACTTTCTCAGGGTCAACTGACACGCCTGAGGAGGAGATAATAAATTCCAGAAAATGGACAGACTCGGCTAGGAAGGAGCACTTCTTCAAGTTGATAAACAATTTCTCTTTTCGGAGAATATCAAATAGAAGCCTCAAGTGCTCGAGGTGGTCTGGCTCGGTGTGGCTATAGATCAGAATGTCGTCGAAGTAGACGACTAGGAATTTGCCCATGTAGGGCCGTAGGACCTGGGTCATGACTCGCATAAACGTACTCGGGGTGTTCGAGAGCCCAAATGACATGACCAACCACTCATACAGACCGTCCTTCGTCTTAAACGCCGTCTTCCACTCGTCTCCCTCTCGAACCCTAATCTGGTGGTACCCGCTTCGGAGATCGATCTTCGAGAAGATCTGGGCCCCGGACATCGTGTCTAATAGGTCGTCTAGACGGGGGATCGGGAAACGATACTTCACCGTAATCTTGTTGATAACTCTATTATCAATGCACATACGCCAGCTGCCGTCCTTCTTAGGGGTAAGAAGGGCGGGTACGGCACATGGACTCAGGCTCTCACGGATAAACTGCTTCCGAAGAAGCTCGTCAACCTGCCTCTTGAGCTCAGCGTGCTCAACAGGGTTCATACGATAATGCGGCAGATTGGGGAGCGAGGCCCCCGGGACTAAATCTATAGCATGCTGGATGTCCCGCAAAGAGGGTAACTCGTCAGGGAGCTCCTCTGGCATAATGTCTGCAAACGCATCTAGCAAAGGTCGCACGGCAGGAGGAGCCTTAGATGTGGGGCCATCAGATGCCATAGTGGCGGCCACCACATACATGATACCATCATCAGTGCTGTCTCTCAGGAACTCACCACATCGAAGGATATGCACGGGTCTCGAGGCAATCGTGCTAGTGGACGGCTCGACCCGGCCCTTAGGCCTCTCTCTGGGCTGGGTGGGAGATAAAGTGATCTTCCGCCCCTTGTCATAGAAGACACACGTGTTCGATCGACCGAAGCACGTGACATCGCGATCAAATAGCCAAGGGCGGCCTAGCAGAACGTGGGCGACGTCCATAGGGATGACATCACACCAAACCTGGTCCTCGAAGGATGCGATGGTGATAAGAACGAGACAGCGTTGGGTAACCTGGATAGCCGTCTTATCAACCCAGATGACACGATAAGGATGTGGGTGAGGCTCCGCCTTCACCTGCATACGGTCTAGACCCTTCTGGGCCACGATGTTCACGCAACTCCCGCTATCAATAGCCAACTTGCAGGGTCCGCCTGCACTCGGGAAATACGTGTTGAAAATGGTGGTGCGGCGCCAGTCCTCATCGGCACGGGGGGTGTGTAGGAGGCGTCTGACCACTCCCACCTCTAATGAACGCTCAGCGTCGCTCTCCCATCCCTCCTCAACGGTGGTAGTGATCTCCTCGGTAACCTCTTCCTCTCCCTCTACTCCTTGCTCCTCATCCTCGATCAATAGACTCCTCGTGGGGCAGTGGGCCGCCACGTGTCCTCTGCCCGAACATCTAAAACACTGGATACCCCCAGGCCTCTGGCCCTCAGTAGCGACAGCTTTGCCCTTCAAGTCAGTAGTGACCCGTGAGGGTAGGGCGGCTGTAGCCGTCTGGGCTGGAGCGGGCTTCCTAAACGTCGATGACTCCGTCCGGGAGGGGAACTGCCTCGTACCAGGTGTACGAAGGTACTGCTCGTACTCGAGGGCGAGCTGGAATATCTGATCCACGGTCTCCAGACGATGGGGAATCAGCTCTCTCCGGAGATCCGATCGGAGGCCAGCCTTGAATCGAGAGGCAGTGGCAATAGGCTCCTCCGAAATATCACTCCTAACGACTAGCTCGTCGAATCGAGCCATATACTCGGCTACGGAAAGCGTCCCATGGCGTAAACTCTGCAGCTGGTCAAGTAGCTGATCACGGTAGGAGGCAGGAAGGTACTTATCCTTAAGCCTCTCCTTCATATCATCCCATCTGGTGATGGGGTAATAACCATCACGCTCTAAGGCTCGCTCCACACTAATCCAATACACCTTGGCTTGCCCGACCAACTTCATCTTGGCAAACCGGACACATCGATCGTCACTCATATCGTACCAATCAAAGTAGTGATCCATGTCTAGGAGCCAATCACTAAAGACCTTCGGGTCTAGGCGGCCATCAAAAGTCGGGGCATCAAGACGAATCCTACGGGTAATATCAAAGGCGCGGTCGCCTCTCCGCGGGTCAGGATAATCGTCAGGATCGTCGTTGCGGTCATAATCGTGCCGAGCGGGTGGGGGTCCGCGCTCGCGTCGACCCGGTGGATAATACTCGTCTCGACGCTGGTCATAGCGATTGTGGGGAGGTACACGGTTCCTAGGGCCCGACTGACGTGGGATGCGGTAATCTTCCCGCGGGGGCGGTGGTCGGCCACGTGCTGGCTCTGGGTTCCGCCTCGCAGGCGGGGTGGGGGCTCTCGCAGGAATCTCACGACGATAGCGGTCTGCCGGCGGCGGGTCATCTCTGACTTGCTGGCCGCGACGGGGAGAGTCGTCTGGGTCATCTGCGATCTCATCGTCATGTAGGGAAGGAGCATCCCTAGCGTGCTCTAGCCGATCTAGGCGGCGATTCACCGCAGTGATATCGTGTCGCACGGTCTCCAACTGGGTGCCTAGGGCATCAAAGCGATCTAAGATAAGGCGCTCAAAATCCGTGGTGGCGGCGCTCGAATTCGAGCCGGCCGCTCGCTCGTGGGTGACTTGCGGATCTACCATGCCTCTAAATGTCCTACCACTACGGAGCATGCAAAATAGCCCAACCTGGCTCTGATACCAACTGATGTAGGGTAGGCTGTGGGGTGAACTCCTAAGACACCTGCTAGTGACGTGAGGGGGGTGGACTCGCCCTAACCAATGACTATATGCGAGATGAAATTAATCAGGCGTTAAATTAATTTAAGCAACAAGTCAAAATATAAAACATTACATTCATTCTAAACAAGAGAAACGATTTCTATTCAGCAATTTAGGCAATAGCGTTCCTCCGCACGGAAGGCTAATTTAAGCGCGCGGCGAATAAAGCGTCCTGCAAGGCAAGAGATTCACAGGCAAATACAACGTGCTATAATTCCGTCAATCACAAGATCCACAACGTGCACAATATTTTATACCAACAACAATAAAATTCACATAAAAACAAGTACGAAATTCTGAATTAAAATTCGGACTGCAGGAAATATGTAAAGATCTGAAGTTTCGGGGTTAAGAGGGGCTTCCGGGTGGTGGCGAGACTGGATCGGGCAAGGGGGAGGGTGGATCCACGTGGGGGAATGAAGGGGGCTGCTGGTCGAAGGGAGAAAGGGGGGGTTTTAGGGTCGGCTGGGCTGGATCCAGTGGGATCAGCCCAGATCTAGGCGGCAGGGTGCTGGCGGGCTGATGGGGGGGGCAGCGGTTTGGGCTGGAGGGGCCTTTGTGGGGGGCTGCTGGTGGGGGAAATGAAGGGCGGCGGTAGGTGGTTGTGGGGAGGATTAGGGGGGGCCGGCGGCGTGGGGGCTTGCAAGGGGGAAAGAGGGAGGAGCGGCGGGCTGTATGGAGGAGTTTAAGGGTGGCCGGCGGTGGGGATTGATAGGGGAAAGGGGCTGGCGGCCAGATCTGACAAGGAAGGGGGCGGGGCTGCTTGGTAGGGGAAAAGGACACAAGAAAAGATAGGAATCTTACCCAAGGAGTCGGCACCAAGGGGCTCTACGGCGTCGGCACCGCGGAATGATCACCGGAAGCGAGGAAGATGATCTTCTCTTAACTTCAGCAATCCCCATTCCTGCAGCCCTCCTATTCTATTTATAAGAAAGCCAAGATAGGGCAACCGGAATCGACGGCTATGATTGGCCGGCGGTTCCGTCCCCAAAACTATATAAAATAATATCCGAAATACAAAGTGTTATATATGAAAATGAATCTAAACGACGAGCCGGACGCATCCACGGTAACGGATCGCCGGTTCGATCAAGTCCGTCGGCGCGAATATACGAAGGTGGGGTCCGCCTTGCGCCGAAGTGCGCCCGATGGTCCCCCATCACCTTGCCAATAAACATCTGCATGCGATTTATAAGATTTATTAATAGTATTGATTTTCCATCAGACCGACTCATGTAACACATGCAAATGATGAAGATATAAATCAACAAACAAATGCAAATTATGAAGAAATAACGCAACAAACTCATATCAATGATGCAAATGAAATAAAACAGACACAACATACTCTCTATGGGGCAGTCTTATAATGAATTGAAAATCTATAAAATGAGGTAGCCTATCAGGAGGCTATCTGGGTGAAGTGTATAAAAACTCATCAAGTGTATGATGAGTGTCCAAATGACCGGGTGAGACGTCAACACTCAAAGACGAGCTTGTAAAGAGTCAAATGTCTCTCGGGGAACGTGACACATCGGGGGGCTCACCACGAGAAATGTACATCGACTAGAAGACGTGACTCTAGAATGTGATGACCACCTGAGTGAAAATCATGTACATCGACTAGAAAAGGTGACTCTAGAATGTGACAAGTGTCCCTGAAAAGAAATAACTCATCCGGTGGGTCAACAGGTGTTGTGTCCCAAAACTCATCAACAGTGCGATGCATCAAAAGGTAGGCTCTATGAATAACGGGAGTATGCTCAAGTGTACTTAAGGAAAGCCCTACATACTTGATGCTCCAGTCAAGATCCATTCTCTGGGGCAAGATCAAAAGCAATAATGGGAGAGGCGTCAATAAATCAATACACATGAATGAGTGGCTCACTTGAATCTCACCCTCACCAGGACGTGGTGGTTCATCAGGAGGCTCAACAGGAGGCTTGTCATAGAACCCGTCAACAGGTCATGATCCTTCAGATAAGTACCAATCTAAGGTGTAATGTCCTCATAAATGAGTGAAATAGCCACTATGAGTTCAACATCAGACTCTGGGATCTCGGTCGTGATGTGACTCAGAGCAATGACAAGGAGAAAAGGACATAGACCTACTCTTAAGAATGAGTTTTAGGTGGAGTATCAAGAAATGAGTCTATGGTAGAAGTGCTAACTAACCCAATGCATGTCAGAAGAAGAGGTTTATGTGAGGGATACAATACTATAAAATCAATAGGTCGCTCAAACTCACTCTCAGTCAGGGTCACTAGAAAAGAGACCGGAACAAAATATAGACCACTTACCGGACTAAGCACCTCACTGGGGTAAGAGAAATCCGTACCAGGTATCATTTCTGTCGTGCCTGATAGGGCAATGGTAGGCATCGTGGTGACCTCGGTATGGGAGGGACTCGTACTGCGAAGGTCAAGGTATGAATCTAATCGAACAGCTACTGCAGATCTCTAGGATTGTTCATGATGAAGGGCGAGCTAATATGTCTGCTCAAGAGACTATGAGCTGTGATAAGCCAACTCAGTACGTATGTTAGACCGAAATCAGAAAGTTGTCATAGCTGGCTCCTCTCGGATATCATTCCTCAACTAACTAATCAAAACGATCCTTGTACTTAGCGACAGACATGAATCCTTGTTGAAGAGAAAATAATTGTTCGAGCAAGCGACTCCGATACGACGGAGGCAAATACCTCTGACATAAAATATGCTTAATCTCTGCCAAACTAGTGATGCGATGAAGACAATCTCGCTCGCGGGTCCTCTCAATGCTAGACCAATATGCTCTCGCCTGATCTAGAGCCTAATTTTCACAAACTTGATGCGTCGCTTACCGAATAACTCAAAATAGTCGAAATAATACTCCATATCCACGAGCCAATAACTAAAAGACTCGAGACTCGATGAGTCGTCAAAATAAGGGGCAATAGTACAAAATTGCCTCTCGAGATCTCTCTCAAAATGATGATCCTCATAATAATCATTCCTAAGGTAATTGAGTCGCGTAGAAGGATCATCATGACTCACTTGCGTGCATGAATATGAACGACGACAATCATCATATTGATCGTCTCTAGCATAATGAGATTGTGTTGGTGGATCAACACGATTTCTGGAAATGGTGCCGCGATCGAGAATAATCATTGTAGTAACACGAGGATCTCCCTGATGGAGCTCAATGGGAGCGGGTGTAAGTGGACTCAGAATCCCCAAGTAGAGGAGAGGAATATTGATGATACCTAGCCATGAAGGAACCTATAGACTCTACAACTGCGTATCAAAGAATGCTCATAACCTAGCTCTGATACCAATTGACGCAAGACAAATCTATAGACAACAGATTAATGATGCTCTAATCCTACATACAATGCAAAGCCCAACAGATAAATCAAAAGATCAGCAATAAATAATTTAATCGCACACACATAACTTAAGCAATAACAAAATAATTCAATAGGGCAAAACAAACATAATCTTTCCTCCGCGTGGAAGGTCAAAGCAAGAACGCGCGATGAATAAACCTTGCAAATCACAATAATAATCTAAACAAGCAACTACTATTCCGAAGATCCAAAAAAACATGAAATCATAACCTCATATATTAATATTGAGAATTTAAGTTCCAACAACAAATAAATATTCACAAACTATGGGGGTTGCTCGAGGTATAGAGAAACGGTGAAGCATGGAGCAGTGAAGGCGATCCAGCGGGGAAACAAGGGCTGGTTAGACTGGATCTGACTGTGGGGAGAGGATCGGGCTGCGACAGGGTAGATCCGGCAACAAGATAATGGATCCGAGCTGCGGGAGAGTGGATCTGATGGTTTTGGAAGAGGATCTGGGCTGGTGGTGGTTGGGGTGGCTGCTGGCTGTGGGGCTGGACTAGGCGTGTGAAAAAAGCATAGGCCCGGAAAGCCCGGCCGGGCCCGACCCGAAAAAAGCCCGGCCCAAAAAAAGCCTGGCCCGGGCCAAGGCCGGGCTTGGTGGTCTTACCGGCCCCGCATATTAGCTGGTTGACCGGCCCGGGCCGGGCAAAGCCCGGGCACCGGGCCTAGCCTGGGCCCGACACTAGGCTAGGCGGGAAATACCTATGATTAGGCGGGATTTCCTAATATCTTGCCTATGATTAGGAGGGATTTTAATCCCTCCTGTTTGGTATTCAGGCCGGCCTGGGCCCGAGCCAGCCTGAAGGGCCTTATCGGGCCCCCTCTTTGAGAGGGAGCCAGAGCTCAGCCCGGCCCGACCCGACTCAAGCTGAGCCCGGTTGGGAAAAAAACCCGGGCCCGATCCAAGCCCGACCCGGTTGGGATTTTTGGATACGACTA
The DNA here is from genome assembly GCA_039513925.1 of Platanthera zijinensis. Taxonomy (NCBI): domain Eukaryota; kingdom Viridiplantae; phylum Streptophyta; class Magnoliopsida; order Asparagales; family Orchidaceae; genus Platanthera; species Platanthera zijinensis. Next base: position 258,182,176 of record CM077080.1, on the reverse strand, counting down.
GGCTGAACGGGGTGACAACAACAAGGAGAGTTAGAGCAATAGTTTATGTTCTTATCTATTTACATTTTTAGATATGTTATTGATGTATTCCACGAGGTCAAGTTTCTAAATTTATTTTCATCTAGTTGTGATGTATGAACCTGGATCTGTATTTATCTATATTATTAGTAAGGAAGCTGACACCACACCATCAAATTCATTACGGTCGTCAAATAAACTTTATGATAGTATTTTGTGTTTTTATTATTTATTTTCTCTTATTAGTGCTTATGCACCACAAGTAGGATTAAGTGAAGTTATTAAAATGCAATTTTGGGAAGACTTAGATGATTTAGTAAGAGAAATTGCACAAAGAGATAAGATTTTCATAGGAGGAGACTTAAATAAACATATAAGGAAGAAAAATGTAGATTACACAGCCGTTCATGGAGGATATGGATATGAAGAAAGGAATGAAGAAGGACAAATCATTTTAGAGTTTGCCGTAACACATGAGCTAATTGTATCAAATACGCTTTTCATAAAGAGGGAAGAACATTTAATTACGTTTAAAAACGGACCAAATAAATCACAAATTGATTATTTCATGACTCGTAAAATGAATAAAATGATTTGTAAGGATTACAAAGTCATACCAGGAGAAAGTTTGACAACACAACATAAGTTAGTGGTGTTAGACGTACAAATTAAATATAATAAATTTAAGATAAGAACAAAAATGTTGTAAAAATTCGGTGGTGGAACTTGAAGATGGAAAAATAGATTATTTTCAATAAGGCAGTTATGTAAAAACTAGTTGTTAACCCTTATGTTGATCTTAATGTCTCATGAAAAGTTATGTCTTCACATTTAAGGATAAGTGAAAAGAACGTACTTGGAGTATCAAAAGATCGTGCGCCCCCAAAAAAAATCTTGGTTGTGGAAAGAGGAAGTGCAAGACAAAGTGAGGGCAAAAAGGGTCAACTATAAATCATTCTATGCTTGTAGGAATGATAAAACTTAGCCAGGTATAAAGTCACAAAAAAAGAAGCTAAACAGACAATAAGTAAAGCAAGAAGTCAAGTTTATGAAAAATTTATAAACGACTAGATACCAAAGATGGAGAGCGTGACATAAATAAAATTGCTCAAGCTAGAGAAAGACAAGAAATTTAAGTAAAGTAAAATGCATAAAGGATGAGACAGATACAGTTTTGACGGTTGATGTGGATATTAAAGAGTGATGAAAAAGATATTTTTATCAACTTTATAATGAAACAAAGGACAATGAATAGAACTTGAAAGAGTTAAGTAAATTAGAGAAGTATAAGAATATAACGTTTTATCGTAAAATTCAAATATCAGAGGTAAAAGATGTTATAAATAAGATGAAAAATGGAAAGACGATTGTGTCAGACGATATACCCATCGAAGTATGGAAATGTCTAGAAAATAAAGAAATTTTGTGCCTTACATGTTTTTTCAATAAGATATTGAAGTTAAAAAGAATGTCAGACCAATGGAAAGAAAGTATCTTGGTACCTTTGTATAAGAATAAAGGGAATATATAAAATTGTGTTAATTATAGAGAAATTAAATTGATGAGTCATACCATAAAACTATGAGAACGAGTAATAGAAAAAAAATTAAGACGATAGACTAATATCTCGGAGAATCAATTTGGATTCATGTCAGGGAGGTCGACCATGGAAGCTATACATCTCTTGAGGAGACTTATTGACAATTATCGAGAAAGAAAAGAAGATTTGCATATGTTGTTTATTGATCTTGAGAAGGCTTATGATGAGTTCCAAGAGAGGTCTTATGACGAGTCTTAGAAAATAAAGGTGTAAATATATCATATATTGACACAATCAAAGATATGTATACAAATTCAGTGACAAGGGTGAGGACATCTGGAGGATTAACACATGAATTCCCTATCACTGTTGGCTTACATCAAGGTTCAGCTTTAAGCCCTTATCTTAGATGAGCTCACCAGACATATCCAACAAGCAATACCTTGGTGTTTATTGTTTGCAGATGATATCGTTTTGGTTGATGAAACACGCAAGGGTGTAAACGCAAAACTTGAATCTTGGCGAGATACTTTAGAAAAGAAGGGTTTTAGGTTGAGCAGGGCAAAGACGAAGTATATGGACCTTAAATTTAGCAGTACAAGAAGGACAGATGACTTCGTTATTAAGTTGGGTGATCAAGATATTTCCCGTAGTGGGTGTTTTAAATATCTTGGATCGATAGTTCAAAAAGACGGAGGTATTGATAAAGATGTGACACATAGAATCCAAGCGGGTTGGTTGAAGTGTAGAGGCGCGTCAGGGATCTTATGTGATCATAAAGTACTACTAAAACTTAAGGGCAAGTTTTACCGTACTGCAATTAGACCCGCGATGCTCTATGGTTCTGAGTGTTGGGCTGTGAATTGTGTATATGAGCAAAAAATGGGAGTTATAGAGATGATAATGCTTAGGTGGATGTGTGGACACACGAGATTGGATAAAATTAGGAATGAAAGTATCAGAGATGAGACAAGGGTAACACCAATTACAGAGAAGATGCGAGAAGCTCATCTAAGATGGTTTGGACACGTACAAAGGAGACCATTAGAGGCACCTGTTAGGCGTTGTGAGAGTCTAGTCACTAGACATATTAAACGAGGGAGGGGTAGACCAATAAAGACTTGGAATGAAACTGTAAGGAAAGACATGATGTACTTAGGCATTAGTGAGATTATTGACAAAAGATAAGGCACAATGGTGACAAAGGATCCATATAGTCGATCCCACTATAGTGGGATAAAGGCTTGAGTGTTGTTGTTTTACTATTTATTTTCTCTTGTAGTATACTACTCCAATATATAAAGGAGTGTGTACGCGGGTCAATGTAATCGATACAATTAGTCACACTTGACATGCATTAGTGCCCAAAACCGCTCCCTCCAGCCTCTTTGATTCCATGCCTGACGCCTGCTTCCACGCCTTGCCTCGGTCCAACAGGTGATCGGCCCGTGATATTCAGAAATCAACTCTCATACCATCTTCTCATAGTTTGTGTGAATACTCTTCTTTCTGAAACCCTTCTCGTGAGCCTCACACCGTCCTCATACCAATCTGCGCATCTGGGCGTCGAAATCCTCGGGGCGGGGGGGTGTAACTACCACTCTGACACTCGATCTCCATTTTGAAGAGATGATTCTTGATCCTCTTTCCAATCATCTATTGTGATTCCATTAGTCACATAAACAACTCCATGAAATGCTCTATGACTTTTTTCCCACCTCGTGTGTGTTTCGGAACCTGAAGACAGGGAAAGTGATTGACTCTGGTAGACTGTGCAATGACCTTTACGTGTTCTACTTCGTGAACTTTACACGCAACAAAGTCTTCTCTTTTGAATTCTTGGCATTGTCGTCTAGGACATCCCAATATCTCTACTATGAAATACTTAATTCCTACTATGTCTACTCTTTTGTTTGAAACCATTATTTGTGAGGTGTGTGAATTTAGTAAGTGTTGAAAATATTAGTTTTATATTATTATTTAAGTCTTTTAGTCTATGTGGTATTTGTCCCACATTTACCGTCGGTGTTTGTGAGTCCATTTATTTCTTATATAAAGTCCCTATGCGGATGAATAGGATTATTAAGTATTTCATTTTCTACTATTCCTACATGATATCAGAGGTAATGTGATCCCTTGGCCCACTTCCGCTCCGTGAGGCTTATGACTTTTGTGGTCTCGATTGCTTCGTCTTCCGCGGTTCCATTCGACGAAGTTCTTGTCGTAGCTTGCTCGTTCGGTGCAAATCTCGCCAAGCACTTTCAATTTTTGTTATTCCTGCTTGATCGACGTTCGGGGCCCGTCTGTGCTTCACTATCCTCATTCCCGACGGAAGCTTCCATCAACAAGGTTTCTCTCTGTCTGTGTTGTTGCTGCCATCGATCTTGGTTGTTGACTCCGTTGACGACTTGCCCTTCTCTTATTGCTTCCTCGACGAAGAAGCGACTTGGCTTCTGTTCTCCGTATCAACGGGCTTCTGGTCTCCGTGGTCTCGTAATGTCGCAGACGACACATCGTCTTGTTAGTTTCTTCCTGAAGCTTCTTCCGAAGATGTTTCCCTTGCTGCTCATCGACGACGAGCATATCCGTGCGGCCGCTCTCGCGTGCTGCTTTGACAACGATCACTTCTTTTTCTTCCCATCAATCCAGTGAAGGTTTCCCTTCTCTGCCACTTCTATTAGCATTTTCCCCCAACCATTTCTCGTCGTCGGTCCTTGTTCGTCTACGCTCATTGTCGAAAACCCTGTTGTCTGTCTCTCTCATCATGGACAACATCATATACTTCTGTTCCCACTGTCGCTGCTCGTGTCTGGCCTCAACCACTCCGTTGCTTCTGCTTTGGACGCTTCCGGGCGTTGTCCTAATTTTTCTGATGATTCCGAACGACTCCAACCAATGTATCTTGGATTTCTATCAGTTCCAGCTGCTGCCTGCCCTTCTGGGCTGCTGATCTCTAGCCTATGCGGATGAATAAAATTATTAAGTATTTTATTTTCCACTATTCCTACATGGTATTAGAGGTAATGCAATCCCTTGACTCGCTTCCGCTCCGTGAGGCCGAGAGCTTCTGCGGTTTCGAGTGCTTCCTCTACCGTGGTTCCATTTGACGAAGTTCTTGTCGTACCTTGCTCGCTCGCTGCAAATCTCGCCGAGCACTTTTTATTTCTATTCTTCCTGCTCGATCAATGTTCGGGGCGGTTTGTGCTTCTCTTTCCCGACGGAAGCTTCCATCGACGCAGTTTATCTCCGCCTGTGCTGTTGCTGCTGCCATCGATTTTGGCCGCTGACCCCATTGACGGCCTATCGTCCTTCTCTTATTACTTCCTCGTTGAAGAAGCAGCCTGGCTTTTGTTCTCCTTATCAGCGGGCTTCTGGTTTCCGTGGTTTCGTGAAGTCGCAGGAGATACATCGTCTTGTTAGTTTCTTCCCGAAGCTTCTTCCGAAGATGTTTCCCTTGTTATTCATCGACGACGAGCAGATCCGTGCGGCCACTCTCGCGTGCTGCTTCGACGACAATCTCTTCTTCTTCCCATCAATCCAGTGAAGGTTTCCCTTCTCTGCCACTTATATAAGCATTTTCGCCCGACCATTTCTCGTTGTCGATCCCTGTTCGTCTACACTCTTTGTCGACAACCCTGTTGCCCGCCTCTCTCATCATGGATAACATCATGTACTTCTGATCCCACCGTCGCTGCTCCCTCCTGGCCTTAGCTACTCCGCTGCATCTGTTCTGGACACTTCCAGCCGCTGTCCTAATTTTTCTGATGATTCCGAATGACTCTGGCCACTATATCTCAGATTTCTATCAGTTCCAGCTGATGCCTCCCCTTTTGTTGCTGATCTCTCGCCGATGTTGCATCGTTATGGTGACATTTTTGTCATTTTTATGTGTTTTTTCTTGTCTTGGTGTTGTTCATATATGCTTATGGTCATGTTATGCCTTTATTCACGTGTGTTCCACATGAGAAAGAGTGTTTGGGATGCGGGCGACTTGAATGATCTTTCTTGTTGTTCGTCTTAGTCCCACGCGGTGCTCCAGGCTTACGTTGTATGGGGTTTACGTCTCCCCAATTTTTCTTTCGATTGACAAGATTGTTGTTGGCTGTTCTAATCTTAGTGGTTGTGTCGTGTGAGACTGTGTCGTGTGGGACCACTCTTTGTGTGAATTATCCCCGACAGATTATCCATTGACAGATTATCCCCAACAAATTATCCCTGGTTGCTCGTTTGATGATTAACACCACATTATTTGTTCCCTTTCGCATGTTGTGTGTGTAGATGATGTTGGTTGACCTGACTCCAGCGAATCCACATCGTGTGTGGCTATGTCCCCGGTTTGATTCCCCAGTTTGTTTTCCCTTGGTGACTTGTTTGATGTTTTGCCCACATTGTCTACCTCCATTGTTTTTACTTGGAGTTTTCAAGTTGAAAGTTTTCACTCAAACTTGAGAGGAGTGTTAGAGATATTAGTTTTATATTATTATTTAAGTCTTTTAGTCTATGTGATATTTGTCCCACATTGTCTGTCGGTCTTTATGAGTCCATGCATTTCCTATATAAAGCTCCTATGAGGATGAATAAGATTATTAAGTATTTCATTTTTTACTATTCCTATAGTAAGCATCGTCGTGCTTCGTTAAATCATATTTTCCTATCTAGCACAACACATTTTGTTATTATTCATACTGATGTTTAGGGATGTTATTGATATGTTACCTTCATAGATTATATTTCTCATACTACCTGAGTCTATTTGATGAAAAAAAACTAAAATGTTTCCACTTTTTAAACATTTTCAGAAAATGGCAGCCACTTAATTTAATACAACTATTAAAAGCTTACATAGTGACAATGGTCTTGAGTGCATTGATGCTCAAGAGGGTGTCTCAATGTTTTACGATTGCGCATGCCGACGGGACACACACACGTCGAGGAGACATTGTGGCGGGTCCGCACGCGGATGAAGACGACGATGGATTCGTCTGCAGGAGGAGAGACCGAAGACACGGGGGCATCCTGACATTTTATTTATTTCCTATTTCGTTATTTCCTATTTGGATGTACACATTTATTTCTTTCCTTTTATGTTGTATTCCTTGTCACACCTGCACTTATAAGGGGTGAAGTTGCACTCTCTGGGGTTATGTTTTGGATGTATGAGAATTAAGGTTGCTCCCCAACCTTCCCTCTCGTTCTCTCCTCCTTTCTCTCGCTCTCCACCGCCGGCCCTCCCCCTTTCCGGATTCCTCTCCGGAATTTCCCGGGAACGTATCAATTTGGTCCAACCTGCCGGAGCGCCCGCAAACTCGCCACCGGTGTTAGGGTTGTCCGCCTCTGTATTTACCCGATTGAGTCGGTTGCGTTCCGCACGGCCCGGTCCCGTGACGCCGTTTTCCGCAAGGCCCGATCCCGCGCTTAGGGATTTCGATCGGCCTACCGATTCCAAGTTGCGATGCCGCGCTGTTCGCCGGCCTCCTGCTGCAGGATGCACCGCATGGGGCCGACTCTTCCGCGCAACATTCAGAGTCAGCGCCCTTGACCCCGCCAGCACCGCACCACGACTTCCGCCTCCGCCTTCGCCGCCCGACCGCATTGCCTCCAGTGCCAGCACCACACCCTACAGCCTATCCTCTCCAGCGCCGCCGTCCGCTCCAGCACCGCACCTCGCCGCTACAACCCTCCATCGTCGGCGCCGCCGCCGCATCTTCCAGCGCCGCACCCCACCGCTACTGCGCCGCATCCCAGCATGCGCTGCCACGCCGTACCCCAGCCCTCCCGCCGCAGGCCTCCGCCACGGCACCGAACACCCGATCCACTGCGGAGGCTCCATCGGAGGACGCCAATGAGGCCCTCCTACCCTGTGTCAGCGCCCAGGAGTCCATCGTTGCCTCCATGCAGGCCTCCCTGCTCGCCATCCACGCCAAGCTTGATGCTCGGCAACCTCCCACTGTCTCTTCTATCAATGGATTCGCGTTCCCGGCCTCCGATAGGTCCATCCTCGCGGCGGCACCACCCCCGCACATCGGAGACTTCGCACTTTTTTTCCCGAGCCGTCCAACCCTGGCCCTACCTTTGCCAGCGAAAACCCGATTGGGTGGATCGCCAAGGCGGAGCAATACTTCAATCTCCACCACACCCCCGAGCAGGACAAGGTCTCTACCGCCGTCGTGGGACTCAACGACCCTGCCCTACATTGGGCCCGATGGCTCTGACAGTCCAACCATACTATCTCTTGGTCAGAGATCAAGCAAGAGATGATCCGCCACTACGACAACTGTTATTCTGGCCCCGCCATCGAGCGGTGTGTGGATTGCGCCAGACCGGCGCGCTGGATGACTACATTGACGAGTTCGTGGCCCTCGTCAGTCGTCACCCATGTTCCGAGCTTACCTCCGGATCACTATCTCGGCTTCTTCATGCAGGGCCTCCTGCCCCCCACGTCCGCTCCCAGCTTCAAACTCATTATCCCTGGACGGTGTCCGAGGCCCTAGACATGACTCGCATTATGGAAGCGGATTTGGCTCCTCGACACCCGACACCTCCAGGCAGACCCCCGCCGGGGGGCCGACAGTGGCCGACCGTTACTCCAGAGATACCAGCTCCTCGGCCTCCTCCAGCCGCTCTGCCAGGTTGACCGGGCCCTCCTCAAAGATTCTCCAACCACGAGTTGGACAACCTCCGTCGCAAGGGGTTGTGTTTCCGCTGCCGTCAGCCCTATTCTCCTACCCACGTCTGCGCGGTCAAGGAGTTCCGCGCCATCATCGACGACGTCGACCCTGAGGTTACCTTGGCTGACTTTGAGTTCCTTGAGCTCTCACCGGAGGATACCCCTCTCGACCCCACCACAGCTACATTTCACCGATTGGAGCTATCTGGTGCCTCAATTGGTGGGTTCTCCAGCCAGCACACCATGCAGCTTTCGGGCACACTACAAGATCGCCCGATCATCATCATGGTGGATAGTGGCGATAACCACAACCTCATCTTTGAACACCTGGTGCAGCAACTCCGTCTTCCCTGGGCTCCCTCCCCGGATGTTGTGGTTCGTATGGGCGATGAGCGCCACCGACCGACTCAGTCACTCAGGGCCGTTGCACTGCCGTCTCGCTCTCTATGGGGCACTATTTCGTGACCGCGGACTTCTACACATTCGGCTTAGGAGGCCTCGACGCCATTCTGGGAGTGGCTTGGCTCCGCACGCTCAGCGAGGTATGCATCAATTGGGAGACTATGTCCATGCAATTCCTACATGAGGGACAGTTATGTCGCCTCAACGATGACTTCGCCCTCCTACGCTCTCTGATCTCCCTCCGCACGATCCAGCGGCCCTTGAACGTCAGCTTCTCCGCGGGGTTGTGGGCCCTCTCAGGCCCGTCCGTGGTACCTTCTCCTTCTCCGACGGGCCACCAAGAGCGTTCTACTGCACTCGTCGACGTCACCCAGCCTCCGGCAGGATCGCCACTAGCCCAGTTTTCGTTGGTACAGAAGAAAGACGACAGTTGGTGCCGAACTACCCAGTCAAGCTACTTGGTTGCTTCTACCACCTTCAGAGGGACCTTGTCCCGCAGGTCCGGATTGTTAGGTCTTACCATCCAGAGATCGAAGCCACAAGGCTGTCCCGGGATCAATATTGCCGACATCGCTCCGATCACTGTCTTGAGGACAAGACATGTTTTTCAGATGACGGTATTGTTACAATTGCGCATGCCGACGGGACACGCACATGCTGAGGAGACACCGTGGCGGGTCCGCATGCGGAGGAAGACGACGACGGGTCCGTTTGTAGGAGTAGAGACCGAAGACGCGGCGCCAACCTGACGTTTTATTTATTTCCTATTTCGCTATTTCCTATTTGGTTGTACGCATTTATTTATTTCCCTTTATGTTGTATTCCTTATTTTGTCACACCCCGCACTTATAAGGGGTGGAGTTGTACTCTCTGGGGTTATGTTTTGGATGTATGAGAATTAGGGTTGCTCCGTAACCTTCCCTCTCGTTCTCTCCTCCTTCCCCTCACTCTCCACCGCCGGCCCTCCCCCTTGCCGGGTTCCTCTCCAAAATTTCCCGGTAACGTATCACAATGACCATGACATTATCCACCAAACCTTTTGTGTCCACTCTCCCGCTTAAAATGGGGTGGCAAAGTGCAAGAATCGACATCTTTTTGAAGTGGCAGAATGCCTCTAGCTTAAGATGCACCTCCTTAAATATTAATGAGAGATATCATTCTCACCGTACCTCATCTCATTAATCGTATGAATACCCATGTCTCGGGCTCAAAAATGTGTCTTCATTAGGTATTCTTCTGCTCAGAAGAGTTACAAATACTTGTATTCTCCCACTCAGATGAGTTACAAACACTTTCACCTTGTGACCAAGAAAACCTTTGTTACAATGGATGTCACTTTCCTTGAATCGGATGCCTACTATGAGACTTTACTCAAGGGGGGAGTCCTCACCTAAGATGGAAGTGAGTTCACTTTCTATTCCTCTACCCATTCCTCCATCATATCACCCACTTATTCCTGCTACTACTTCTCTTATTGAACCCAGTGGTCGGGAGAAATATACTCCACACTCTTTGTAGACTTACATTTAGAGAAACAAAGGTATAAACACATAGAATCCTCCTATGATACCATAGTTGGCACCAAATCCATCTTTAGAGCCTATTGCTCTCCCTATTACTTTAAGGAAAGAAAATCCTACTTCTACTCAACATCTAGTATCTCATTTTGTGTCATATGTGATGGTCATTATGAGATTTGATATTAATTTATCCAGATCTGCATCACATCACGACATACACATTGATCCAAAACTAGCCATACCTATAATTATATCCCAAACCTGATAACCCATTATCAACCCATTAACCTATTTTCCCCATGGGTTATTCGATCTGTCAACTACCTCCTTTACTAGACAAGGTTTTAGTGCAAGACATGTGTCATGAGCTCCTTATCAAATGACACCAAAAGAATTAGCAAAGTTGAAGGTTCAGCTGCAAGTGTTGTTGGACCAAGATTATATTCGGCCGAGTTCTTTACCATGGAGTGCCCCAGTGATCTTTGTGAATAAGAATGATGGTAGTATGAGTCTTTGCATTGACTACCAAGAATTAAACAAGCAGACAATGAGGAATAAATACCATATCCCAAAATTGATGATTTTAATCAGTTGGTTGAATCAACTGTATAATTCAAGCTTGATCTGAAGCCAAGGTACTATCAGTTGAAGATTAGAGAAGAGGATATCTCGAAAACATCATTTTTGTTATAAACACTACGAGTTTTTGTTAGGCTATTTGGTTTGATCAATTCACCATCAGTGTTCATGGATTTGATGAATCATGTGTTTTAGAAGTACTTGGATAGATTTTGAGTAGTCTTTATTGATGATATTTTGGTATACTCTATGTCAGAAAGCGATAATATGGATCATTTGCATATTGTACTGCAAACTTTAAGAGAAATCAGTTATATGCCAAGTTTTCTGAGTGCAAGTTGTAGCCAAAGGAAGTGATGTTTATTGGTCATGTTATTAGTGGAAATGATGAAGCAGTGGATCCGACGAATATCGTATTTATTCGTGATTGTCCTGCACTTAAGAACGCGACCAAAGTCAAGAGATTCCTTGAACTTGATGGTTAGTGCAGGAGGTTTGCAGAGAATTTTTCGCGGATTGTTTTTCCCTTCACCTATTTGACCCGTAAGGATCACAAGTTCATTTGGATATCTGAGTGTGACCAAACATTTGAGAATTTGAAAGACAGGTTGATAACTGCATCGATACCTAGTCTCCCAAGTGGGACTGGTGAATTTCATATTTTTAGTGATGTCTCTGCATATGGTTTGGGTTGCATCTTGTGTCAACGTGATAAGGTGATTGCCTACGGATCGAGACAGTTGAATCCACATGAGAGAAATTATCCAGTTCATGATTTGGATTTGTCCGCACTGTTATCTACTTTGAAGATATGGAGGTACTATGTTTATGGAGCTAAAGTGGATATCTACACTGATGACAAGAGCTTGAAGTACCTTCTATCGCAGATAAAGCTAAATATGAGGCAATGTAGATAGGTCGAGTTCCTTAGGAACTATGAGGTTGACATTCACTACACTCTCGAGAAAGCGAATGTGGTGGTTGATGCACCAAATCTGCTTACTAGTCAAGTGAGCAGAGTGAAGAAATGTAAAGCTAGATCGGCTACGACCACGTCCGCCATGTCCTCCATGAGGTACCATGCCACCACGAGATGAGGGAAACCCATGTAATTTGAAGCAAGTATTGCGAGTATGCCGACTTCTACTACATTAGTCACACAACAAATGGTCTATGTCTGTAGGTCGGGGCTTGAAGTCGAGTATTAGTAACTCCAAAATGATGAGAAACGACAAGCGCAAAACCATCAAAGGTGACCTATGAACTCCAAGACTGTCAACGATCATATTCCGGCTGAACAATGCTATAAGCCTCTATCAAAGTAGGGATAGGAGTGCTGCCAAGGATTTGAACAATGATCTGATCGAAATCCCTGCATAAATCATGAAGGAACTTAATTGGTTCTGATCTTCACGAGCACGAACAATGAGCGCATTAGCAGAGCAAGTAAGGTTGAGAGAGTCAAAATAATCATACTCCTAATATAACTGAATGAACTCCAAACAATAAGCAGATGGTGGTCGATCACCTTGACGAAGGAGAAAGATCTTCCTTCGTAACTGCAATATCCAAGATGTGTTTCCTTTATGGGAGTATGTGGATTCAGCCAGACTCCAAATTTCCGCAGTGGTATCCTTACATGGAATTAATCAATCAGGACATAACTAATGAGTTCTTTGATTCTCATTTAGGTCTGCAAGCAATTCGATTCAATTTGATTTTAGGTAAAACCGAAATCAAAACAAATAGTCTTGATTTTTTACACACTCAAAACCGAAACCAAATCGAAACTGATTGGTTTGGTTCGGTTTTTCGGTAAACTTAAAACAAAACTATCCAAAAAATGTTGGTTTTGAGCATTCTCATGATCCGAACAATCCAAACATTAGCACCATTCTCTTGAGTAATATTCTGCTTGAGGTCACCACAAATAAATAATTTGTGCACACCCCTAATATGAGGTAAAATTTACCATCTTAATCACTCCGGTTGAGCACAAATGATAATCTTTTTGGACAATTTCTAATTGTTACTGTTAGAAGAAAATCATGTAAAGGCCCATCTTAGACCCTCTTCCCCATGTTTTGAATGAGGATCTTTCTCTTTCTTTCTCTTCCTATATAAGTGTACAAATGTTTGTATTTATACATTGAAATATGATTAATAAAGTTTTCAATTATTTCCCAATATTCTAGGTGTTTCTCTACAGTTACAATATCTTATACTCTTGTTCTAGAGTGTGAAAGATAAGTTGGTCCAAGTCTCTTGCTCAATCAATCAATCTTCTAACTGTGAAGTACTAACTGAAGTTTATCACTTCAACATTCCTTGCTCAAGTTTTATTTCTTGGGGTTATTGGGTAAATACAATTGCTAGGTATTTTATTGACTTAGTCGGTTCAGTTTTTTGACCCTATAAATTGAAAACGAACTGGCTCGGTTTTTAGCCCCCTTGAACCGAAATCAAACCGATCAGTTCGGTCTGAAATCCGGTTTAGTTGGCTTAGTTCAGTTCGGTTTGGTCTGTTTCAATTTTCTATACACATCCCTATTCTCATTGTCCCTAATTGGGTGCAGTCTTCGCCGACTCCTTAATAGTGTCATTCACATAGTCAAACAATGGACGAATCTTAAGAGTCAGGGCAATAGAGCTATCAAAAGAATCAACCACATCAGACATAATGAGATCATGGAAGCTAAAAAAATCTAAAATTTTTTGGCTTAAGTCAAAAAAGGCCACCGAAAAATCGCCGGAAAGTTGCCATGGTCGGAAAAAATGGGGACACCGCCAATAGGACTGCCCAAAATCGCAGAGCATTAAACCCTTAAGGTTGAAGTCATTGGATGACAGAATAAGCTATGTTATTAAAGGCACCCCTAAGGCTCCAAGCTCACCAGGCTCAGAAGTTTGCGCCTTATTTGCGCCTTTAAAACATAAAAGGCGGGTCTGAGTGAAATTTTTATTGTAAATTTTTTCTTCAAAATTAAGAAAAAATAATGCAAGAATTCAATAATTTTTTATTTATTTAGTGTTTGTGAAAAATAATTATGTGTTGAGGCTTAGATATGATATAAATGATCAACCAGAGTGGAGACAAGTTGCTGAATGTACAAAAACTTAAATGAAGAATGATTAAGGTTCATTGCTAGTTACCAGTATGCAGCCACTGAAAGATAAACTGAGAGACATCAAATTTTTTGTTGCGATATCCTCAATGAATGCTGGCACTGCTGATATGTCAACTGCTTCTTCTGTCTTGTCCACAATATTTCTTGTCTCGTACCAAACAAGGCAAACTGCAGCACTAAAGATAAGGTCTAAAGTTAGATTAATATCCCGTTCCACAACTTGTACACCCCTCTTTTCCAGTGCTAAAATTTTCTGATAAGAGCTTCTTCTTGACATGATCGTATTTTTTTCTAAATTTTGGGTGTTTACAATAACGACCAACTCTGGAACTGATAATGCCTTTGCAGTTGCCTTGGTTGAACTTGACAGGTGCGGCTTGTTCTTGACAGATTCAAAATAATGGGAGGCTTCCACTGTTTCTGTGGATTCATATGCATTAAAGCAGGCTTTGTCGAGTGGGAATTGACAAAGTATCCCTTCAGTGCGATCATCATTGAAACACCCAAGTAGATGCTTCATATATCCTGGGAACGCATTCTGCAGTAAAAGGAGCCCAGAAAATTAAGAGGGGTAATGGAGGTAGGAGAACAAGACAAACCAGTCGAGTTCAGTATTGAATTGTATCTTTACTATTATAATGGGAGACTGGGAGTTGTGAGATGAATACTACTTTTGTAGACCAGCCATCATGTAAATAAAAAAATTCCAATTTTGCCCATGAAAGAGAAATCAGGCGGAAGTGGCATAGATATCATAATATCACATATATATATATATATAATGGATAAAAGATTTAAAAGAAATTTTTATTAATGTTCCAAAAGTTGGTCCCATTTGATACAAAAATTTTCCGGTCCGCGAGATATAATAATATATATTCGCCTAATTTATATATCAAGTAAAATAACAATATAAATATCTATATATATGTATAAAGTAAATAGCTATATGAGTGAAGCGCATGGCCCCCCATGCGGCGGCGGAAGGACCCCGGTTGCGGCAGGACCATGGCCGCGACCGTACCACGGCCCGACGACACTTCCGCTACTCGCAACCCTCGAGCGCACGGATCCAGTCCCCCGACATGACTGTGCCTCGGGGGGGGGGGGGGTGCGAGCGGCAATAGTATCGTCGCGCTGTGACACTGTCATGGCCGCACGGGGGGGGGGGGATTTGTGCACTGTCACTCATATGAATAGAACAAGGGATTGCAAGATCTCACACAAGTTAATTTAGTCCCACGTTGTATGTAAGACTTCATTTTGTGTCTCCTCTGTCTATATAAGGAGGGGGAATAAAATTAAAAAGACCGAGAAAAATATTCCACTTCAACACAAACCAACAATCATGAGCACTAATCATCAAACAGGATAAAATAGTCACCATAAGCAAGAATATAGCTGGGATGATGTTATAGAAAACTAGGAGAGAAAATGTGCTAATTGCATCCCGGCGAAATCAATTGTTATAGAAATTGCTTTGGCCAGCTCCTCATAACGTAGGTGGTATGGTGTTGCAGAAAACCAAGAAAAATCAAGTGCGGTGGGCCAATGGCTGCATCCAATCCACAGAGTTGTCATTGAAATTGCATTTTTCTATGCCTCTTAGCTAGGATCAATAACAATGCATTTCCTATTTATCAACCTACACTCTTCCGGCCAATATTGCGCAAAGGATTGGAAATATTCCATTTTCATGCCAATAGGCCGCAATAGCAAGTAATTTTTTGATATACTCTAAATATTTAACGATAGGTACATATTATTAAAATGTTAAATTTTATCTAATTACTTTCCATCCACTATGAACCACCAGGCTGTAGAAAGTCTTGGTAGTACTTCTTTTAGATACTCTTGTAATTGTGTCCTTATTGTTTGTATGTCCTTTATGCATGGTCTCTCGTTGCATGTGTAACATACTTAGTTCTGACACATTTTTTTTTTATTTAGAAACGTTGCTCAGCGAAGTCGTTTAAGTTCAAAGGTGTTAACGTTGAATGGGTTGCGTATAGCAAGAATAGATAGTTTTGGGGTGCCAATAGTAGTTTTCCCCCTCTCCTCTTTGCGGTTAAATAGAAAACCGCATACCCGACGGTTCTATAACCCGCACCCTCATCTCACGGGTTAGAGAAAAGCCGCACGCCCCTTTCTTTCTCACGGGAGGAAAACCGCTAACCCGCAAGAGCAGCACCCGACGACTCCGCCTTCTGCAAGCCCGACGACGCCCAGCCGACGCCTCCCGCTGCAGTCCGACGAACGATCCTCCTCCAGGAGCCTTCACTGACTCCTCCTTCCTCTACGAGCGCCGGGGGATATTCCTCTTCATTCCTTGGCCGCGGAAGTGTCGGGTTTCAACCCTAGCCTGAGGTTGAGTTTCGTTTTGGTTCCGGTAAGTGTTATTCCTCCTTTATCGCTATTCCTTCATGGAAATCCTTCGATTTGGAAACTAATATACCCTAGGTTTTCATTTTGTTTGCCCTAATTAAGTTTTGGAGTTCGTGATCCTCCGCGGAATTTGGATTGGGCGCTTTGAGAGCCTCAATCTCTCCACGTAAAGGTAAAATATGAAGTTTAACATTTGTTTTTGATAACCCTAGTTATATAGAAATTTTCCTCCGGAAAATCGTAAGGGAAAAATTATGAAATTAGGGCTGCCCTATATTGCAGGACTTTGGAGGGATCGAGGCAGGTTTCTGAAGATCCCCAGCAGTAGGATTGCCTTCGGAAAAGCTAATGTCGCTGCGCCGAGTCTACGAGCGCCGCAACACCGCTGTAAGGAAATTTAATTCCTGTTAGTTAGACGTAGCAAAAATTATATTTTGTAATACGCATGAGTAAGTTTTGTACAAGCATCATAAACATGCATAGGGAAGTGTGGCGGTAGGAAAATGGTCGCGGAAAACGTGTAGGATGACGCCCTTTTCCATGACCCAATTTAGTCAAATTATGAACAGTTACTTTAAGTGCGAAACTTTACCCGCGTACGTAGATTTGGAGGTTGTCCAACCAAGGGCATGAATTTCCCTTCTAGTCGACCACAAGAAAGTCAAGGCTCGCTCAGTAGTCCACCAAAAGAGATATCCCAAGCAGAGTAGCATCAGACCGAAAGGTCAATGAGCACACAAGTCTTTCCGTGCTCGGTAGAGGCGCACTACCTTTCTCATAAGTCATATGGTATCTTGTGAGCAGTATAGTCTTGGGAGTTTACTTCCCTTTGAGACGATTAGTAGATTCGAGACCGTGTCCGCGCGACATTGGAACAATTGAGTTCGTAAGATGGTCTCGGGTCGCCAGTTTCAGTTGCGTGTTAGGAGCTACTCTGCCTAGAGCCTTCCAAGTAGATGTTCAGGTTAGAAGCCACCTAAAACTCAAGTATAGACCTGACGTGAGACAACACAGTAGTTAGTGAACGTCAGGACTTGGGTTAGTGAACTAAAAGTCACGTACATAGACAAATAGATGTTTTGACCAGGAAGTAGTGCGAAGGCATGAATAACATATAGCATAAATGTTTTCAATGCACAAAACTGTTTTCTAAAGACATGCATTCATCATATGAGAAAATAATTTTAGTGTCACTAGGAGGAGTTATTTTTCTTTACTCTGACCCCTCGTGGACAATGTTTTTCAGGTGACCCAAGTGGGAAACTATGTCTAGGATGAGCGTTGTGGTGGCGTCAGTTTGTAGTATTTTTCCCATCCAGTTTACTCTATTTCAGCATGTACTGGTAGATGAGGACAATGTATCTGATAAATGTTTTATCTAATTTGTATCAGACTATTAATGTTAAACAGATTTTCAGTTAATTCAATTCTATTCATGTTTAGTGGCTCTGTGAATCCAGATATGGGGTATGTGGTTACCCTTAGTTTGCTTCCTTAGCTTCTGTTGTAAGTTTAAATCTTTAGTAGATGTTTTTTTTTACCTGCTGCATATTAGTTTTTAATACCGTTTCCTAGTTTTCTTTATATCGCTGACCCGGTCGGACGGCTGATTTCTGAAATACTGGGAAGGGGTGTTACAGCATGCAAGTTCATGTCCATAATAACGTGTGCAAGTTTTCTTTTCTTCTCAATTTTTTTACATTGTATCAAAAGTGTTAGATGACAAAGGAAAGATAATTGTAAATGCCCAATTATAGGCCCATTTCCTTCTTCTCCTTTAGTCCCACATCTCTTGTATAGGATTGTTCTCCTACTCTTCTCCTATATATTTGTATTTTCTCTTGGATTTTACACATGAAGAAGTATATGAAAGGTTTGCTCGTTCCTTTCTACATGGTATCAGAGCGAATCGGTCTCTCCTTACGGCTAGCATTCTGCTAGCCGCCCGGTCTTCCTTAACTTGCGCTAGGCGCGGTCTGTGTTTTCTAACCGGTCGACATTCTCTACTCGCACAGGGCGCGGCCTTGGCGGCTAAGACTTCCCTACCCGCTTATCTTCCCCTTCTCATTCCTGTGGCCTCAACCTCTACCTCCCTCTCCTCTTTATAAGATTCTCTCTGGCAAGTGGGGATCCTCCCCCTTCCTCCCTATCCGCGCGGTCTCTTCTATATCCACGCGGTTTTGTCTCTTCTCGCTGTGAGCTCCCCTCTTCAACTCGCGGTCTTCTCCCTCTTCTTCTCCTGTGCGGGTTCTTCCCTAACCGCACTGTTTCCTCTCAACCCGCTACTTCTTTTTCCGCTGCGAACTCCGCATTTTGGTCGTGGCTTCTTGCCGCTGGTGTCTTATCGCCGAGACCGTGCGGTCTCCCTAGTTCGCGCGCCCATTCATCTTCTCCATCCTTCTTGCGCGGCTTGCCTTGTTGCTCTCTGCGGCCTTCTTCTCTGCCCGGTTCTCGCTTCTTTACTCCCTGCTCGCCGCGACTTCACCTAGTCGCCGCGACTTCTCTTCGTCGTCGCGGCTTCACTTCGCTTCTCTTCTCTTCTCGCCGCGAATTGTTCTTTAACCGCTGTGATCTCCGCATCTGGGTCGTGGCATATTCACTTGCCGCTGGTGTGATCACCGTGACCGTGCGGACTTCTCGCGCGGCCTCTTCTCTGGCTAGTCGCTGTGACTAGTCTCATCGCGTGCGGCATCTCCTCTTCTCCGCTCCGCCTTCTTCAGGTTGCGGTTTGTTCTCTTCCCAAGCGGCCTGTTCTCGCCGCTGTCTCTTTTCTCGCGTCCGCCTCTTCTCGCACGACTTGTTCTCGCCGCTGCGGCCTGTTCCCGCTGTTCTCAGTGCTTCCTCCATTTTAGTCGCCGGATCTTTTCGGCTAGCCGCGTGCCATCTTGCCGCCTGGTTGTCGTGCCTCGCCGCAGATCAGGATTATGGCCTCCGACTCGATCACTGTTGGGGGGCTGTTGCGTTGCGTCCTCAACTACATAAGCTTCAAGGGGTGGTTAGTCGCTCTTCTGGCTCCGTAGCCTCGATCTTCAAGGAAGGTATATCGTGCCTCTCACACAGCTCTCACTGGATTGTGGACTTGGGTGCTACACATCATATCTCTCCGCAGCAGTCGCCCAAATACTTAGATACTGCTTACCCCAAGCACATCACTGTGGCTAATGGTGACACGCTCCCGGTTTCTGACACTGCTAATCTCTCTCTTACTTCTTCCCTTTCCTTATCCTCGGTTCTTCATGTTTCGGACTCTCCTTTTAACCTTCTTTCTGTTAGCCGTCTTACGCAAGACCTTGATTGCTGTGTTACTTTTTCACGCTCTTCCTTTGTGGTGCAGGATCGGCTGACGCAGACTATACTTGGTAGAGGGCAACTGTCTAATGGGCTATATCTTCTCGACGTTCCTCCCACTGCTCTCACCTCTGTCTCCACCACTGATTGACATCGTCGTCTTGGGCATGCCCCTCTCCCAATTCTCAAGAAAGCTCTTCCTACTGTCTCTCTCCAAGGGTTCTTTTGTGAATCCTGTATTTTGGGTAAACAACACCGTGTCTCCTTTTCTCCTCCATGTACTCGGAGCGATTCTCCTTTATCTCTAGTACATTCTGATATCTGGGGACCCTATAAGGTCCCTAGTGTCTTGGGGTATCGGTACTTTGTTACCTTTATCGATGATTACTCGCGAGTTACCTGGTTGTATTTACTTCGTGATCGTACCGAACTCACGACTACGTTCCGTTCGTTTCTTACGGAAACGCGCACTCAGTTTTCTACCTGTGTCAAAACTCTTTGTACGGACAATGCTCGGGAATATACTGGTCGCACCTTCTCCAATCTGTGCGCTGAGTTCGGTATTATACATCAGACTTCTTGTGCTTATACGCCTCAACAAATGACATAGTGGAACGCAAAAATCGCCACCTCCTTGATGTGGCTCGATCTCTCATGATCCAAATGCAGGTTCCTCCCCTCTACTGGAACTTTGCCACCTCTACTGCTTGTCACCTAATCAATCGCATGCATTCATCTGTCCTCAACTTTGTGGCACCCATTACTCTCCTTTACCCATCCACAACTCTCTTCTCTCTCACACCTCGTGTGTTTGGTTGTACCTGTTATGTCCACCACCTTGGTCCTTCCAATGACAAGCTCGCCCCTCGTGCAACCAAAGCTATGTTGTTGGGTACTCCCGCACTCAGAAGGGGTATGTCTGTTTTTATCCTACCACTGGTAAGGTGGTTGTGTCTGCTGATGTCTCCTTTCATGAAGACCAACCATATCACACCAGCCCTTTTGATCCTCTTCTTCCTCCTCCGCTACCTCGGCCCATCATACCCGTGACATCTCAACTTCCACCACTTCTCCCTACTACTCCTCTGCTTCGGATTCGCACACCACCACCAGTTCAGATTCCCACACCACCACCAGTTCCTTCCAAACCTCCTATCATACAGGTATACGCTCGTCGTCCTCCACGTCCAGATGCCCTACAGCAGCTTCCCTCTATCGGTGTGCTCTTGCGGCCTGTTGATCCGACAACCTCCTCAACAACACATCCAATGACCAATTATGTCTCTCTACATCAGCTCTCTCCGCCCCTTCTTCACTTTGCTCTCTCTCTCTCTCTCCTCTATCTCTATACCTAATTTTGTGCAGGAAGCCCTCCAGCATCCACAGTGGCGTGCCTCCATGGACGAAGAAATGACTGTTCTATGGGGTAATCACACCTGGGATCATGTATCTCTTCCTTCTGGTCACAGCTGTGTTAACTGCAAGTGGATCTTTACTATCAAACATGCTGCAGATGGGCCGGTTGATCGCTTAAAGGCTCGACTGGTGGCTCGGGGCTTTACCCAACAGTATGGCCTTGATTATGAGAAAATCTTTTCTCCAGTTACAAAATTGAACTCCGTTCGGGTTCTGCTCTCCTTAGCTGTTCACCGCTGTTGGACTCTTAATCAGCTTGACGTCAAGAATGCTTTCTTGAATGACAATCTTCTTGAAACCGTATACATGCATCAACCGCCCGAGTTTAAGACCACGGGAGAGTCTCGTGTATGCTTACTTCGCAAATCTATCTATGATCTCAAACAGTCTCCCCGGGCATGGTTTGGGAATTCAGCAAGGCCGTTCGTGAGGTGGGCTTCAAACAGAGCTCTGTAGATTCCTCTCTCTTCACTCGTCACCGGTCAACTGGGACCATAATACTTCTGGTTTATGTAGACGATATTCTGATCACTGGTGATGACTCAACCGGGATACAACATGTTAAGCAACATCTAAACTCTATCTTCCAAATCAAAGACCTGGGAAATCTTCGATACTTTCTTGAATTGGAGGTAGCTCGACGACCTGATGGCCTAGTTTTATCTCAGCATAAGTATTGCATTGACCTTCTGAAAGATGCCGGACTCTCGGGGTGTAAACCTGCGGATACCCCGATGGAAGTCAACCACATGATGTGTGCTCAGGGATCTGAGGAAGACTCTCTACTTCCAAATCCAGAATACTATCGCCGTCTTATGGTAAAATTGATCTACCTAACCGTCACAAGACCAGATATATTATTTGCGGTTGGTGTGGTAAGTCGGTTTATGCATACCCCACGAGTCTCTCACCTTTAGGCTGTGGAGCGCATTCTCAGGTATCTGAAGACTTCTCACGGGTAAGGACTTGTGTACAAGCCATCATCTTCTCTTTCTCTTATTGCATACTCAGATGCGGATTACGCGGGCTCGTTGGATGATCGACGGTCTACAACTGGGTTCTGTACTTATTTTGGAGGAAATCTTATCACATAGCGGAGTAAGAAACAGACAGTTGTTGCTCGCTCGTCTGCTGAGGCTGAGTACCGTGCAATGGCGGTTGTTACTTCTGAACTAACCTGGCTGGGAAGTCTCCTAAGAGATTTGGGAGTTAAATTATCCTCACCTCCAACTCTGTTTTGTGGCAGTCAAGCTGCAATACACATTGCAAAGAATCCGGTGTTCTATGAGAGGACTAAACATATTGAGGTTGATTGTCACTTCGTTCGAGAGAAGGTCCAATCAAAGGAGCTGAAGCTTGAACATGTTCCTGTATCTGGGCAAGTTATTGACGTCCTCACCAAGACTTTACCTCGCAAGTTGTATTACCAGTTCTTGTCCAAGCTTGGTGCCTACGATTTGTACGCTCCAGCTTGCGGGGGAGTGTTAGATGACAAAAGAAAGATAATTGTAAAGGCCCAATTATAGGCCCATTTCCTTCTTCTCATTTAGTCTCACATCTCTTGTATAAGATTGTTCTCCTACTCTTCTCCTATATATTTGTATTCTCTCTTGGATTTTACACATGAAGAAGTATGGTTTGCCCATTCCTTTCTACAAAAAGCAAAGCTCTTGTGACCTAGCAACCCGCTCCCGGTCACAAATGTCTTCTTCTGCGAGTCTCTTGGTCGACATTCCCTCAATTTAAACCTAGCACGCAACCTTCACTTTCATCTCCCAAACCCGTGACGAGTGCATCGTCCAGTGTGCTTTCATCTGAGAATGTCCTCAGCACCAAGGCATGCACTTTTGTTGAGATTGAGCCTGCTTATGTCTCACCAATCAAACAAATGTTTCATCAACACGTCTCCCTTCAAAATCAAAGGCTTTTCCCATATCATCCCATCTCAATACCTTGTCCACCTCTATCCATTATATTGGGTGTATCTGTGATACGTGCTCCGGATTGGGAACGCGTAATGGGTCGGCGATGAATGGAGCTTCGAGAGTGATTCTCGCTTCTCGTTGGGGAGGCCGTTTGTGCGTTTGTTGGGGGGTCGATGAGAGGTGCGGCGATGGAGGAGTCCTCCGTGTATCCTGAAAGTGGAGGAGATAGACAGAGAGATTGAGAGAGAGAGATTTAGAGAGACTGAGAAAGATCTTTCTAGTATTTTCTTCCAATCCCTGCAAGAGCAAGACCAGCAAATATATACGTTGCATGCCCCCCATTTCGGCTTAGACAAATGGGATAAAGTAATATTAAAAGCTAATAAATGGCTGCCCCATCTAAGCATTAAACAAATGAGATAATAATAAGTCATAAATAAACAAATGGGATAATAAGTGGCTGCCCCCATCTAAGCATTAAACAAATGGGATAATGACAAGTGGTACATAAATATAAAGAGGGCTGAATTTAAGGTCCCATCACCAGTATTGGTCCATGTGAAGATCATGGTAACCTCCTTGGTCTACGTGAAGATTATGGTGGTTTTTTTGGACATTGTGAGGATCATGATTGTTGTCTGCCCCATGGAGGTTGACCTCAACTTTGTTTGCTGGTTAGTTGCGTGCACGGCGTTCGCAGATGTTGCCCCAACGCGGGTTTGCGGCGACTTGATCCGTAACATTGCCTTCCTCTTCTACTAGCAGCTTGTCCTCAAGTTGGGTAGGGAGTGGCACAAGCGAAGTGGTTGGCGGATCACCGATGAAAGGTTTCAACAGGGAGATATGGAAGACATCATGAATGCGAGCGGTGTCCGGGAGGTGAAGTTGGTAAGTCACGTTGCCAATTCGTTGGAGGATTTTGAAGGGTCCGTGGAAGTGTGGGCTGAGTTTTTCCGAGAGTAAGGGTTGGCGGACGGATAGCAGGCGGTAAGGGCGAGCCTTTAGCCATACCCAATTGCCTATACTGAAGGTGTGGTCGCGATGACTACGGTTGTAGGGAAGTTCCATTCAGTTTTGGGATTGGAGTAAGTGCTCTCTTGCTAAAGCCAAAAACTGGTCACGGTCTTGGAGTTCTTGCTCCACCATGGAAAGAGAAGAGGAGCCATGGCCATAGGAGATGAGATGGGGGTGGCTCAAGACCATAGATTAGTCGAAAGGAGGTTGTTTGGAGTGTTGTGTGATAAGAAGTATTATAGCAATATTCGATCCAAGGAAGCCACCTTACCCACCCTTTGGGTCGATCGCATATCAAGCAACGAAGGTACATTTTCGACAGTCTGATTTAACACTTCGGTTTGGCCATCCGATTGAGTGTGGTATGTAGAGGAAAAGACTAATTTAGTGTCACTGAGTGTGAATAATTCCTTCCAAAAACGGCTTGAAAAAACTGTTTCGGTCAAAAATGTGTGGACTCTGGTATGCCATGCAATTGCAAATGGCTTGCAATATCTACGCGAAGAAACTGTGCGACGCGCTCGACAATAAGTGGTCGTACTAGTGCGATGAAGTGAACCCCTTTTGAGAAGCGATCGACGACCACCATAAGGATTTGTTTACCTTTGGACGTTGGAAGCCCTTCCACGAAATCCATTGAAATATCTGTCCATATTTGAGTGGGGACGGGTAGCAGTTGCAAAAGACCGGCCGGTAACAGGTTGTCGATTTTGTTTTGTTGGCATGTGACGCATAAGACGATGATGTCCTAAACTCGCCGACGGAGACCCTTCCAAAAGAAATCAAGACGAACACGTTTGAGTGTTTTATGGATTCCTTCATAACTGCAACCGTGTGTCCTCCAATATGCAAACAATGAGGTTGGAGGTGGGGTCGAGGTAGATCCGCCCTTTGTAAAGAATGAGGTCGGTGTGGATGGTCCAACAAGGTGGAGTAGTGCCTTCTTGTATGCGATGAACAAATTCGGATAGGGTGGACGATTGTTGGATCTCGCGGCAAAAGTCCTCGACGATGGTGGGGGATGGACCCAAGATTGCAAACAGATTTCCCATTGGTGAGGGTGTGCCGTCGGGGTGAGCGCATCAGCGGTGCAGTTTAAAGTTCCTGCTTTATATTCAACACGAAAATCAAACCCAAGAAGTCTACTTACCCAGCGTTATTGCGGCGCGGTGGTGAGGCGCTGCTCCAAAAGATATTTGAGACTGAAATGATTCGTACAGATCACGAATGGTCGTCCCTATAAATATGATCGCCAATGTTGAATGGCTTTAGCAAGGCCAATGAGTTATTGTTCGTTGCCAAGAGTTTTTGGTGACGGTTTGTTGTGCGGCGACTGAAATATGCGATGTTTTGTTGGAGCACAGCGCCATAACCTTGATCGGACGCGTCACATTTGACATTAAATTCTGCAATAAAATCTGGAAGGGTGAGTACCGGGGCGGCAATGAGAGCTTGCTGAAGGTTTTTAAAGGCACTGGAGGCCGCTGCACCCCAAGCAAACGAGTTCTTGCGGAGAAGAGTGATGAGAGGCTCGGCAATGCAGCTATAATCGCGAATGAAGCGGCGGTAGTAGTCAGCAAGTCCCAAAAATGCGCGCAGGTCACGAACTGTCCCGGGTATGGGCCAATTGTCCACCCCTTCCAGTTTCACGGGATCCGCCAAAACTCCTTGAAAGTGAACTATATGTCCAAGATAGGCGACACTCTCCTTGCCAAACACGCATTTAGACCCCTTGAGATATAATTGATGGTGTTGCACAAGGTGGAAGACGTCGCGGAGGTGATGCAGATGTTTGGCCCAAATTTTACTGTATATCAAGATATCATCAAAAAAATACAAGTACGGATTTGCAGAGTAGTCGTTGGAAGATCTCGTTCATAAACCCTTGGAAGGTGGAAACGCTGTCTTCTCGATGTCCATGATGGCATGAACAAAAATTCGAAGTGTCCATGATGGGTGTGAAACGCTGTCTTCTCGATGTCCTGAGGGTGCATACGCACTTAGTGGTCGCCAGAGTAAAGATCCAACTTTGAAAAGAATCGAGCGTCGTGCAATTCATCAAGAAGTTCTTCCACAACCGGAATTGGAAACTTATCTTTGACAGTCTTGAGATTTAATTCACGGTAATCGACACAAAAATGCCAAGAGCCATCTTTTCTGTGAACTAGGAGAGCCAGGGAGGAGAATGGAGAGATGATGCGCCGAATGATACCTTGTTGGAGCATAGTGGAGCATTGTCGCGCGATCTCATCTTTTTGAAGGAAAGGGTGGCGGTAGGGGCGTACGACGACCGAGGAAGTGCCCACTAAGAGACAGATGCGATGATCATGGTGGTGTGCTGGCGGAAGAGTACTTGGAATGAAAAATGTGTTAGTGATTTCCTGCAGGATAGCACCGAGATCAGACAGCTGTGTTTCGGGTGGTTGGCTCGCGGGAAGAGTCGACCCATAGAGGGAGAAGGAATGAAGTTGTGTTGATGGTTGTCCATGCCATTCCACCAATTGATTGTCGTGAAACCATCACATGGAGAGGGCATCGAAGTCTCATGTGAGTGGCCCAAGAGTGTGGAGCTAGCGGAATCCTAAGACTACATCAAAACCTTGGAGATCTATCACCAAAAATTCCACGAAAAATTTGTGTGCGCCTGCGGTAAGAACGACCATTTTACATATGCCAAGGCAGGCCATTTTTTGACCATTTGCCAACTCCACCGGGAGGCGACGACGGGAAGTGATTTGGAGATGCAAAGGAGTGGCAGTAGTGCAATCGATAAAATTATGTGTACTTCTCAAGTCCATGAGGGCCAAAAAGGGTTGGCTCTCAATCAAGATGTTCATCTGGATAGTAGAACCATGGTTGTCTTGTGGTGTTGAAATGACATGGAGAGAGAGTTTTGGAGGTTTGGTGTCCTCGTCATCAATGTCATCGTCGGAAGGGTCATCAACTTCGACACAAAAGATATGTTTACATCGATGTCTTGGTCTGAAAGCATCGTCGCGGTTGAAGCATAGCCCTTTGGCGCGGCGGACAGCCATTTCCAAAACCGAAAGGCAATGACAAAACGGTGGACGGCCAGGCTCGGGCCCCTTAGAGGGAAGTTGGTTGGGGGTATCAGGTCCCTTGGAGGGAGGCGGGTGAGCATTGTGCCCGCGAGCTGTGTTGGAGAATTCCCGACGAGGTAGATAGGTTCGGTCCAAGAGGAGTCAGCGTTTGTATGCACGCGCGAGGTTCATTGTCGTAGTGAGATCCGGGGGATCTTGAAATTCGACATCCCAATGGAGTCGCTTGTGCAATCCGGCGGTGAAGAAGGGAACTTGTTGTTCCGGGCGGACGGACAGTGCGTGAGTTAAGAGCATTTGGAAGCGTTCCAGGTAGCCGTCTAGGTGTCCTGCCAGTTTTAGGGAGATAAGGTCTTCAAATAGGTTGCCGCGGAGGGCCGATCCGAAACGAAGAGTGCGGGTACTGGTGAAGTCTTCCCATTGTAAGTTAGGTCGCCCTCGATGTAGTTGTGTAAACCAGAGTTGGGCGATTCCCAAAAGATGGAAGGAGGTCAGCCTGAAGCGTTTGTCCAACGACGTGCGTTGGTTGGAAAAAAATATCTCACACTGTGCGAGCCATGGTAGCGGGTTGTCTCGCCTGTCGTAGATGGAAATCCATCTTGGTATAATGAGGCATGCTATCATCGGGGTGGAAGGCCGAGTTGCCCTCTTGATGTGGCTGGTGCAGTCCTGCCGGGGTTCAGACAGAGAGATGTGGTTAGGTGAGCGCGATGAATGAGTGTTGTGGTGGTCCACAACGTGGGATTTGAGTACCACCACAATGGCATCTTGTTGTTCCATGCGAGCCATAAGATCCATTAGTTGAGCGATAAGGTGGTTGTCGCCCATGATTGGAGCATTGGGTCGAGGAAGGAGTGGCTCTGATACCAAGTTGATACATGCTCTAGATTAGGAATGCGTAACGGGTTGGCGATGAATGGAGCTCTGAGAGTGATTCTCGCTTCTCGTTGGGGAGGCCATTTGTGCGTTTGTTAGGCGGTCGATGAGAGGTGCGGCGATGATGGAGTCCTCCGTGTATCCTGAAAGGGGAGGAGATAGAGAGAGAGAGAGAGATTGAGAGAGATCTTTCTACTATTTTATTCCTATCCCTGCAAGAGCCAAACCAGCAAATATATATGTTGCATGCCCCATTTAGACTTAGAAAAATGAGATAAAGTAATATTAAAAGCTAATAAGTGGCTGCCCCATCTAGGCATTAAACAAATGAGATAATAACAAGTGGTACATAAACAAATGGGATAATAAGTGGCTGCCCCCATCTAGGCATTAAACAAATGGGATAATGGCAAGTGGTACATAAATATAAAGAGGGCTGCATTTAAGGTCTCATCACCAGTCTTGGTCCACGTGAGATCATGGTAGCCTCCTTGGTCTATGTGAAGATTATGGTGGCTTTCTTGGTCCTTGTGAGGATCATGATTGTGTCCGCCCCACGGAGGTTGAACTCCGCATTGTTTGCTGGTTCGTCGTGTGTGCGGCGTTGGCAGATGTTGCCCCAACGCGGGTTTCCGGCGACTTGATCTGTAACAATCTGCCCCTCATTATGTCAAGGAAAATCATCCCCTCCCACGTTAATGTTGATATTTTTGCAGCAACTTCGTGGTTTAGGCGAGATTCCTCCCTTCAAGGATTCTCGTGAAATCCCACTGCATTTGGCTATTTTCTTGTCGAATCGTTGAATCAGAACCTCATCTAAAATTTGACATGGTGTGTTGGCGTTCCAATAGGCACATGACTCTCCACAATCATTTTTTTGGCATAACAAGGTTCCTACGCCACATAAACTATGCAGTTCTTTTCTTCTTCTTGATCTATGGAAGGCATATCTTGTCTCTCTCATAGCGACTCTCGAATGCTGCAACTCATATGATGCCTCATTCAGTTCTACACTACATCAAATCTATAACTCTGAGACATGTTAATGTTGCAAATGGAGCCATCACCTTAATTACTGGATCAAGAGTAGTGCATCTTACCCTTACCATATAACTTCGGCCCAACTTCAAGTTCCTGATTCTTAATTCAAGTTATTGTTGGTTTAGTGTTATTCATGAACATAATTGTTCAATAATCATTTCAGCTTCCTCTTTTGAAATGCATGATCTTCAGAAGCAAAGCATCAGAGGTAGGGGGTGACTGATGAACATGTTTTCTTAATACTTTTCTTGTTCTCACTTCTATTTCCATTATAAATTGGTATCATCATCTTGGATAATCCCATCTTCCTATTCTTTAATGGCTCTCCCCAAGCTTTAACACATTGATTTTAGTTAAACCGGCAATTTATGATAAAATCTCCCAAATTTTCCTCCTCATTCTTTTCAAAGTAATATTCCATTTTCTTTAGTAGATTTCCACATTTGGAGTACTTACAAAACTCTTAGTTTATCCGTATTTCATTACTTGATCACTTTTATAGGTGATCACTTTAGATTGGCCTGGTTATATCTATTGGAGTTATTATTATTATTCTGTAAATATTGTGTATGAGCATATTTGTAAATATTTAACTTTGAGATAATATATATTGGCTAGCTCTCCTCATTGGGGACTAAGGCTTTTCATTTCTCTACATGGTATCAGAGGGATAGGGTTTCGTGACTCTGACTCTCCGCCTGCGTGCTTTCCGCTGATCGCGTCTTCCGCCAATCGCATCTTCCGATCGTGTCCCCGCCTGCGTGCTTTCCGCCGATCGCGTCCCCGCCTGCGTGCTTTCCGCCGATCGCATCCGCCGACTGCGTTTTCCGCTGTTTTCCGACAAGTTCCTGTTCGCATGTTGCACCCGATCGGGGCATCCGCCGTCTTCGTGCCTCCCGATCGTTGTTGACGTTTCTCTCGCCCGCTTCCTGTTCGTCTGCTGTCCCTGATCGGAGCATCCGCCGGTTCCGTGCCTCTCCGTTCTCGTATCTTCTCTCTGTCTCTCGATCCTCGGTCTCCGTTGCGGGAGGGATCTCGTTGTTTTGTTTATTTTTTGCTCTATGGATTCCAAGGACACCTATGGGTCCTCTACGGGACGGATTATCAGCATCCTCCTTGATGAGAAAAATTACTCTTCATGGGCGACTTCGATGAAAGTGGCTCTAGCTGGCCGGAATAAGCTCTCATGGCTGACCGGAGGCCCTCTTATGCCTAAACCGACCAACAAGGATGATAAGAAAGAGGAATTAGTCAAGTGGTCGACGGAAAAGTACATGGTTCTTGGATGGATTCAGTGCTCAATGAAGCCTCGCATCTTCAGTCAGTTCATGCTCTTTGAGGACATCTCCGAGCTATGGTCCGCTCTCCGGCGCACCTTTGGACACACCCGTGTTGATGCCCAAATTTTCGGCATCTTTCAGGATATCGCTTCTGCCACTCAGGGGGAGCGTTCTGTTCTGGAGTACTTCACCTACCTTCAGGATCGTTTTCTTGAGCTTAACGATCTTGAGCCTCTCAGTGCCCTGGAATCTCCTAATGATATCACACTTATTCGGAAACAGCGACAGCGACGAGAGACATACCAGTTCTTGATGGGGCTTCGCCCCGACTATGAGTCTACCCGTGCTCAGATTGTGGGGATGTCACCTTTGCCAGATCTTCTTAAGGCCTATTCCATAGTTGCAGAACATGAGAAACGTATGTAGAGGCAATCTAGTCTCTCTGGCACTTGTGCTACCTCCCCTCTTCCTACTGAGCAGATGGCTCTTGCCGCTTCTTACCGCCCTCCCACCTCCAGCACTCGTAGCCGAGGCGATCGAGGACACTTTACTCCGTCTGGCGGTCGTGGTCCGTCTGGTGGTCGTGGATCTACGGGTCCACCTGGCCCTTGCTCTCATTGTGGGCGTCTATGTCATGACCGTAGTCGCTGCTATCAGCTATACCCACATCTACGGGGCTCTGAGCGCGCTTCTCCTGGTGGTGTCCCTAGGCATACTGTTGCTACTGCCGAGTTTTCCGGGCCTGTCGAACGCACCTTGGGTGCCAAGCCCTCTGACTTTTGTCAGATGTTGGCCCAGTTTCAGCAGTTCGAGCAGTCTCAGCCTTCCACTCTTGCCGCTACTTCCACTGTCCCCTCTTCCTCAGGTACTCTGTTTGCTTGGTCCGTGACCACGGTTGACCAGGATTCGTCACCCTGGGTGATTGATTCTGGTGCAACCGATCATATGACTGGTACGTCTTCCCGTCTGCTTCAGGTTGTTCCCTGCTCCCACCGGGACGTGCGTCTCGCTGATGGCTCGATTACCCCTGTCCTCAGTCGGGGCACCGTCCCTCTTCTCCCTTGACTCTGTTCTTCTTGTTCCTCAGTTGGCTCTTAACCTATTATCTGTTAGTAGTATTACTCGTACTTTGGATTGATTCTGTTGGTACTCCGTCGACTTCAGGCCTCGACCATGCTAGCCCTCAGCGGATGTTGTCTGTTTGCCCTGATGTGTCTTTTGTTTTTCCTTTCCGTTGTCATGTATGTGAGCTGTCAAAACACACACGCAGCACGTATGTTCCTTCTGTTAGCCGTGCTACTTCTTGTTTTGAGTTGGTGCATTCAGATGTGTGGGGCCCTGCCCCTGTAGTATCATTTGATGGTTTCTCGTACTTTGTAACTTTTATCGATGACTATTCTCGTTGCTTATGGGTTTACCTCCTAAAATATAAATCTGAGGTTCTATCTGTTTACTCTCATTTTTCACGTATGGTACGGACCCAACATGGGACGTCTGTTCATATCCTCCGCTCTGACGATGGAGGTGAGTACACTTCTCGTCCCTCTGATCTTTTTCTCCACAATGAGGGCACTCTACACCAATTTTCTTGTTCGGGTACCCCCGAGCAGAATGGGGTGGCCGAACGCAAAAACCGCCACCTATTAAACTCTGTTCATTGCCTTCTTCGGGGAATGAATGTCCCTAAGTCCTATTGGAGCGTTGCCCTTCTTACAACGACTTTCCTTATTAATAGGACTCCTTCTCGTCCTCTTGGTGGCGTTACCCCCTACAGTCTCATCCATCCATCCGTCTACGCCTTTCCCATCCCTGTTCGGGTCTTTAGTTGTGTGTGCTTTGTCCAGGATCGGCGACCTTCTCGGACTAAACTTGACGACCGGGCCATCCGTTGTCTCTTCCTCGGCTACTCGACTACCATTAAGGGTTACCGCTGCTATGATCCTCAACTGCGTCGTGTTATTTACTCTATGGATGTGACATTTCATAAGGAGTTTCCCTTCTTCCCTGCACACTTGACCCCTCCCGCGCTTTCTACTATTGTGCAACCTCTCCCGGTCATCCCTCCACCACCAGACGGGGTCCCACCTGCTGCTCCGCCTGTCCTGCTGACTTACTCTCGCCGTCAACCGCCACCACCACCCAGTGCACCCACTTCTCATCCAGTCCCGGATCAGCAGCTTCTTCCGGTCGCAGGTACCTATCTTGAGCCCCCCTCTTCTACTTCTTCTATTGATTTACCCATTGCCTTGCGCAGGGGCAAACGTACTTGTGTTCATCCCTCTGTTACTGAGCACCCGTTGGCTAGTGTTGTTTCCTACCAGCATTTCTCACCCTCTTACTAGGCTTTTGTGGTTGTTGTTGATTTTGTCCGGCTTCCTACTTCGACTGCAGAGGCTCTCCTTGACCCACAATGGGTTATGACCATGGAGGAGGAGATGTCTGCTCTCCGTCGTACAAGGACAAGTGTTGAAACCGAAAAATCGGTTCCTGTGAAGTCCGACCCTTGCGGAAGGGGTGGTCGCACACTTACTTCTCTCCTCACAAGCCCAAAGGGTAAGGGAGAGGGACCGGGGACAGTCCCAAGGCTTCAGCACGGAGGTCCCACCACACACCCGGAAGATCTTAGAGCGCTTCCCCTCCTTAGCCAAGTGCTGAAGCTAAGGTACCTCAGAAAGCGCTAGAAGACCGGACACAAGAAAACGTCCCTTCTGAGGTACCCCTTGGGTCCTATTTATAGGAATAGTCGGGCTGCAAATAACTAGGCGTCACTGTTTTCGAGGACTGTAGGCAATCCAAGGGGGGTAACATGGTAAAAACACCCCCACAACTGAAAGACGAGCCGGCCCTGAGAAGAGCTCACTGAGTGGGGGCGGCGAGTACGGGCGCGAGAAGGCTCCTACTGCGCCGAGGCGAGGAGTGGCGGTTGAACTCGCCCCTCGCGGCGCCGTGGACCTGACTCGCGCCGTGGACCGGACTCGCCTCGCCTTGAGCCTGGGAAGGTCGGGCCTGAAGCCCTTGCTCACTGGTGACGGTCGCGTCGGTACTCGCCGAACAGGTACTGTACGAGCATGTACTCGGCCGGGCTCACAACGAACGACATCCTCTCGTCAGGCTCAGCTCCACGATCTTCGAGCTCGGCCCGACGATCGCCGAGCACGTACTCGGCACGCTCGGCTCGGCATGCCCTGCTGGACTCACCTGAGGCCCGGGGGGGCGGTCTGGACCGGCCGGATCGGCTCCTGTGGTCGCACACTCGCTGGATACGGGGTTGTACACAATCCCCGCTCTTTGCGAGGTTGGCACAAACTCGGAAAGAATCATCCAACCCCCTAGGATCCTGCGAGTGCGACTGGAGCCGAAAGGAATCTCTTGGTAGGACCCACCGATGGCTATATATACATGCCCTGCCTGCTCTACTGACCCCCTCCCCCCCCCCCCTCTTTACTTAAGCCCTGCCGAGATGCCACTCCCTAAAGAAGTCATGGAACGACTCGCGAAATCGCGCGGGGAGACCGCCCTTCGTGCCGCAGCCCTGATGGATCTGAGCGCCCCGGCCCGCCGTTTTGCTGAATTCGGCTCGGCCAAGAGGGCGAGGCCCTTTCCTCCCGAGGCCGAGCACATCTTTGTCGACCTAAAGAATACTTTAGCCCATGGCTCCGACTCTTCCAACCGTTCTGCCCTGGCCCCTCATGACAAAGATTTTGTGGATCTCACCGCCGAACAGGACCAAAGCGGCGAGGTCTCCACACCAAGGGTCGAGGGTCTACCCGCCAAGGAGCCCGAATCCCCCCCTGACCCGCGCCTGCGAGACTCGCCCCTTGTCACCAAAATCGTGGAGCCAGATTCGCGGGGGTCGGTATCGCCGGCTCGCCTTCACTCTCAACATCCCTCCTCTGCTCCTGCGATTACTGGGATGGACGTCGAGCATACATCCGCTCCTGCTTCCCCCCAGGACACTGAAGGTATGCCCCTGACCTCCTCATTTTGCATCTGATTCTAACTGACGCTCGCCCCTCCCACTCGCTATCTCGACTTCCCTGTGCAGGCTTCCCAAACCGATCTGGGGCTGATGACTCAACCGAACAGGCCGTCTACTCGCCCCTTCCATCGCCGCGTGCTTTGGAAATCTTCTTGGACTCGGAGGTGGACAGCCCCGAACGGTCGAGGCGGAGCCAACTGGTCCTCAAAAAGTTAGTGCGCGAGCTCCAGGAGCTGAAGAAAGACAATTCGAGACTGCAGGAGGAGTGCGCGCGACTTGCTGGCGAGCCGAGGATCAGCTCGGTGTATGCGGCGACGTCTTCCTCCATACTCTTCGACGAGATTGACGAGAACCTGCGAGCGGCGAACAGGAACCTGGGGCAGCTTCGGCAACTTTTTGCGCAGCGGCTTGCGGCATCGGGCCGGCGAGACCGGGGTAATTGAGGACGGCTTTCTCACGAGCCGACCGGTACTCGCCCCCATTGCCGCCTGGTCTACGCGCGCGCTTTTCTGATTTTCTTTGCTCTGGACAATTTTCTGTTTAATGCTAAATAAAGTGTATAAATTTTATCGCGCGAGCAAGCCTTTTCTTATTCGAGTGGTGCGTGCCTTTTCGGATTCCTTAGCTAGGCTCGCCTAGGTCGGTGAGTACAGAGCGATGAGACGGGATACGCGAAGCGGGGTATGCGAGCCGGGCTGGTCAGTCGGTTTCGCTTCCCCTTCCTTTTCTATAAATAGGGATCCCCACCTACCCCCGGCTACGCCTTTATTGCCTTCTCATCCCTTCCTTTCCTTGCCCTCCCTACCTTCTGCTCGCGCGCCTTCGTCCCCTCCGCGAGCATGGGTAAAGGAAACCCCGACTCCGAGGGCCGCTCCAAGTGCGCCCAGAACTTTGCGGACCACTGTTTCTTCGAGGGGAACACCACGGCGAGCGAGCTCGCCGAGTTTGTGGCGGATTACGTTCCTACCGGCTTTGTGGCCCGCCTCCCGGCGGAGCATGAGGCCATTAACTCATTCTTCGAGGACGAGCTCGCCTTCCCCATCTCGCACTTTGAGGTGGGGTTGCGCCTGCCGCTCTGGCCGGAGGTCCGCCAGGTACTCAAGTACTACGACGCTGTGCCCGCGCAGCTCAACCCCAACGCTATCGCCATGATAGTGGGGTTTGCCTGCTACCTCCGCCGAGAGCGGATCGAGTTCAACCTAACCGTCTTCCGCAAGCTCTTCTCCTACAAAGCCAACGCCGACGGGGTCGCCTTCTTTGGAGGCACGTCCATAAAGATCCGCGAGGTCGCCAACAAAAACCACAACTGGATGTCGAAGATCGCCTTCATCCGGGGCGACCTCGGCAATATCCCGTTCTCGCCCTTGCAGAAGAGCGAGGAGGTTTACCAGCCGCCGTCAGTGTCTGGTAATGATGCCGAACTCCACAAGTTTTTTTTGTACAAGGACTTCGAGGTCGCCTTCCTCCGTCGCGGCCTCGAATCCCTGCCACCAATCCTTCCCGGTGAAGGTTTGTCTCGCCCGCCTTCCGCTCGCCATTTGGCCTGACCGATCGGAACCTCATTCTTTGTCTAAGTCTTTTTGCAGGGGAGCGACTGATCCCGGTGAACCCTCCCTTTGCCGACCCTGGGGTGTTTTCGGATCCGCTCGAGCGGGCCCGGGCCGCGGCTGAGGCGTGCCGGGAAGAGAAGGTCAGGGGGAAGCCCTCCAGCAAGAGGCGGTTGGAGCTTGGGGGCCGAGCTCGGTCCACCGCCCCTCGGCCCCTAAAAGGGCGAAGGTGGTCTCGCGAGGCCTTCCACAGCAGCCCGTGTCGCCCGTCAGGTTCATGAGCTCGCCGGAGGTTTTTTCCGACGAAGCCCCGGCGAGCCCACTGAAGGAGACATCATCCCCCCGCGAGAAGAGGCGCGGGTCCCCCTCTCCTCCTTCCGTCGAGGAGGTTGCCCCCAGTGGCTCGGGAGCTCCAAAGGACCACCCCCACTTTGGGAAGGGGGGAAGGAGCAAGGATGCGGCCGGCGAGCCGATGCTGCTCTGGGACGAGGGAGCCCATCGTGTCTCCGTCTCTACTCGCGCTCCTTCCTGGGGAGCTCGCCGGCCTCCCACGGGCCACGCATTTGCCCTTGGCTTCGGCCTCTATGGCCGGGAGGGCGCCGACGCCTACAAGAACCTGACCCCCCGGCAGATAGGTCACGAGGGCCTGCAGGCGCATCTGAGGGCCTTTGAACTCCACCATATGATGGTCCGCCGTGGCTTCCAGCTCAGCCAACTCCTGATCAAAGCCGAGCAGGAGCGCGACCTGGCGACGGAGAAAGCTGCTGACGCGGAGCGGCGGTTCGGCATCGCCGAGCGCTTACTCGACGAGGCTTCAGGCGGGCTGGTAAGAGTCGACCAACCCTTGTTTTAACTTGGAAAATATTTTTCAAAGAGTTTGACCCTCTTGCTTTTCAGGATGCCGAGTCCGCCAAGGTGCTGCAAGCTCGTGCCAGTGAGCTGGAGGGCGAGACTGCCTTGCTGCGGCTCCGCCTCGCGGATCAGGAAGCCGGCTCGCGCGAGCAGGAGGCTTTTGCTGCTCGGTCGGCGGCCGAGGTGGAGTCGCTAAAGGAGCAGAACCGCTGTCTCCAAGGCGAGGTCCGCCGGCTGACGGAAGCCCTCTTCCCCCCAGATAGTGCCGAGCCGCCTTTTCCCTACAAGCGGCCCCGGGTCTTCGGCGAGGGGGAGGTTACGGAGCAGCTGCGAGTCAACTCGATCGAGTCTGCCGAATGCCTCCTGAATGCCATGAAGGGGTCGGGGATTCTGGCCGAGGGCTGCGAGGAGGTGGCGGTCCGGGATCTTCTGCCGAGCCTGTTTCGGCCGTCTCCGCCCAGCGAGAAGGAGGAGAGCTTCGGCTCCCTTTTTGATGGGGCGAAGGGCAAGGAACGATCGCTTGGGGCGAGGAGGACCGCCATTCGGGAGAGGAGGGCGAGAGCTGACCGAATTCCTCCCTTTTCTTTTTTCTACCTTTTTGTAATCATCCCCCCTCTTTTCCTGTAATCTCGCCGGGGCGAGCCCTTCCTTCTTTTGCGATCATAATGAAAGGAATTTTGATTCTAACTTCTTTTCTTCCTTTCTTTTTTTCTTTTCTTCTTTTTTATTTTATTTTATTTTTTTTCTTCCGCGCTAGAATGCACGTGAGTTAGGATTCGCGTTCGGCGAGAGGCCTTGAGCGTTGGCGGCGACCAGACTCGCGAACTCTTCGCTTATCCGCGAGGCGATCTTTGCAAGAACGGTTGCCGCCGGCGCCCGCTTGTCATACCGAGGAATGCCCTCTGCCGAGCAAACCCCTGCGAGAACGGGCTCGCCCCCGGGGGGGGGGGGGGTATGTTCTTCCAACCGGAGGTGGGATCAAAAAACCCCTTTTTAACAGAAAACCAAGGGGGACAGGACCCCTTGAGCTCGCCCTTCTAACTGGTGGGTTTGCTCGGACACACTTGTCATGTGTCAACTTTCAGGTCCACCTCCCGGACAGTAATGACGTCCATCGAGACCCCGGCCCTGCCAGGTTGGAGGGAGCCTGACAGCGGGAGAATCGAGACCTAACCTCAGAGCGAGAAGACTTAGACCATTTGCCTCTCCCGGGTGCTACCACCAAGCCAGTCAGCTAGATGGGAGCCTGAGGGCGGGTGTTGAACATCCTCCGGGCTCAGCTCCAGGGTCATAACGACGTCCATCGAGACCCCGGCCCTGCCAGCTTAGAGGGAGCCTACAGCGGGAGGATCGAGACCTAACCCCAGAGCGAGAAGACTTAGACCATTTGCCTCTCCCGGGTGCTACCACCATGCCAGTCAGCTAGATGGGAGCCTGAGGGCGGGTGTTGAGCATCCTCCGGGCTCAGCTCCAGGGTCATAACGACGTCCATCGAGACCCCGGCCCTGCCAGCTTGGAGGGAGCCTGACAGCGGGAGAATCGAGACCTAACCCCAGAGCGAGAAGACTTAGACCATTTGCCTCTCCCGGGTGCTACCACCAAGCCAGTCAGCTAGATGGGAGCCTGAGGGCGGGTGTTAAACATCCTCCGGGCTCAGCTCCAGGGTCATAACGACGTCCATCGAGACCCCGGCCCTGCCAGCTTGGAGGGAGCCTGACAGCGGGAGAATCGAGACCTAACCCCAGAGCGAGAAGACTTAGACCATTTGCCTCTCCCGGGTGTTACCACCATGCCAGTCAGCTAGATGGGAGCCTGATGGCGGGTGTTGAACATCCTCCGGGCTCAGCTCCAGGGTCATAACGACGTCCATCGAGACCCCGGCCCTGCCAGCTTGGAGGGAGCCTGACAGCGGGAGAATCGAGACCTAACCCCAGAGCGAGAAGACTTAGACCATTTGCCTCTCCCGGGTGCTACCACCATGCCAGTCAGCTAGACGGGAGCCTGAGGGCGGGTGTTGAACATCCTCCGGGCTCAGCTCCAGGGTCATAACGACGTCCATCGAGACCCCGGCCCTGCCAGCTTGGAGGGAGCCTGACAGCGGGAGAATCGAGACCTAACCCCAGAGCGAGAAGACTTAGACCATTTGCCTCTCCCGGGTGCTACCACCATGCCAGTCAGCTAGATGGGAGCCTGAGGACGGGTGTTGAACATCCTCCGGGCTCAGCTCCAGGGTCATAACGACGTCTATCGAGACCCCGGCCCTGCCAGCTTGGAGGGAGCCTGACAGCGGGAGAATCGAGACCTAACCCCAGAGCGAGAAGACTTAGACCATTTGCCTGAGTGTTCATGTCGCTCTTTAATGGAAGTTCCGTCACATTGCATGTCATTGTTACGATTATTGTGGAGAAAGAGTTAAATATATTGCATTCGGAAAAAGCTGAGGTACGTACAAGTTTTCAAGGATAAAAGCGTTTCAGGTCGTCGCCGCTCCAGGTGTGGCTCAAAGTCTCGCCTTCCACATTTTGGAGGTGGTATCCTCCCAACCTTAATGCCTCCTTCACGATGTAGGGCCCCTCCCAGTTTGGATGGAGCTTGCCCACGGCCGCCGATCTTCCCGCCGCATCTACCTTCTTTAGAACCAGGTCGCCCTCCACGAACTGCTTGACCCGGACATGCTTGTCGAAATACTTAGCCATCCTCCGCTTGACTTCCTCCTGCCGGACTGCGGAGAGGTCGCGTACTTCCTCTATCAGGTCCAAAGAGAGTCGTTGTTCTTCCTCATTCTCAACTCTCCACTCCTCCCTTCCAGCTTCTGCCCCGGCAACCCTGGGAGTACGGACCTCGAGTTCAATGGGGAGCACCGCCTCGCTTCCGTGAGATAGTTTAAAGGGCGTCTCCCCCGTGGCGGTGTTGGGGGTAGTCCTCAGGGCCCAGAGGACCGAGGGGAGTTGCTCCACCCAATTCCCCTTCAAATTCTCCACCTTCTTTTTCAGGAGGTTCATGATAATCTTGTTGGCCGCCTCTACCTGCCCGTTGCTCCTAGGGTGGTGGACAGAGGCGAACCTGAGGTCGATCCCGAGCTTTCCACAGAACTTAATGAACTCATTGCTGGCGAACTGTGGTCCGTTGTCGGTGACGATGGCTTGGGGCATCCCATGCCTGCAGATGATCTCCCCCCATACAAAATTTCGAATGATCTGCGAGGTTACCTTGGCCAAAGCCTTCACCTCCATCCACTTGGAGAAATAGTCGATCATTACCAGCAAGAACCTCCTCTGCCCGCTTGCCTGTGGGAAGGGACCTACCAGGTCCATTCCCCAAATTGCGAAAGGCCAAGGGGCCGTGATACTCCTGAGTCGCTGAGCCGGTTGCAGTTGGAGGGGGCAAACAGTTGACACTTGTGGCATTTTTTGACAAATTCTAAGGCATCGTGCCCCAGGGTAGGCCAGAAGTAGCCCTGCCTGATGATTCTTCCCTCCAGGGTCCGACCTCCTGAATGACTCCCGCACTCCCCGAAGTGAACTTCTTCCAAAATCCTCGGCACCTCCCCCTCCGCTACGCAACGGGCGAGTAATCCCGAAAGGGTCTTGCGGTAAAGTTGCCCGTCGCGCAAAAGGTAATATGCCGACTTGTACTTGAGCTTCTTCCTATCCATCCCTTCTGGGTATTCTCCTGTGGACAGGTAGGTAGTGAATGGGTCCATCCATGTGGACCGCCGATCTATCTCCATCAACTCTCCTTCTTCCAGGGATGGGTGGAAGAGGTCCGTGATAGTGCCCCCCACCCGAGGGCCGCGCTTGGCGAGGTGGTCGACTTGTTCATTTTCCTCCCGTGGCACATGCTGAATGGAGAAGGTCTGGAACCCGCCGATGATTCCCTTAACCTTTGCCAGATATCGTTGTAGGGTGGGCTCCCTTGCCTCGAACTCCCCGTTGATCTGGGAGGCCACTACCATAGAGTCAGTGAGGACCTTCACATCATGCACCCCCAATTCCTTGGCCAGGCGTAGTCTTGCGATTACCGCCTCGTACTCGGCCTGGTTGTTGGTTATGGAGAAATGTATCACCACCGTTTGCTCGATCCGGGTCCCTTGGGGCTCTCCAAGACGACCCCAACCCCCAAGGAGTGTTTCCCTGAAGCCCCATCCACCATCACCTTCCAAGGGATGGGGCGAGTGAGTTTGTCCTCTGCCACCTCAACCACATAGTCAGCCAGGAAGTCAGCCATTGCTTGTGCCTTGATTGCGAGCCGAGGGACAAAGGAGATGTCAAACTCGCTCAACTCCACCGACCACTTGGCGAGTCTTCCTGAATGCTCCACTCCCTCGAAGATGCTGCGGAGGGGGTGGTCAGTTACCACCTGGATGGAGTGCGCC
This sequence comes from Platanthera zijinensis, assembly GCA_039513925.1. NCBI lineage: Eukaryota > Viridiplantae > Streptophyta > Magnoliopsida > Asparagales > Orchidaceae > Platanthera > Platanthera zijinensis. The sequence goes on along the minus strand of CM077080.1, from coordinate 258,141,285 downwards.
TGGAAGTAGGGCCTGAGTCTCCGAGCCGAGATGATTAGGGCGAAGGCCAACTTCTCAAAGATGGGGTAGCGGAGTTCCGCCTTCCTCAGAACCCTACTCACATAGTAGATGGGCAGCTGCTTTCTCCCCTCTTCCCGAACTAAAACAGAACTTACGGCCTCCGCCCCGACCCCTAAATACAAAAACAAGTCCTCCCCCTCTTTTGGCCCTTGGAGCAAGGGGGCCTGAGTTAACTGCCTCTTCAAGGCCTGGAATGCCTCCTCGCACTCCGGGGTCCATTCAAACTTCCGACCTCCCCTTAAGGTCTTGAAGAAGGGGGAACACCTCTCCCCGGCCCGGGAGAGGAACCTGCTTAGTCCCGCCAGCTTCCCTGTCAGCCGTTGTACCTCCTTCGCATCCCGAGGTGGCCCCAACTCCATAATTGCCCGGACTTTGCCAGGGTTGGGTTCGACCCCGGCTGGGGTGAGGAGATGACCCAAAAATTTGCCTTTGCTCGCCCCGAAGATGCACTTAGGGGATTCAACCTCATCTTGTATCTGCGCAAAGTGTCAAAGGTCTCCTCCAGATCCTGGAGGTGAGAATCGACCTCTCTGCTTTTTACCATCAGATCGTCCACGTACACTTCCAAGTTCCTTCCCTTCTGTCCCTGGAATACACGGTCCATCATCTTCTGGTATGTAGCCCCTGCATTTTTTAACCCAAAAGGCATCATCTTGTAGCAGTAGCACCCATCTCCTGTAATGAACGAGACATCTTTTATGTCAGGAGGGTGCATCCTGATTTGATGATAACCTGAAAAAGCATCTAAAAAACTCATTACAGAAAAACCAACGGCTGAATCTACCAGCGCGTCGATTCTAGGCAAGGGGTAACAATCCTTAGGACATGATTTATTAAGCAGTGAAAAATCTACACACATCCTCCACCGGCCGTCCCCTTTTTTCACCATTACAACATTTGAGACCCAGCCAGGGTATTGAATTTCGGAAACGAAGCCGGCCTTAAGGAGCTTGGAGACTTCCTCCCTGATGGGTTCGGCCAGTTTGTCCGTGACGGACCTTCTCTTCTGCTGGATGGGGCGAGCCTCCGGGTGTAGATTGAGGCGGTGGCAGACGATGTCGGCATCAATCCCAGGCATCTCCGCTGCGCTCCAGGCGAAGACATCCACATTCTTTTGGATGCACTCCAGCATCCTGCCCTGATCCTCCGGGTCAGCCCCCCGCTGATGCGGACCTTCTCCACCCTGCCATCCTGGGTGAGGACTTCCATCTCTACGACCTCCTCGGCGGCCTCCAACCGGGACTGCTCCTCCCACTCTGCGGCATCCTCCCCTCTTGGCGTAAGGACCTCCCCTTCCCCTGGGATCATCGCCCCAACTGACCCTTCTGAGAGTATCCCCTCGCGTGCTTCCCCTTCCATTCCTCCTTCCTCCCCGCCTTCTTCTCCGGCCTCCTGCCCTTCTATCTCCTCCATCCTTCTCCCCATCCCCTCGGCCTCCTCCTGCCAAGAAATTGAATTCACCACGGTCACGTAGCATTCCCGAGCTGCTTTGGGGTCACCGCGAACCCTGACCTGGATCCCGTCCACATTAAACTTAAGGCATTGATGGAAGGAGGAGGGGACGCATCGGAAGGCGCTGATGAGGGGCCTCCCAAAAATGGCATTGTAGCTGCTGGGGGCCTCTACTATGACGAATCGACAGTTCCGGGACTGTCCCCCCAAGCTGACATGGAGTCCCACTCCCCCCTCTACTTCTTTCCTTTCCCCCGAAAAACCGAAGAGGGGCTCATCGGAGGCCAGCACCCTCTTGGCTTCCACCAGCATGACATCGAAAGGCTTCTTGAAGATGATGTTGACAGAGCTCCCATTGTCAATGAGGATCCGGGAGACTGTGAAATTTTTGATGGCTGTCTGGATGACCAGCGCATCGCAGAAGGGGTCATCGTGACCCGGCATATCCTCCCTTGAGAAGGTGATCCTCTCTTCCGGGGGTGGAGTCTGAGATGTGGAGCCGATGCTCCTTCGGTACATGGTGTGGAGGCTTGCTTTCCGGGAAGCCTCGACTCCCACCCCCCCATGGATCACTCCGATCCCTCCTCGAGTCCCCACATCGGCCCGGTCTTCGCAACGATCCCCCTCCACCTGAGGCCGGACTTCCTCAATCCGCACCTCCTGATGATTCCGCAGCTGTCGCTGCTGCTCCCTGTTCTCCCGCACCTCGAGGAACTCCGGACACGTGACCGTCGTGTGCCCCTCTTCTTGATGGTAGTCGCAATAGGGTAGGTCTATCCTGACCTCCCTCCTCCTCCTTGGTTGCCCTCTCCTTCGCCCCCCCAGGGCGATAGCCATGGCCTCCTCCTGGTCGGGAAGAGGCGGTCTCTGGCCCTGCCTCCCTCCCTGGGGGTAAAACTGGCCACGCCCACCTTGGCGGTTGTCTCCCCCCAGATAGCCCCTCCGTGGCCCTTGATCCTGCCACTCCGGCCTCCAACCCAATCGGTTGTTCGGCTCCTGACGCCCCCACCTATGCTGCTGCGGCTGCTGTTCTCTCTGTCGGGGCTCGACCCTTCTCTCCTCCTGGGCCCGACCTCCCCTTGGCTTCTCCTCCTCCACGGCCCACCTAGCCAACCTCCGAGCGAACTCTGGATGTGCCGCCTCCATGTCGGCCTCCCTTGCCGCCCTTTCCAAGAGTGCTTCGAAAGACACCGGAGGCGTCATCTTCAACTCCATGGCGAAGAACCCGGGCTGGAGACCCAGGGTGAAGGCCACCATCATGGTGTGCCCTGGCATCTCTTGTACCTGGGACAGTTCTTCCTGGAACCTGTCCAGGTAACTTCCCAGGGTCTCCCCTACTTTCTGCTTGACACGGAACAGGGACTCGACCTCCCTCTTCCTTTTCTTTGAGGTGGTGAATCTCAACATGAATCCTCTGCGCAAATCCTCGAAGCAGTAGATGGAACCGGCCGGGAGCTGATGAAACCACTCCCTCGCTTTCTCCCTGAGGGTGATGGCGAAGAGCCTACACTTGAAACCATCTGACATCTGTCGGATTGACACCACGTCTTCGAACCACTGGACGTGCTGGGTCGGATCTCCCTTCCCTGAGTAGTAGGACATCTCCGGCTCTCGGAATCCTTCTGGAACTGGGGCTGACGAAACGAACTCGCTGAAGGGACTTCCTCCTTCGGCTGGGCGAGTTGGGAACTCCCTCCCCGCCGTCTCGCCGAACAGGTACTCGCCCGCCGAGCCCGGAAAGAGGACTCGCCCCCTCGGCTCGCGCTCCCCCTCGCTCGCGACCTCCTTCCCCGCGCGCCTGAGGGGCGCATCGTTGCCTAACGCTGGATCGGCGACCACGGGAACCGCTGGCGTCGTACTCTCGGCTCGCATGCCGAGCGCGACCCTGACTAGCCCGAGCACTTCCTCCCTGAGCTCCGCGGATATCCCCGCCATCGCGGGAGGGGGAGGGAGTGGCGAGTCCCCCCTTCCTGAACCTTGCCCCTCGTCTCTTGCCATTAGTCCTGTGGAAGATTTTCTGTGCTGACCACGCTCCACGCTCACCGCACCAAAGTGTTGAAACCGAAAAATCGGTTCCTGTGGAGTCCGACCCTTGCGGAAGGGGTGGTCGCACACTTACTTCTCTCCTCACAAGCCCAAAGGGTAAGGGAGAGGGACCGGGGACAGTCCCAAGGCTTCAGCACGGAGGTCCCACCACACACCCGGAAGATCTTAGAGCGCTTCCCCTCCTTAGTCAAGTGCTGAAGCTAAGGTACCTCAGAAAGCGCTAGAAGACCGGGCACAAGAAAACGTCCCTTCTGAGGTACCCCTTGGGTCCTATTTATAGGAATAGTCGGGCTGCAAATAACTAGGCGTCACTGTTTTCGAGGACTGTAGGCAATCCAAGGGGGGTAACATGGTAAAAACACCCCCACAACTGAAAGACGAGCCGGCCCTGAGAAGAGCTCACTGAGTGGGGGCGGAGAGTACGGGCGCGAGAAGGCTCCTACTGCGCCGAGGCGAGGAGTGGCGGTTGAACTCGCCCCTCGCGGCGCCGTGGACCTGACTCGCGCCGTGGACCGGACTCGCCTCGCCTTGAGCCTGGGAAGATCGGGCCTGAAGCCCTTGCTCGCTGGTGACGGTCGCGTCGGTACTCGCCGAACAGGTACTGGACGAGCATGTACTCGGCCGGGCTCACAACGAACGACATCCTCTCGTCGGGCTCAGCTCCACGATCTTCGAGCTCGGCCCGACGATCGCCGAGCACGTACTCGGCACGCTCGGCTCGGCATGCCCTGCTGGACTCACCTGAGGCCCGGGGGGGCGGTCTGGACCGGCCGGATCGGCTCCTGTGGTCGCACACTCGCTGGATACGGGGTTGTACAACAAGGTCCCTGGTTCCTCTTCCTCCCGGCAAGAACACGGTTGGGTGCAAATGGGTCTATACCGTGAAGTACTCCGCTGATGGTACCATTGACCGCTATAAGACTCGTTTGGTGGCCAAGGGCTTTACTCAGGCTTCGGACGAGTTTGGCGCCACGTTTGCTCCTGTGGCTAAGTTGACCAGTGTTCGCCTTCTGCTCTCACTTGCAGTCTCTCGGGCGTGGCCTCTCTGCCAACTCGACGTCAAAAATGCCTTCCTGCACGGAGATTTACAGGAGGAGGTCTATATGGCTCCTCCCCCGGAGTTTTCCCATAAGGGGGAGTATTCAGGGAGAGTTTGCCGCCTGCACAAATCCCTGTACGGCTTAAAGCAGTCCCCGCGTGCCTGGTTCGAACGGTTCAGCTCAGTTATCCTTCATTCCGGCTTTACTCAGTGTTGTGCAGACCACACTTGCTTCATTTGTGCCACTCCAGAGGGACGTCGTGTCATGTCTTGATCTATGTGGACGATATTATTCTCACCGGGGATGACCCTTCTGGCATCTCTGAGGTGAAAGCTACTCTTCGCTCTGCCTTCGAGGTGAAAGACCTTGGACACCTCCGTTATTTCCTTGGGATTGAGGTAGCTCGCTCCCAACATGGCATCTCCATATCGTAGCGCAAGTACACCTTGGATCTTCTTCGGGACACGGGACTGCTTGGGTGTCGTCCTGCGAGTACTCCTATGGACACCAACCATCGCCTTTATGCTGAATCTGGTGATCCTCTACCAGACCCTTCTCAGTACCAGCGGTTGGTTGGCCGCTTGATATACTTGACCAATACTAGGCCCGACATCAACTTCTCCGTGGGCATTTTGAGCCAATTTATGAATTCTCCCAAGACATCTCACCTAGAGGTTGCTCGGTGTGTTCTTTGTTATCTTAAGCGCGCTCCTGGTCTTGGGCTATTCTATCGGGCTGATAGTGCCTTCAGCCTCTCTTGCTTCACTGATGCAGATTTTGCTGGTTCTTTGACTGATCGACGCTCTACATCAAGTTTCTGTGTATTCCATGGTGATCATCTTGTTTCGTGGCGGAGTAAGAAACAGCCCATCGTATCCCGGTCGTCTGCTGAGTCAGAGTACCGGGCCATGGCACACGGTGTCACTGAGTTGGTTTGGCTTCGATCGCTGTTGACTGAACTTGGCCTACCCCTGACTACTGGCTCGACTCTCTACTGTGATAATAAGTCAGCTCTTCTTCTTACCCAGGACTCGGTGCTACATGAGCGCACCAAGCACATTGAGATGGATGTTCATTTTCTGCGTGATCACGTTCATACTGGGACTATTCTTCCAGCTTACGTCTCCTCGGCCGACCAGCTGGCTGACGCTTTCACTAAAGCTGCTGGCCCTACTCGTTCAGATTTGACCATTTCCAAGCTGGGCATGATTGACATCTTTGCACCAGCTTGAGGGGAAGTATTGGAGTTATTATTATTATTCTATAAATATTGTGTATGAGCATATTTGTAAATATTTAATTTTGAGATCATATATATTGGCTAGCTCTCCTCATTTGGGACTAAGGCTTTTCATTTCTCTACAATATCTTCTTCAAGACTTCTCTAAAATTTTAGTTGTCTTTCGCTCTTTCATTGTTCAGACCCGCACTCAATTTTTTACCACTAGTAAGGTGATCAAAACTATAATGTTCTATAGGACTTAAGTCATGAGTTTTAGGATACTTGTACTTTCTGTAGTAGTATTCATCAGACTTCTTGCTCCTATACACTGCAATAAAATGATATCTCGAAGAGGAAGAACTAATGCCTTCTTGAGGTAACATGTTTTCCCATATTCCCAATAAATGCTCCTACCACATATTGACATTTTCTTATTTTCACTGTCAGCAACCTCATCAATCGCCTTCCTTCATTCTTTACTTCATCTCTCTTTTTATCATTCTTTTTTCATCCTCCCATTCCTTTCCTATTCACCGCTTGGGTCCTTCAGTTAACAAATTGGCACCCAAGTACGACAAAGTGTATCTTTGTGAAGTACTCTTGAGCAAAGATTGTGACCTTCTTTGAGGATTATTCATTTTTTCCTAGTTTTCCCATATACCTCTTATCGATGCTCCTCATCCTTAGGCTCCACCAGTTCTACTATTTCCTCCAATTCCACCAGTTCCTTCAATTTCACCAATAACGTCAGTTTCATCAGTTCGTCCACAACGACTTCGGTCTCTAAAATGTTTTATTTGTCATAGACTAGAGCATAAACTAATGCTGACAAATGATACTCATGCGCCAGAATATTTTTCACATTGCCTTTCGTAAAGATAAGCACTTATGTATTCCATTGTCCAAATTTGTTTCTTTTCATTGATTCTCATCCTTTTCACAGGTCACATGTTCTTTGTCCCTGATTACCACTTTTTCCTTCATTCGTGAGATACAACATCAGAGATGTCGGGTCATGATATATGAGGAGATCCAGGTCACATGGGCTAATCATGTGTGGGATTTGATCTCTTTGCCTCTAGGATAGCCTAGTATTGGGTGTCAACGGATGTCAACTATGAAACACAAGTCAAAAGATTTTATTGAGCACTTAAAGTTGTACCTTATGAAACCGAAAATTACCTAGCACCAAGGGGTTGACTATGAGAAGACCAAAGACCTTTTCTCTAATAGTGCAGTTGAAAACCACTTGTGTCTTTATTTCACTTACAATTCATCATCATTCGAAGTTGCATCAACTTGATATCAAAAATACATTTTTCAACAATGATCTGACTCAGATGGTATATATGCAATAACCTCCTAACAATGAGCCTACATGGGAGCCTCTTGTATGCCATTTGAGAAAATCTCTATATGGCTTAAAGAAGTCCCCAAGAACTTAGTTTGACAAGTTTAGTCATGTTGTTTGGGTTATTGGCTTCTACCATAGCTCTTCGAATTTCTATGTTTATTCATTATCATTAAGAAGACAACTATTCTATTGGTGTATGTTGATAGAATTATTATCATAGATGGTGATGTAGCATGTATCTCCAAGATTAAACATGCCAAAGAATCTTGGCCTCTTTCGTTACTTCTTGGGAGTTGAAACTTGAAATATAAAATTATATTATTTCACACACTCTATATTACATTGAAACTCCCCTCTATATATATAAAGAGAGAGATTACAATAATCTCTACTAGGAGATGTGGGACTAATGATAAGTAAGACTACAATAGGCCCATATAATGGGATTTCTAGAATCCTAAGAGAACTCCTGTTATGGGCCTCGAGCGACAGACCTAGTTATTGCTATCTTTTAATGTCTTTTATTAATAACGCTTTATTAATGTTGAGTCATTACGATGTTGTTAGTAAGAGTTAGACATTATGGGTCTTGTAGCCTATTTAAATGCATGCGTTGTGTGTATGAAGGTATGAAAGAAGTCAAATATATTTCCCTTGCCTTGAATGAGATTATGGTAGCTCTCTCACTTCTAGCACACCCTGCCTCGGTAGTCGCGGTTCCGGATCCATGGTAACTTTCACCACCGTCATCCCCGCCTTCAACCATCCTCCAAAAACTCTATCAGCGTGAAATGGCGAGCCCGAATCAACTTGGTATAAGAGTCTTTCGGTCCACTCTTGCACAAAAGACCATTGCATCTTCAACCTCCATCCGTGATCGACAACGCCAAGCTCTCGTTGTTTTATTTTGGTCAGGAGAAAGGCAGCCGACACCAAAGCAAGCACACAACAGATAATACAGTCCTCCTCCCCTGCCGTTAAAACCAGTTCCTCGGTCAAGTACCTAGCTAAAGCTTCGTCGTTTCGACACAACTTTTGTCCAGTCCCAGTGGCCGATCCAGGGTTTTCGGTCGACCTGGGCACCAAGGAAAAGATTCATGATTTTGATAATTTTTAACATAAATATTACCGCAATGACAATACATTACCAATCATAACAATAATATCGCAATTTTAGGGCAGCGCCTGCGCCGCAGCGGCCTCTCTCCCCGAGAACGAAATGGCGAAATAAGGGGCGCTTGTAGCAAATCGCGAATATTTGGACCCGGTCACGTGCCCGGGTGTGCCAAACATGGGTCCTCCCCTGTCCAGTCCCCACCCTTCCCCAAGTTCTCGATCGACTACAGTAGAGACAAAAATATAGGCTGCACTCTCTTCCCAGAACCGCACACAAATGACCAGTCTCTCCCTCCTGCCGACAATATTCCAGTTTCGTCCCAGCGCACGATCAACCACATCGAGCCCACCAACTCATTCTTCCTCCGGGAAACACGGAGGGGATCAGTCAGCGTTGCTCCCTCCCTCGCAGTCTGTAGACCCTTTCATAGCATGCCTTTTCGTCTTGAGCTGAATGCCTCGCACACCTGATATTTTATTAATCAAAAGTCGTGCACCTCCCACTTTCTAATCCAAGCCCTACATCTCATCGAGCCACCAAGTCGCTTGCTGTTTTGTTCATATCGAGACACCGCCCCACAAATTCATGGTTTTGAGCCCAATGTTTTTTTAGTAGGCTACCTCCAAAATCGTTAATGAATTTTTTAATTGATTAATAAATTACTTGATTAATTAATTATTAATTCATTAATTTTTCACACACATATATATGTACATTTAATTACTTTAAATTATTGGTGATTAATTAATGACATTTTTATTCTAAACAAATTACATCCGAGATGAGCCACCAAAACGAGTTGGAGGCTACCACAGTCGCTCACAAGTCGACCACGAAAATCACCACCACCATCCTCGCCCTACTCGATGACATGCTAGCTGCACAAAATAGTAAACTACTTATCACATGGCCACCGCCTATACCTGACAAGGTGCAGGCTGTTAATATTCTGGCTAGTCCAGCAACCGACACCTAGTGTTGTTCTCGTTCAGAAGGACACACCGCTATCATACATCGACTGTGTAAAGATTGTCTATGACACCTCTCACTCGTACAAAAATCGACATGGTTCTAAGTAGTAATCATGCATCTGTGGATTATTCTCCACCACTACTTCACTCATTTAAATATCATCTTGCAGTCTTCTCTTCGATCATATCGTCATACACGCTACAAACCATCGACAACATCACCATCATCTGTGACATCAGTGAACACGATGAAGGCTTGTCGCTCTTTGCAGCCCCCACTATAGTGACGCACGACAAAGAGTTGTTTTGGCACGAAATAAAGGAGCCAGATGCTCAAATCGGTCGAGCTTGAGAACAAGCTCAATTTCAAGGTCGGGTGAGATGTTATAGGCCTCATGCCATGAGCCTAATTATTGTTATCTTTTGATATTTTTTTATTATTATCGTTTTATGTCGAGTCATTAAGATGTTGCCAGTTAAGAATTAGTAATTATGAATCTTGTATCCTATTTAAAAACATGTGTTGTTTGTATGAAGGTTGTTAGAAAAGACTATGTAAAGGCCCATGTATTGACCCATTTAATTTTCCTCCTCTTGTAATAGTCCCAAATCTTGTAAATGAGACTCTTCACTCTCTCCTCTCCCTATATATATGTACTCATACATTGTATTTACATACTCAACAAGGATATACAAGATTTTACTGTTTTTCTTCATTGTTCTTGTACTTCTCTACATGGTATCAAAGGGAGATTCCTATCTCCTGTTTCAGGCAGATAACTTTTTGCCTTAACCACCCATCTTGCGGCTTGCTCTACCCGCTTCAGTTCTCTTTCGTGTGGTTTCTCTTTGGCTAACCTCCCCGCTCCTGCGGTTTCTCTCTCTGGACTCTAGCGGACAGCTTCTTCTCTATCCGCAGGGCTCTCGGCGACTTATTGCCTCCTTCCGTTCTCAGATCTCCTCCTGTTTTTATAGTTTTCACTGCTGGGTCCCACCATTCTGCCTCTTTGCAGTCTCTCTAAGCCCGCCGTGGTCTGCCCGTTTCAACCTTGTCTTATATGATTGTTGCTTACCGCGCGGTTTGTCTCATTGCCGCGCGGTCTTTCCTTGTCCGCGGTTCGTGGGCCTCTCCGCTGCGGTCTGTTCGTAGACCTTCCATTGTTGGTCGCTGCTCCTCGCTTCTCGCTGCGATCTCTTGTTGCGGCTTCAACAAGTTTTCTCCTGCTGCTAACCTCGGTTATTCTAAGTCGCGCGGTCTATCTCTCGCTGTGATCTCTTGTTGCGGTCTGTTCGTAGGCTTTCTCTCTGATTGTCGCTATCTACTTGCGGACTCTCTTAGTAGAGATTTGATTGGGTCTCTTGCCGCCGGAGCGTGTTCGCCGCGACCTGCGCTCCGCTCTCCGTGTTCGCACGACCTAATCTTTGTGTTCCCGGCGGTCTGCTCTGTGTTTCCCACGGGGACTGCTTCTTGTGTTCTCCTGGGGCTCCTCTTGTCGGCTTCCTCTTCTTCCCCGAGCAGACTGTTCTTTTGTTATTGTTCACTGTCTCTCATTGACCTTTGGCCGCTTACCCGCCTAGTCGGTTAACCGTTTCTCGCAGCGATCTCAAAGCTCTAGCGGCTTCTCTTAACCTCCAGGTCATGGATTTGTCTACTGCTACTTCCTCTTCTGCTCCGGCGGTTGTCCATGTTCCCGAACTCCGTGACGAGTTACGCATCACCACTATTTCTCTCACTGAGAAGAAGAACTTTGTTGAGTGAGGGCATTCTGTTCGTCGGGTTCTTCATTCAAAGGAATTTCTGCATCATTTAACACAAAATGTTCTCGCTACACCTACTGATGATTGGCTACGTAATGATGGTCGCGTTCAAACATGGCTCCTCAACTCACTTGATGGAGAACCTTATCGCATGAACATGTATCACAAGACGGCCAAGGCGACGTGGGATGAACTCCATTCCCTTTACTTCGACAAGGGCAGTCTCCAGCACCTGTATGACATCATTACTGATCTTCAGACTCTTGATACCGGACGTGCAGCCGACTTAACCTCATTTGTTGCTCGCTCCAAGACACTGGTTGAAGCCTGGATTCAGCATCAGCCCCCAACTACGGATCTTGCTGCTCAGCGCGCTCAAAAGGAAGCAGTTGGTATTACCATGATGATGACTCATGTCCCGCCTCATCTTCAGAGTGTTCGGGCTCAGATCCTCTCGTCTGCTATGACTGCCTCGTTCTTTGATGTGTGCTCCATGCTACTAAAGGTTTCACCGCCTCCTAATGCTATCAGCCCTCCTTCACCGGCTCTTCTCCAGCACTCTTCTGCGCCATTACTACCTCTCCCTCCCCTTACCCATGGAGGATGTTCGGGCTCTCGAGGAAGGGGTCGAAGTGGCCGGCCAGGCCTAAGTGTTGTTTCTGTGGTAAGGATGGACACCTTGAGGCGACCTGCTACCGCAAACATGGTCTTCCTCCTCGTCCGACTGCTTCTGTTGCTGCCCAGAGTCCTTCTGCCACTCAGGCTGATCTTGAAGAAGTCTGCCTCCAGCTCCAACAACTTCACGGGATGCTCAGCCACCCGCCTGCCTCCGTTGCCTCCATTTCTAATGAAGGTATCGCTTGTCTCTCCACTAGTCTGCGTTGAATAGTGGATTCAGGTGCTACTCACTATATCATCTCGTTGAAGCCACATCAATACTTGGATTGTTCACATCCTAAGTTTATTACAGTGGTCAATGGCGACACCGTTCCTATCTCCGGCTCTGCTGATATCCCTCTCAATTCTTCTATTCGCTCAGCTCTTCATGTCCCGGGCTCCCCGTTTAATTTACTTTCTGTTAGTCGTCTCACTGCCGATTTGGATTGCTCTATCACATTCACCTCTTCTTCTTTTCTGACGCAGGATCGACAGACGCAGAGTATCATTGGTAAAGGACGAATACAAAATGGGCTCTACCTTCTTGATGTTTCTCCTACAATCCTCTCCTCCATCTCCTCCGTTGATTGACATCGGCGTCTCGGGCATGCTCCTCTTCCAGTCCTCAAGAAGGTTTTTCCCGATATTTCTCTTCCAGCTTTTACATGTGATTCATGTATTCTGGGAAAACAACATTGTTCCTCTTTTCTTTCACATTATACCCGAAGCTCTGCTCCTTTTGTTTTAGCGCATTCTGATATTTGGGGACCGTACAAAATAACGAGTGTTTTTGGGTATCGTTATTTTATCACCTTTATTGATGATTATTCTCGGATGACATGACTATACTTAATTCGTGATCGCTCCAAACTTTCTCGTGTGTTCCGGGCTTTCGTCCTTGAGACTCGGACACAGTTCTCCGACAAACTTAAAACTCTCCGGACAGATAATGCTTGCAAATACACTAGCCCTGAATTTGCTAATATCTGCTCTGAATTTGGAATTATTCACCAAACTTCGTATGCCTATACCCCCCAACAAAACGGAGTGGCTGAACGTAAAAATAGACATCTTCTTGATGTTGCTCGTTCCCTCAAGATTCAAATGCAGGTACCCAAGACTTATTGGCACTTTGCGCTTTCGACGACATGTTATCTCATTAACCGTCTCCCTTCCTCTGTCCTCCAAAATGCTACTCCGTTTAGTCTTCTCTTCCCCTCTACTCCATCATTCTCTCGCACGCCTCGCAAATTCGGTTGTACCGGCTATGTTCACTTACTTGGTCCATCCACGGACAAGTTCGATCCTCGGGCAGCCAAACACATGTTCGTCGGTTATTCCCGTACTCAGAAAGGCTATGTTTGATACTCTCCTACTACCCGCAAGGTGACCGTTTCCGCTGATGTTACCTTTCGGGACGATCAACCGTTCTTCTCCGATCCAAACCCACCTCTTCCACCACAATCCTTGTCAAGACCTGTCATCCCCGTTACCTCTCCTCCATCACCACTCCTCCCTGACCCGACTCCCGTTCTCCACAAGCCCCCTCTTATCCGTGTCTATACTCGTCGCCCTCCTCGCTCCGTTGCCCCGATGCAGTCGGCTTCGACCTCTAACACTCTGCGACCTGCTGATCTGACACCGGCCTCCACCGCCCATCCCATGGCGAAATGTGTCTTTACATCGCCTGTCCCCAGCGCTTCACATCTTTGCTTCTTCATTATCCTCTATTTATGTCCCTAACTTTGTGCATGAAGCTCTTCAACATCAAGGCTGGCGGACAGCCATGGATGAAGAAATGACAGCCCTCTGGGCAAACCGGACATGGGATCTGGTTCCTCTCCCTCCAATCCAGACTACTGTTGGTTATAAATGGGTCTTTGTCATCAAGCATGCTCCTGATGAGATAATTGACTATCTTAAGGCCTGACTGGTGGCTCGTGGATTTACTCAACAACAAAGTCTCGACTATGAAAAAACTTTCTCTCCAGTGGTCAAGCTCAACACGGTTCGTGTCCTCTTTTCAGTGGTTGCGCATTGCCAATGACCCTTACATCAACTGGATATCAAGAATGTTTTTCTAAATAGCGTTCTACAAGAAACAGTCTACATGCAACAACCTCCGGGGTTTGAGACCACGAGGGAGTCCCAGGTTTGTCATCTCAAGAAGTCGATTTATGGTCTCAAACAATCCCCCAGGGAATGGTTCGACAAGTTCAGTAGGGTTGTGCGAGAAGTTTGTTTACTCGGAGCTCGGCAAATTTCTCTTTATTTACTCGACATCACACAACAGACACCGTTCTCCTTTTAGTATATGTCGATGACATCCTAATCACAGGTGATGACTCAAAGGGAATACAGATGATCAAACAGCACTTGAGCTCTGTCTTTCAAACAAAAGATCTGGGGAACCTCTGATGTCAATGCGGGGATCCATAGAGCATTGAAGCCACCTGAGAATCTTGAAATTTTCCGCGCGCCATTGACGGATAGCCTTTTCATCGGAAGGACGGGGAACACCATTCGGTTTAAGCCAATTGATCTTGTCATGTCTGGCAAGATGGACACGCACGGAGTTGGACCAAGCGATAAAGTTCTTTTCATTGAGAAGGGTGGTGGTGATGCGCCGAGCAAAGCCATCATTTGAAACAAGAGGTGAGGAATCCATGGGATGAGAACAAGAGAACTCCCAAAAGAAACAAAAAACTCCAAGGGAGAAAAGCCAAGAAACCCTCAAACACAAGAAGGGAATCACATCCAAAAAAAAAGACCGTAGATCACAGATCTTGGACATGAGAAGAAAAGAAAGGGGAAACGAGGGGGAAACACCAAGCAAAGCAGGCAGAAGATCCCTCGGAGAAACGACGGGATCGGCGAAGAATGGCAGAGCTCTGGGAGGAGGGCGGGCAGAGCGTCGTCGGAAGGATGGGCGGAAGAGGAAGGGGGCCTCACATCGGCAAGACGGAGGACGGTCGTGGGAGAGAAGGAGGCGCTGCGTGGGTTCGGCGATGCGGGAGAAGGCGTGGATCGGCGGAGCGGCAGATTAGGGCTCGGGACGGCTTGCTCTGATACCAAATTAAATGAGAGAATACATTATATTATTCTTCCATTATGAGGGATATAAATAGGTATTAGAAAAGCCCATGCAAAGGGCCCATTATTGGGCCCTCTTTCTTTATTTCTCTCTCCTCCTTCTTTAGTCCCACATCATGTATAGGATTTATTCTTCTCTCCTCTTTCCTATATATTTGTATTCTCCACTTGTATTTAGACATTGAAGTAATACATACAAGCTTTTGGGCCATTCTCTACATGGTATCAGAGGGACTCGGTGCCTCCTGCGGATTCCGACGTCTATCCGCCCGGCGGCCTGCGGTTTCCGCGGCCTGACGTTTGTGTCCGCACCTCCTAGTCGCATAGCTTCTGCGACCTGCCCTTCTCCTCTCCGCTCCCTCTCCTTCTTCCGTGGAACCACTCCTCTTCTGGTCCTTTTATAGCCCTCTCTCTGATCTGTGGGATCCACTGCTTCCCACAGTCTGCTGCGGCCTCTCTCTGTCCGCTGTGAGCTCGGCGAACTCGCTCCCTAGCTCTGCGGTCTCCTTCTGTCCGCTGCGAGCTCGACGAAACTCGCTTCCTCCTCTTGCTCGACAAACTCTCTCCCTAGCTCCGCGGTCTCCCTCTGTCCGCTGCAAGCTCGGCGAACTCGCTTCCTCTTCTTGCTTGGCGAACTCGCTCCCTATCTCTGCGGTCTACTTCTGTCCGCTGTGAGCTCGGCGAACTCGCTTCCTTTTCTTGCTCTCTTTGGTCCGCTGCGAGCTCGGCGGTCTCCTTCTGTCCATTACCTGTTGCTATTGCGAGCTCCCTTCTGTCCGCGCTGCTTTATCTGTCCGCTGCTGCTCTCCTCCCTATTCTGGCGGGCAAGTTCTTTTCCCTGCCCGCCGCGGACTCGCTCCTCTCTGCGATTTCCATCTTGCGGACTGGTCCAGCCCGCAGCGGTCGCCCTCTAGTCGCCGCACATCGCCGCGACTTGATGAGCTCTCCCCGCTTGTCTTCTCCTTCTCCATCTCGCCGCGGACTTCCCTCTCTTCTCGGCGAGCTGTTGTGCTCTTCTCGCCGCGGACTGCTCCAGTCCGCCGCGGCCTACAATAGCTCGCGCCTTGCCTAGCGCGTCTGTACTCGCCGCGGCCTGCCTTCTACTCGCTTCCTCTCCTCCAGGTCATCATGTCTTCTAGCGAATCCACTACAGCTGCCCCCACGGTAGACCGCCTGGCTCCTGCTCCTGAACTCCGCGATGAGCTTCGGATTACTACTCTTTCCTTCTCTGGGAAGTCGAACTTCATCACGTGGGTTCACTCCGTTCGGAGGGTCCTGCAAGCCAAGGGCCTTGCGCGTCACCTTACCCAGGGACCTCCTTCTCCTACTACTGATGAATGGCTACGAAATGACGGTCGCGTCCAGACCTGGATCCTGAACTCTCTGGAGGGTGAGCTCTACCAGATGATCATGTATCATGAGACCACCAAAGCAATGTGGGATGAACTCCACTCCTTGTACTCGGGCAAGGACAGCCTCCAGCACCTCTTTGACATCAGCACCGATCTTCAAGCGTTGGATGTTGGTAAGGCTATGGACATGACCTCCTTTGTGGCTCGTGCTAAGACTCTCACGGAGGCCTGGATTCAGCACCAGCCATCTACTACTGATCTCGCTGCTCAGCGTGCCAGAAGGAGGCTGTCTGTATTGCTATGATTATGGCTCGAGTCCCGCCACACCTTCACAGTATCCGGGCCCAGGTTCTGGCATCACCTGCTACCCCCTCCTTCTCAGATGTTTGCTCTATGTTACTCGAGTACTACCTCCCCTGGAGACGTCTGCACCACCATCGCCGGCCCTTCTTCAACAGGCCCTTCCTCCCTTACTTCCCCCACCATCTTCTACTCGGGGTGGCCGTATGGGCTCCCGTGGAAGGGGCCGTGGTGGTCGAGGTCGCCCAAAGTGCTCATACTGCGGCCGGGATGGACACACTGAAGCAGTCTGTCACAAGAAACATGGCTACCCTCCACGCCCGCCTACTGCTGCTACCGCTGATAGCTCTCCACCCACCGGTACGGACCTTGAGGCTCTTCGCCTTCAACTGCAACAACTCCAGGGGCTACTCAACCCTCCATCTGCTTCGATTGCCTCCACCTCTACTGCAGGTATTGCATCCACCTCCACTACAGATACTGCCTGTCTTTCCTCCAGTTCCCGTTGGATCCTGGACTCGGGAGCCACCCACCACATCACCTCACTGCTGCCGCCAAGGTTCTCAGATGCTCCTCATCCCACATCTATTACTGTGGCCAACGGTGCGAGTGTTCCGGTCTCCGGATGTGCTGATCTCTTGATCAACCCCTCCATCTCTCTTCGCTCCGCTCTTTATGTGCCGGCATCACCATTTTATTTACTATCTGTTGGCCGTCTTATTACTGATATGAACTGCTATATCACCTTCACCTCTTCTGGTTTTTTGATACAGGATCAACAGACGTGGATTACCATTGGTAGGGGTCGACTGCAGAACGGGCTCTACCTCCTCGATATCTCTTCTACCGCCCTTTCCTCTGTATCATCTAGTGATTGACATTGCCGTCTTGGGCATGCTCCTCTACCTCTCCTCCAGAAGGCGCTTCCTGACGTATCCCTTCCTGCTTTTAAATGTAATTCCTGTATTATTGGCAAACAACCACGTTCTTCTCTTCCCGCACATTGTACTCGGAGCTCTGCTCCTTTTGATACATTCTGATATTTGGGGTCCGTACAAGATTACCAGTATCTCTGGTTATCGTTACTTTATAACGTTTATTGACGATTACTCTCGCACCACATGATTGTATTTACTTCGTGATCGCTCAGAGCTTCCTCGTGTCTTTCGGGCTTTTGTGTTAGAGACTCGTACGCAATTCTCTACTACTATCAAAACATTCCGCTCTGATAATGTCCGTGAGTACACTAGCCACAAGTTTGCAAATCTATGCGTAGACTTCGGTATTGTTCATCAGACATCTTGTCCCTACACCCCTCAATAAAACGGGGTTGCAGAACGAAAGAACCGCCACCTTCTTGATGTTTCTCGATCCCTCATGCTTCACATGCATGTTCCCAAAGTATATTGGAACTTTGCGGTCTCCACTGCGTGTTTTCTCATCAACCGTCTCCCATCTTCGGTTCTCCAAAATGCTACCCCCTTCAGCCTTCTCTTTCCCTCCGTACCTGCCTTTCCTCTCACTCCCAGGGTCTTTGGTTGTACTTGTTTCGTCCATACCCTGGGTCCCACTATAGACAAACTGGATCCCCGAGCAACGAAACATATTTTCGTCGACTACTCCCGCACCCAAAAGGGATATGTGTGTTATTCTCCGGCTACCAAAAAAGTCTCTGTGTCCGCTGATGTTACTTTCTGGGAGGATCGACCCTTCTTCCCCCCTCCTCCTTTACCAACTCTTCTACCACCAACCACTCTACCACCTTCCATTCCACGGCCGGTTATCCCTGTCAACTCGCCTCCAACCCTCCCTCAGCCGACTCCCACTATTGCTCCTCCTAAGCCGCCCGTCATTCGGGTCTATACTCGCCGCCCTCTTCCTTTCATTGCCCCTATGCAGTCGGCTTCGACCTCGGCTTCTCCGTGTTTTGCTGCTCCGGTGCCCGCCTCTACAGCTCATCTGATGACCAACTATGTTTCTCTACATCGCCTTTCTCCACATCTTCAGACAATGGCTACTTCACTATCCTCGGTCTCTATTCCTAACTCCGTACATGAGACTCTTCAACATCCTGGGTGGCGCGCAGCCATGGAAGAAGAAATGGCTGCTCTTTGGGCAAACCAGACTTGGACCCTAGTGCCCCTTCCTCCCGGACAGAAACCAGTTGGGTGCAAATGGGTATTTGCCATCAAACATGCTCCTGATGGGACCATTGACAGACTCAAAGCTCGCCTAGTAGCTCGTGGCTTCACCCAGCAACAAGGTCTCGATTATGACGAGACTTTCTCTCTGATCGCCAAGCTCAACACAGTTCGCGTTCTCATCTCGGTGGCTGTCTATCGCCAATGGCCCTTACTTCAACTGGACATCAAGAATGCTTTTCTGAATGGCGACCTCCACGAAACGGTTTATATGCAGCAACCTCTCGGGTTTGAGACCACGGGGGATTCTCGGGTGTGTCACCTTCTCAAATCGCTCTATGGTCTCAAACAATCCCCTCGGGCATGGTTCGACAAGTTCAGCAAAGCTCTCCGGGAAATTGGTTTCACTCGGAGCTCGGCTGACTTCTCATTGTTTACTCGCCACCAGGCAACGGGTACGGTTCTCTTATTGGTATATGTCGACGACATCATCATTACTGGAGACGACTCGAACGACATACAGGCCGTTAAGCAACATCTGAGCTCCGTCTTCCAAACTAAAGATCTGGGACATCTTCGGTACTTCCTAGGTCTGGAGGTTGCTAGACGATCAGATGGTCTGGTTCTCTCTCAGCGGAAATACTGCCTAGATCTTCTTCATGATGCAGGCTACTCCGGCTGCAAACCTGTGAACACTCCCATGAATGTCAATCACAAACTATGTGCTCAGGCCTCGGATTCTGATAACCTTCTACAAAATCCAGAATATTATCGTCGTCTAGTTGGGAAACTAATCTACCTAACGGTAACAAGACCTGATATATGTTTCGTCGTGGGGCTCGTCAGTCGGTATATGCACTCTCCTCGAAGCTCTCATCTTCAGACAGTGGAACGGATTCTCAGATACCTCAAGACAGCTCTTGGCCAAGGACTTGTATACAAAACCTCATCTTCAATCCCAACGTTGGTGGCATACTCTGATGCCAACTACGCTGGCTCTCTTGATGATAGACGATCCACTAGCGGGTTCTGCACATAATTTGGGGGACATCTGATTACTTGGCGCAGCAAGAAACAAGCAGTGGTTGCTCGATCCTCAGCAGAAGCAGAATATCGGGCAATGGCTTTTGTGGTTTCAGAACTCACATGGATTGAGAGTCTCCTTGCCGACCTTGGTGTAAGGCTATCTTCACCAACTCTCCTCCTATGTGACAGCCAAGCTGCTATACATATTGCCAAGAATCCGGTCTTTCACGAAAGAACGAAGCATATTGAGGTAGATTGTCATTTCATCTGAGAGAAAGTCCACATGAAGAAGATCGAGCTCAAGCATGTTCCGGGTACTGAACAGGTCGCGGACGTCCTCACAAAAGCTCTACCAAGTACCCTCTTCTATCAGTGCCTATCCAAGCTTGGCGCATACGACTTGTACGCTCCAGCTTGCGGGGGAGTATTAGAAAAGCCCATGTAAAGGGCCCATTATTGGGCCCTCTTTCTTTATTTCTCTCTCCTCCTTTAGTCCCACATCATGTATAGGATTTATTCTTCTCTCCTCTTTCCTATATATTTGTATTCTCCACTTATATTTAGACATTGAAGTAATACATACAAGCTTTTGGGTCATTCTCTACAATAGAAAATCTGAATACAAATAAAGGTAACCCGCAATGTGGGACTAAACCTACTCACACACAAAAACCAAAAATAAAAGACATAAAATACGTCAATAAACTACGAATCACCTGCTATAGTTATAAAAAAATCTTGCAAAACATACAAAAAAGGGAGAAGTCTGAAGGGAAAACAAGTTTAAACATTTCCTCATTGTAAAACAACAGATAAAAACATCAAAACAATATTAAGTAAAAGATCCCACTTATGAAATGAGCAAGGCATCAGGTAGATAAAATCATACTACAAAGTGCTTCAAAAAGTATGCTTGAATAAGAAAATGGTAATCATGAAGCATCAGTACATACTGTGGAAATCGTGTGATTCTTTGAGGCGTCAAATCCTTCACAGAGAGCCTTCGCAAAATGATGATCTTCGATATCTAATCTGATAAAGTGAACACGAGGAAAACTAACTGAACAAGGCAAGATATCAGATATTCTGGATGTAACGCTTGGTCCTCCATATTCCACGATGTTGGTGAACATGTTGTATGGAAAAGAAGCTGAAATATTCCTGAAATGAACAACAAAATTAACCACTCTAAAAATATTATCAACTTTTGATCATCAAGCAGCTCATAAAATTCCTGATTTGTAGCCAACAGGTAGAAATCTAGAAAGCACCGGTACAGGTACGGGTACCAGGTACCTAAGTTATCAAAGGCGCAAGGCGCACCGAGGCGCAAAGGGCCCCTGGAGCCTAGGCGCAAGGCGCAAGGCGCAGGCGCGCGCCTGAGGCACGTGAGGCGCAAAAATTGGGGAAAAAGAAAATTGAGCGAATTGGGCGCCCAATTCGCTGAAATTGAGCGAATTCGGCGCCCAATTCGCTGAAATTGAGCGAATTCGGCGCCCAATTCGCTGAAATTGAGCGAATTCGGCGCCCAATTCGCTGAAATTGAGCGAATTCGGCGCCCAATTCGCTGAAATTGAGCGAATTCGGCGCCCAATTCGCTGAAATTGAGCGAATTCGCTGAACTTCAGGGAATTGGGAGCCCAATTCGCTCAATTTCAGCGAATGGGCGCCCAATTCGCTCAATTTCAGCGAATTGGGCGCCCAATTCGCTCAATTTCAGCGAATTGGGCGCCCAATTCGCTCAATTTCAGCGAATTGGGCGCCCAATTCGCTCAATTTCAGCGAATTGGGCGCCCAATTCGCTCAATTTCAGCGAATTGGGCGCCCAAGTGCGCCTAGGGGGTGCCTCGGGTGCGTCTAAGATCATGTTTTTGCCAACATCAAAAAAAAAATTTTAAAATACCTTAAAAGGCCCGAGCGCGCCTTTGGCGCGCCTGGGAGCCTGTAAGGCGCGCGCCTAGGCGCGCCTGAGGCGCGCCTGGGGCACATCGCCCGCCTCAGCTGTGCTGAGGCGCGGCGGGCTGCGCCTGGTGCGCCCGGCGCCTCAGGCGCGCCTAGGCGCGCGCCTTGACAACTTAGCCAGGTACTACGATACATACCCAGTATGGCGGTACGAAAAAAATTAAAAACCAAAGATACGAGTACAACATGATACATTATAACACACACACACACATACATATATATATATATAGTGCAATAGATAGTTCTCAAAGCATCAAAACATCGAACATAAATCATAACTTGAAGTATAAGCTCGCAAATAAATGCAACACAATATGAAGCGAAGTTTTCAAATATTAAGCATTCGTAAATATTAGAAAATTTAACATCTTACATGTTTAACCAAAAGAGATAAAATTAAACTTAAGTATACTCATCAGTCTTTTTCTTCTTCTTCATTGTTGGAGATCAATTTCATTATTGGAGATCAACATCTTCAATCTCCGGTTAGTCTAGAGACAAGTTAGCCGTTTTCTTAATAACTTGCGTCGTATCAACACGTTCAATACACGTACTTGTAATGGAAACGTACCGTACCAAAAACATACTCGGCATAGATACACAACTTAATTGGACGTACCAACGCTTCCTAGCATAGAGTCAACTTTTGTTTACTATAGAAAAACAGACTTCTATCACAATATGCAGAATGATGTGCTAAGTCCATGTGTGTCCACATAGGTGTATCGTATCGAGTACGTGTCGGTACCGGATACGTATCCGGTACGGGTACGTTGCCTTCGGGGAAGTATCCGTGCTTCATAGGTAGAAATAAGATTACAATCATAAATCGAAGTACATCACAAGTAAGCAATAACAAAGAGTAGAAAAGGTGCTTATACAAATGACGGGTTCTTACATTAAAAACAGAAGGGTACTTTATTTAGACCTCTGTTTCCAAAACTATAACGTACATGCATGCACATATAGATAGAACATTTTGGATGAATATACAAAATTTATGTATATGTAATGAAAATATGGATGAAAAGCAGTTAATGCATAATTGCATACTATGAGTATGAAAGGATCAATAATATAACTCTATAAATTAATAGTACCAACCAAATAGAAAAAAGTTGGTATGATAAAGCAACCAGTTAAGTGTCTCCTTCAAAATTTACAACAAATAATCTAAGAATCAGATAACTGACATGGAACATGTTAAATGTACCTCAACAGAAGGGGTTACTATCCCACTCATATTACCCTTATCCAAAATATTTTGGGTTAGATAAATAAATTCTCTACATTTCATTTGCATTGGGTGCTGGCTTTTGCTTATATAATATATATATTTTCTCATAGCTACTATCACAGCCAGAACTCACATCCATTTTGATATTACCTAGACCTCAATGACTCCACTGGTTGTCCTCTTTGTGCAATTTCACAGGAACATCACTGACGCAGGTAGGCTGTGACTAGGATGCGCTGATGCTAATATGAGCCAACGTGATTGTGATGCAGGATGAACTCAAATAAATGCAAGTTAGATGTTAAGCAAATGCATTTTAAAATTCTTTTTTAACTTGAAAATAAAATTTTGCAGTGATGCTTTTTTTTATAAGTGAGGCAAATTAACCCAAGTTGATTTAGGATTTTCCGGCTTACAAGCAAATCACGCTAACATTCGCACCAAGTGCAATTTACCGCAACTTCCACGATTAAGATATATAGAACAAAGGCAATAACGAACAAATACACTAGGAAATCAAAACGCCCAAACAACTACGAATTGTTTTCTCATATTTAATAAAAAAAGAAATAGCACAATACCATAATACTCACAAAGCAAAAAGAATCCGGTGGCGGTGGTGGGCAGGAGCGAATCCCTGTAAGAAGGCTTGTCGGAGGTGGACAGTGGGGTGGAAGCTTGGATTCACTGTTAACAGTTGCTGGACTTTAGGTAGAGAGGATGGTTTGGACTCGCGGGTGCTGGGTATTGGGTGTCGAGCAGGGAGAGCTTGTGGTTCTTGTTGGAACCAGACAGGGAAGAAGGTAGAGGGGAAGAAGAACAATATGCAGTGGAGATAACGGGAAGAGGATGTCGTAAAGTGAAGCTTGCGTATGGTGGGAATGAACTTGGATGGGGAAGGGGTAGCAACATGCACCGTCTGGACTCTGGAAGATGGTGAGGTTGCTACAGAAGAAAATCGACGGAGAAGGGGAATGGCTGGCAGAATCGGCGCTTGCAGGTACCGGGTGGGAGAAACTAGTGGAGAAGATGAACAGGGAACCCACGATAGATGGATTTCATATCTTCCGTCAAGGAGACGGGCTTGAACAGAACAAGGGTGGGCGGTTTCCTCCGTTTCGATGGAGATCGTGGAAATAGGGAAGTTGGCGGCCGTTTTCTGCGAAGGGGTAATCGTGGGATGAAGGTTCACGAGAAGGATAGAAACAACGAAATTAGAAAGGAAATAGCTGAAGAATAAATCGAGGTTTGCACCCCAGGCTCGCGGTGTCGCACCATGAATGATTGCTGGTCTGGAATTTTCTCAAAAATCAACAATGACTGAAAATATGAACATTCACCCCTATTTATAATGAGAGGGGGCGGTTGGGCATCCGACGTAAACGGCTACAATCGTTCGTTATGCCTAGTGTCCTAAAACACCAAATACACGCCGAAAAAATAAAATAAAAATACATATAAAGTGAAAAGCGATGCTCCGAATGCGCTCGCAGTCTTGGATCACAGATCTGATCAATGCTTCTCTATCAAATATGCAAAAACAGGTCTCGCCGAGTGGTGGCCCGATCTCCATCAAGCACGATCATGCAATCAATCCTCATCAATGCCCCCCGACTGAAAAACATACATAAAATACATATAAAGTGAAAAGCGATGCTCCAGACGCGCTCACAGTCCTGGATCACAGATCCGATCAATGCTTCTCCGCCAAATATGCAAAAATGGGCCTCGCCGAGTGGTGGCCCGATATCCATCGAACACGATCATGCGGTCGATCCCCATCAATACCCCCAACTGAAAAACATTCATCTCTGAGGAATGAAGCTGAATAAGTTTTAGTCGAAGATCGGGGGTAAGACTATCAAGCTCTGTCGCCAATATCCAAGTATCATCAAAGGTGGAGTGTCCACTCTAGTGCACCGAGTAACGACAAAAGGACCGTCTGTAGTGGTGGTGCACTCGTCCATCACAATATTACTAATGCTCCCAGCTCTCAACTCTCGTGTTGGTGGATACAAAAAACTCAGTGAAATCATAGAAGGTGCGGGTAAGTCCATGGGTGCTCGTCTAAGGTGAACTGAGGAAGTGTCAGGTTGTAACTAGGAGGGTGTCAAAAGAGGCTCAAGGTATGGGTCCCTACACTCGAGAGGCTCAAAGTAATGTGCCAAATCTTTCGTAATAAATACATGATGAATACCCATATTTGTAGGGAAATTGATCTCGCAGGCATTTGCCCCAACTTTCTTTATAACCCTACAAGGACACATTCACTTAAGTTATAGTTTAGTAGCGGCTCCTTTTGGGAGCCCTTCCTTGCAAAGTTCAACCATGACATGCTCGCACATCCGAAAATGTTGCTCACGCTCGTGCATATCTTATATAATTCAATATTGTTAGCAGCTTTTTCTAAATAAATTGTATCTATTTCATGCAAATGAAGCAAAACACACAATATATATGAATCATGCAACACAGATAAACCATGTACTAAATGTAAATGACAGACAGCAAATGCAAAAGATGAACTATTCACATAAATGACTCCGTACACCGGAGATTTTATGTACTATAAGAAACCCCTAAAATAGTTACGAGCTCAGGACGATCATGCGAATGATCCCCATCAATCACCCATCCTAGAAGTGCTCCAACATGAACATTGGCTCACGATGAATCTATAGATAGCGGGTGTACGATGCCTAATCCTAGATGAAATGCAAGAAACCATGATGAATGTAAAGTAACTAAAACGAACTCTAAAATGAAGATGTAGGTGAATACACACACGCAATCGGATGAACCTATGACGACCACCCTGAAATCTAATGCAAATAATTCTGACGTTCAAGTAATTAGACAACAATATTTAAGTCACGCATTTACTCACAATTAAACACATCTATTCAAATTAAGCGAGTAAGAGATTGCAAATTAATTGGAAGTATTAAAAGTGGGTGTAGATTGAAGTGGGATCACACAATGCTGAGATTAAAAGAGATCAATTAATTAAAAGCAAAATTCACTAATAATACATACATGATTACATTCATATGATGCGAGAACTAAAACAAGTAATAAAAACTCACCAATATATATTGGCATCGGCTGCGAAGCTGGGGTAGTTGTGTGGTGTTAGTAAAAGTGGATTTGGGGTTGTGGGAGTGGTTGATGTCGGAGCCGACTGCAGTGAAAGGTTGCAAGAGTATGGGCCATATGACAGCAAGAAACGTTGGCCGGAAGACTTGGTTGCAAATGGAAATGGCTGGGGGGTCTGGGAGGGGGTTTCAGGGGGTTTTGTTGTTTTGGGAAGCACCTCCAGGGGCTGGTTGAGATGGGGTAAGCCTTGTATGGGGTTGGTTTAGGTGGGTGGGGGGGGGGGGGAATGAAGGTATTTTGGCCATAAAGAAGGGGGGAGAAGGCTAGATGGGAAGGGGACGACATCAAAAGGCGTGAGAGGCGCATGATGGTTGGGGGGAGGAGAGGGCATCATCAGGTTTGGGGAGGGCACACAATGGTTGGGGAAAGGGGAGAGGGCGACATAGGGCTTGAGTAGAACCAGTGGAGATCGATGAAACTCTTGTGGCATCTGCACCTCAGGAGGACTAGGGAATGCACAGAGTCGCACCGTGCACACGCTGTCGGGGCCGAAGGGGATAACTGTTTCTTCCCAAAATCTTTGATGGCCCCATCGTCGGTATGAAAGGGGATATTAATAGGGCAGGCTTTAGGTTAAATAAATCAAAAGGTCGTGGTTGATTGATTTGATAACTCAAGCTAACATAAAATAACGCTAAAAATAATAATAGAAAATACATAAAAATATGAAAAACTGATTCGGGCGCACTCACGAACCCTGATCGTCCGCCCAACGATCCAAAAATGTCAATAATGAAAGAGTGCACAAACGACACATGATCGATCTCCATCAATTTCCCCAGCTCAAAAGCATTCATCTCTGATCAATGGAGACTATCATGCTCCTGGTGAAGGCTACGTAAGAATGAAAACAAAGAACATGAACTCTGATGCCTCAGTCTCGTAGCTCCTGGTATGTGTAATGTTTTCTAACTGCCGTCGTCTCCCGAAACTGTCGAGGGCCCCATAAATGATGTATGGCACCGTAGAAATGGAGGATAGGGTTGGGGTAAGGTGTGGTTGAGGCTGTAGTGGAGGTTTGGGTTGAAGGTCCCAATACCAAGATGATTTCTCATGTAGAATCAGATTCTCTACATTAGGCACATGGAGAATACATATATTCCAAGTGATAGAATGCATATAAAGATTTGAATTCTCTCTCAAGACAGTGTATAGACTCCTTTACGTGACACCCAGATTCATAATTATCCCCAATTAAAACTTCCCAATTAACGTGTTAATCATCGCCCAATCACATTCCTTGATCATGTGTGCTTTCATGTGTTTATCCACGCAAGTTTAAAAGTGTCCATTGTTTAATTTAACTCTACGTTGGCGTATGCGATACAAACCATGCGAGAGATGCAAATGATGAATGGAGAATCCAATAGACTCTACGTGGCAGTAGAAGTTCTTAAAGATGAGTGGATTATCTGGCGGTTCTATGGGCGGAGTGTAGAAACATCGTCGAGTGTACGGAAAACACCCAGATGACTGACTGAGACATCAACAGTGAGATATAATATCGTGGAATGCCAAATATTTCTCAAGAGATGTGAATCATCAAGGGGCCTCACCGGGAGGTTGATAGAAAAACTCATCACGAATGCGATGATCAATCACATCGAAGACATTTGCACTGGGGCAAATATGTTATGAGCTTTATTGGTGTCATTATTAGGTGTCATTATTAGGTGTCATTATTAATGTGTCATTATTATTATATGTCGTTCTTTAGAGTTATTATGAACGCTCATGTCTTCAATTTCATGTCAGATCTTTTGGTAATTAGTCTGAGTCATGTAGTTCATCTATATATAGACCTCTTAGATCATGAATGGAACCATCCAAGAAGTAGTCTATTCCCCTTGTTTTTTTATATGAGATATTGGTAGTTTTCTCCTCCCGAGCACACCTCGCCTAGGCAGTCGTGATTCCGGCTCCACAATATCCCTCCGTCTTTGGCTACCACTCCGGCGAGCACATAACAACTTGGTATCAGAGACAATCATTTCTCTTTCATCTTCCACACACTTCGCCTTTGGTCCTCCGTTCACATGTACCCCTCTTAGTCAAGACGCAAAAAAAGGACAGCCCTCCGTTCCAAACTCCGTTTATTTATTTCCGCGGTTTTTTGTTTATACCCTGCCGCAACTTTTTTTCGCGGTCAACAGCAGACGCCCCTGTCCATCGCGCCCCCGATCTTCTTTTTTCCGATCCCCCACCCGCTCACGATCCTTCTTCTTCCCGAAACACAGGCGGCGACCTTCTTCTTCTTCCCAAAACCCAGGCGGCGACCTTCGAAACCCAGGCTGCGCTCTTCTTCCCCGCGTGACCTGTTCCGCCTCGCCGGGAGCTTCCTA
This sequence comes from Platanthera zijinensis, assembly GCA_039513925.1. Lineage (NCBI taxonomy): Eukaryota > Viridiplantae > Streptophyta > Magnoliopsida > Asparagales > Orchidaceae > Platanthera > Platanthera zijinensis. Next base: position 258,112,996 of record CM077080.1, on the reverse strand, counting down.
TTTTCGCTTTCCTGGGGGGGGGGGGGGGGGGTACGGAGCCATTCCTGGAGCAGGAAAGTGGAAAGCCATTCCTGGAGGAGGTACAGATCCATTCCTGGGAGAATTTTGTCCGTTATTTTTATTATGTCGGTTCTCTATGTACACCCTATGTAAGAGTTTTGACTGCTTCTGGTTATAGTTTGAGGTTATATTTTTATTTTCCTTGATATCATTGCAGTGCTAATCTGTCATTGATATAGATCTGATTAATTTTTGCTTGCAAATCTATGTGCATTAAAACACTAAGCTGTATTAATTTGTTCTTTTTTTTTGTTTCGTGCATCTTCTGCCATGTGAAATATGTATATTTACATTTTTTAGTGCAGGTCTTATGTGAGATTATCTCCATTGAAACCAATTGGTGAAGAAGATGGTGATATGTCTGGACTGCTTCCTGCCCAAAAAAGAAAATTTAAACAATGATTTGTGCAGTTCCTTTTGATAGATGTAGGTTTTCTTTTGTTGTTATGGAGAAAAAAAAATATTCAAAACCTCGTTTTATTTCCAAACAACTTTTCCAAAACTCTGTTTTACAAACTCCATTTTACCCAACCAGTTTTTTTAACAAAATTCCGTTTTCCAGAATCAATATTTTTCCTATCAGCAGCTTTTCATCAGCAACAGCCCAACCAAACAGAGCCTTACACTAATACATTAGAGTCCCTTAGGGCACAATTGCACCACATCAACACATCTGTCCCGTCAGGGTATCAGTTCTTCCATTTTGAGAGAAATACAAGCATATGAAGGGTGGGAAGGGCTAACTTGAATACCAAAGAAAGCATTAACTGTTTGAGTGATAAAATTTACATATATTTAGATGATCTAGCAACACTATTTCAATGGAGAAATAAGAAATTAAGAACCTCGAGCCCAAAAAAATATTTCAAGGGATTGGTAATTTATCCAATTATTTATGTAATGACAAAGAAAGTGTAGTGTAATAATGAAAATTATGTCAGGGAGGTTACATGAATAAAATAAGGAAATTCCGCAAAAATAGAAAGAAATGAGAATTGGATACTGTCCAAAAAAGTACAGAACAGTATAACAAGTCTTGAACATATGAACAAAAAAGTACTTTCATGATGTAGGATATACTACTTACTCATAAGTTAGTAATATACAATCTGCGGTAGAAAGTACATCTGAAATAGAAACCTGGTATCTATTACTGTCCTGAATATCCAACTGTTCTGCAGGACAATATGGATGAGTAAATTTGTGAAATGATAGTCTCAACACAGTGAGTTTGTGTTTCAATGAAGGCCAGAAGAGTTCATCAGATATAATAAGTGTTTTTTGGTATCCTTCAGAGGTATGTGACCTCAGAAGGCTGTCAATAAGAGGAAGTGATGGATGTGATTCAATAATTTGTTTCTCAACTTTCGAATGTGCATCTTGAAGCAAGGACTGCAAAGGTTGTAATCTGTCTGCCAAGTTGTCCACTTTACTTGAACAGATGCTCACATAAAAGTAAGCAATGTGGAACCCAAAGAAACACAGGTAGTAAACCAGTTGTTTGACTGCAAATATTGCAAGTAAAGCAATGAAAGCTTCATCTGTACTTCCCAAAGTATAATGACTTCCACCTTTCTCAGCAATCAAATCCAACAGCTTTACCTTGGGAATGCTTAATAGTTCGCAATCCTTTATAGTTGGAAATGAACTATTACTTATTAAATGCTTGCATTTGTTTAAGTTTGAAAAATAGATTCCTTGGATCTGATCAATTAGTCCTAAAGTGTAACCTGGTAGACTGGCTTTATGGATCTCAATCTTCTCATTATCTGGTTCATATAAATTGGCAGGTTCAGAAGGTTCCTTTAAGGTATCCCCGGAAGTGCTTCGGCTACTTGGGATGTTTGCCCTGGAAGCTCCACAGTCATACACCTCAGCATTGCCTTTTCTTACACCTAAGAAGAAATTGAGATCATTTGACTCAAGTAATGAAGAAACCTTGGCTGGATTTCTCTTTGGCATCTGCTTGGCATCATCGGACTCTTTAAGCTCATGATTGGCTATCTCAGTAGCATCAAGATCAATTGTGGGGACCAAGGTATTAGGACAGCTTCCATGAACATTAGTGAGTTCTTCTTTACACTGCAATCTGCTTACTTCACCAGAAGAATCATTCAAAAAATCAAAATCAGGTGGCATGCTATTTTCAAGCTGATAGTTGAGCTCAGAGGTGTCAATCCTATAACCAATTACTTCCTGCGTTATGGATATCAAAGTAGAACAAGTTTCATTGTCACAAACCCCTTCAAATAAGGGATGCCAATCCAGATATAATTCATCACAAACAGAAAAAGAGTGTGATTTAAGAACATTAAATATATTTTCCACAATCATGGATTCTGACTTAAGAGTTTTCTCATCACTAAGAAATGGAGCAGGCAAAAGTATGAACGTATCATCCATAAGAGAAAGCTCGGAAGTCAGGATTAACTCATTAAAGTTTGCCATATAGCCTATTTCTTCTTTGCACATCTGCTCAAAAAATGCATCTTCCTTCACTGTTTCAAAATTGCTAAATATATCAGGCACATTAACAGATACTTTATCAAAAATCCGAACTTCTTCAAGCTGAGCTGAGCATGGAAAATGTGATGAGCTTCCATCTGATATAACCGGATACATTACTGATTGTTTCTCTAGAAGAATACTACCGCTGAGATTAATTGGATTCAATTCTAAAAAAGAATTCAAGGATAAGGGTATGTGCTCAAGATCATATTCTGATGCATCTTGAGACAAAAAATGCTCTGTAACACTGAGATCAGTGGATCCAAGAAAATCCTTCAACTCATCACCATTATTTAGAGGCTTAAGATAAGCTAGGATATCATTGAATGTTTCATCCATAGATAAGCTTTCATGGAAAGCCAAACCACTTTCATGAACTTCAAAACTGAGTGATTTAGTAGCATGGTAAAACTTGTTGTCTTGCAAAGAATTGTCATCATTGGCTGTAAAGCTCTCCTGAGTAACAATCAGAATGTCTGGAACATCTTCAATGAGACAAAGCAATCGGTCAACCTCATAAGGACTTGCTATTGACACTCCCATTTCAACATGAACGTTATCCTAGAGAATAATAAATTTTTCCCATCAGATGAAGGCATTATTTCATAATAAGGAAACAATTCCACTTGGCTAAACTGCATGAGAAGATAATTCAAGAATATGACTTGCTAATTTAGCAGAAAGTAAACCTGTGATTTGTTTAAACTTCATGCTGTGGTTAGTATAAGGGAAAAAATCATTCTAGCATGAAACTATTGGTGCAGAACACGTGATGAATGCATGAGTCTAACTTGCTAGATATTAAACTCATGAATGCATGATTTTATATTTCACCTTTTTATGCTACTGCTCCCATGAATACCAGCTGCAATAGAAATGATAATCTACTGTTGTTAAGACAACACTCCTCCCATGAATACCCTGCACTTCTTCTCCATGACCTTACCACAACCACTGCCATGGCCAGATTGCCTCCACTGTCCTCAACAACACATGCAAGTTCGCCGGTTCCCCAGGATATTGTCGTAAAAATAGACACTAGCTGCACCCCTAGACTCAAAAGGTGACCCACTCACCTCAGAATTTTGCCTTAAACCGGTTATAAATACAGGAATTTTGTACAGAAAGGGCTGAAATCTTTTGTAATCTCTCGTAACGCCTGTTTGGAAGAGCGGTGGGCGGGTGGTGGTGGTTGTGAACGCGGTTATGAAAAATAAGAGTAGAATTTGGGTAGGTGCAGTCACAAACACTATACTCCTAAAATAGCTTTTTTGGACAAACATCGCCACGGTATTGCCAGTGTGGTCAAACTTTATACCTATACACCAAAAAGTAAAATTTGTGCTATAAAAAGCTATCATGAAAGTTCCAAATGCAGATAAACCGTCACCTTTACGTTTACTACCATACTTAACATTATCATTGCTTAAACGCTAACTGTTCAAACTGGAGCCTTAATTTATGAGCCCAGACTCTCAGCTACACAAATTATTATTGAACACTAGTCTTTGCACCTTTTTGTGCTTCCTAAGCCCTATCATTGCTTATCTCATTAGGAGTATCTCTCTAGAAATATATTTTCAAGAGTTGCATCTCATTAAGATTATTTCTCCCTGTTGAAATTTTCTTTCTAGATATTTCTCTAAGTTTCTCTCTCTAAAAATCTAAGTGTTCAATATTACTATGTTTATACCACTAGGGATTTTTCACTCACTAGAAGTTTTTTTTCTACAAATCTCATTAGGATTGTGTTGCGGGCCTACTTGCAACATTGTCAAGAATCTCGTCGGAGGTGGTGGTGGAGGCGGAGATACAAGGGAGCCGAGCTCAACCCATGGAGAATGCGAGGTTGAGGAAGAAGGGGAGCCTTGCTCAACCTTAATCCTGCACTGAGGATGAAGAGGAAAGAACTAGAGAGAGAGGAAGAGAACTTTTCATAATTTTGTTCATAATGGTTCATGACCCCTTAGAACTAGAGAGAGGGGAAGAGAACTTTTCATAATTATATTCATAATGATTCATGAACCAAGGGGTCCTTTAAATGAATATTACATAGCTCTAACAAATTACCAAAAAACCCTACATGAACTAGAAGACCTGAAAATCACAATAACTCCATAGCGACACTTAAAAATGACGATATTAATATGACAATTAATAATATATTTATTAAAATAACAGATAATGAAGACTATTGTGTGTCGTGTATCGGATGTTGCATTGAGCGACAAGCCATCATCGTGCTCACATATGTCACGAAGGACTTTAGGTATATGGAATGTTGGAGGCGCTTGCTGAGGGAAGATTGTCAATCTTAATGTTTGGATTATGAGCAAGAGTGCACAGTGGGCGATCGAGGGCGAAGACGAACCCTGCTGAATGTGATCCCCGACAATCAAAAGCGACGACGTTGGATGGGGGTGGTTGTTGGAAGGAAGAAATCTAGAGGGGATGGATGAACAGATGACTGAAGTAGAGGGCGCTAGATGGAGGTGGAAGGGACTGAAGTGATAGTGTCGGTTGTGCGACCAGCGGGGTGGAACAACCAAAGGCGATGGTGAGACAACAAGAATTGTGGAGATCGGTGGGGCTTCTTCGAGTGTTGGTAGGAATCGTAGGATCGATGACTACTCCGGCAGAATCAGGCCCCCGAAGTTTCCAGATGTTGCGAGTCTGGCAACGCTGGTGGTGAGTCAAGAAATCCTGACTTGGTGTGATGTCAACATCTCTACTAACAGTTGGAACATTGAACGGAGGACAATTTGCTCATCGAGATTAATCTCCATGCTGAAGTAATTAATTAGTCAATTACTTTCATTGAAAAATTAATTATTTTAATTAAATACATCACTTAAAAAGTAGCTTCACAAGACCTAAAAATAGGCTTGCTCCCTAAACCTGTTGGCTTGAAGAGACACTTTAGGAGAAATTGGTGCTAGGCCCAAAACTTACTATATGTGTCTAGAGAGGCGGGTGGCAGGGATTGTAGGCACAGGCACAAGCAACAGAGCAAGAGAAAAAAGGAGGATGCGGGACAGAGATGGTCTTGTTCAGAAAGAGTGGGACGTGCTAGATCGACAACGAAAGGTTGACAAGTCTGATCTATGTCAACGAAAATGAGCCATAAAAAGTAGCGTTGAGCATATTATTTAAAACTCGAAAGTCGCTCGAAAATAGCTCGTATATTGAGTTGAATTGGAATCGGTAACAATTGATTCGACTCAAATTGAGTTGATTCAATTTTACTAGAATCACATCTCGAGACGATTTTGAGTCTGCCACGAATCGCTCGAAATATAATTTGAATCAGTTCGAAGTGATTAAAATATCATGCACTAAAAATATATTATTATTTAAAAATTAAAAAACACTAAGTCTAGGCCTAAACTAAAGGATTAAAGTTTTAACGGATTTCATTTGCTCTTTGAGCCAACTCAATTTAATTTTGAGCCAACTTGGAATAAAGAGAAAAATTACACAATTTTGAGCCGACTCGCTTCCATTTTGATCCGTCTCAAAATCGTGCCATTTCAAATTGAGCCGACCCGACTTGAAATAATTTCGATTTCGAGTCGAGTTCGCTCAAACTCGACTTAAAATCAGTTCTACTGGAAAGGCATCAAACTTTGAGCACGTGTGAAGATGGTGATGGCAAGTTCAAAGATGATGATCGCGGAGAGGGAACTCGGCTGGAGTGACTTCACAATCCCATCGATCCTATCTCCCTCAAGCTTGTAATGCCTCGTCCAGACGGGATAGGCCTGTAGGCGGCCGCGGCAGGGATGTCTTCTTCACGATTCTCCGCAGGAGGCAAGAATGTCGTCCTCACGATCCAGTAGGCAGTAGGGATAGGCCTATAGGTGGCAGGGATGTCTTCTTTTACAGGAGAGTTGGACGGCCTTTAGGAGAGATGATGGTTGAGGCGTGGAAGGGGCATATGTTACTGAGCTCGCAAATTCACTATGTGCTGACGACCGCGCCTTTAACAAGATGAATGATAACGTGTTATCAGAGACGTTCAGTGGACATCGGGGCCAAGGAAAATATTTTTGATACCTAGTTGTTACGAGCCTACTCGTAACGTCGTCGAGAATCTCATCAGAGGTGGTGGTGGAGGTGCAGATACAAGGCAGTCGTGCTCAACCCGCGAGGAAGAAGGGGAACCTTGCTCAACCCTAACACTAGAATGAGGAGGAAAAGGAAAGAACTGGAGAGAGGAAGAGAATTTTTCATAATTTCATTCAGGCTTTGTTTGTTTGGGCGGAATTCAATGAATGGAATTGGAATTGGGCTCCAATTCCAATTCTGTAGGAACTGGAATTGAACAATTGAAGTCAATTCAAATTCTGCTGCTCGGCTAAGTGTTGGAATTCTGTCACAGGAATTATAATCAATAATTCTGTCGTTCGACTGTATGTAAGAATTAAGTGGCAGGAATTCAAATTTAAAATTTTAAAAGTTATGAGAACACATTTGCGGTCGATATTAGTTGGTTCATGCATATAGTACAGTCCAGATACAAAACAAATTGTGTATCTCTCATTAAGTTACGGCGCAAAAGTATGTTGCACAAGGTTTCAAATGAGCTTCGATTCATACACAAGTAACAACTGATTGAAACAAATTATATCTGGTCCATTATACAATCGATTGAACAATGACTTGCATAAGATACTTTTAGCATCAGATTCCATACAATCTCTGCAGTCTTAGGCTTCAAAACTATGGTTGCAGCAACAAGAGCCGCAACAACTGCTGCCATTTTATGTCTATGATGCCTTTTAATTTCATCCATCTACACATATCAAACATTACACTTTCATGAAACATAACACTTCCACACAAAAATAAATCCAAACACATTCACAAGCACATACACACACCACTCACACATACACACATACAACCAAGTTCACACATTCACACACAATCACACAAGTTCACACACATCCTGAAAATGAAACAACTCACATTCGGATTCACAAACACACAAGTTCACACACATATACACATTCACATGTACCCACATATATACACACACCACTCACACATACAACAAAGTTCACACATTCACACACATTCAAACATGCATACACACATTCAAACATGCATACACACATAAATCACCCATGCATACACACATAAATCACACGCGCATACACACAAATACAAAAAAAATGAAAATGTGAATGGATGTATGAACAAAGAGAGCATAAAACTTGCACATTCACGTGAAGGATTCCAAACCCTAACTATAGAAGGTTATAGCTCAACAAAAAAAAACGAAAACTAAATATCTAAATCCAAGCTCAAAATAGCTAAATCCAAGCACACACAACTCATTACTACCTAATGAGTTCATTCTAAGCAAGCCGCCGCCGGAAGACACTATAAATCTCAAAAAAATTTATGCAAGAAAAAAATGGAGGAAGGGGAAGACACTAACCGGCCGCCATAGGAAGCTAAGGCTGCCGTCGGAGGAGAAGGAATAAATGAAGGAGGCCTTCCGTGGTCGGGGAGAAGAGAGGTGAGTTGCACACGCAGGTGACAACGGAAGGGTCGCGGGCGAAATCGGGAAGTTGGACCGTGCGAGGTCGGAAATGGGGAGGAGGAATAATACACTATTAAGTTTCTTAGAGGGAATTGAAATGAATTCTAATTGCGCCCAATTTTTAGGCCAACCGAACACCAAGGTTTTGAAAACCGGACCGGACATCGAACCGGCAGAGGGAAAGGTTCAAGGTTGAACCGGTCCAACCGGTTCAACCGGGGTCGAACCGTTACATATATGTTAATATAATAATATATCTAAAATATATATAATTAATATTTATATAGATATGTATATTAATTATATATGTTTATTTTATATATATGTTAATATTTATATGTATATAATATATTATGAAAGTAAACAATAAGAACCAAATGGTTAGGTGGTCCGCTCTTAATGTAATCTGGGCTTGGTGGAGGTTCGAATCCCCCTGGCAACCTTTTTTCTGCTATTTAACAGCGGGCTTTGGCCCGCCCGGTTTTCTGAAACCGCGCCCGGTTCCCGGCCCACCGGTCCGCCCGCCCGGTTCCGTGGTTCTTGAGCGGTCCGTGGCGGGGCCGGTTTGCTTACCTGGGCCGGACCGGCTGGGTCCCCGGTCCGCGGTTCGACCGGTCCGACCGGCCGGTCCGGTCCGGTTTTTAAAACCTTGCCGAACACAGAAATTGGAATTGTGAGCCAAATTCCAATTCCGTTTCATGAATTCCTCCCAAAACGAACGAACCCTCATAATAATTCATGCCTCAAGAGATCCTTTGTATATAGATTACATGACTCCGACAAATTACCAGAAGACCCTACATGAACTAAAAGACCCAAAAATTGTAATAACTCTAAGGAGAGACACTTAATAATGACGACACTAAAATGAAAAATAATAATATATTTATAACTGTTGCGGTCTAACTCGATGCTCCGGTCGGGCCGGATATTCTTGGGCCGCCTTAGCTCTCGGAGCGGTCGAGCGCGCACACAGTCAATTGAAGAGTGAGGGATGGACACGGGAAGTTTTGACGTGGAAAACCCTTCAACCGGGTAAAAAACCACGTGACCGGGTCGGTGCCGATCAAAATCCACTAGTTTGCTGGAGTTTTACAGTTTGATGGGGGAAACCGGGGCGACAAGCCGCTCCCGTTACAATCTTGAGGAGAGAGAGTATATGCACTCGTTGGTGGGCAACAGACTGCCGCGCCAACGGGACTTGGATGGTGGAAATGCGCGAGGTACTTCAGTTGCACGTGCTCGGAGGCGACGCGTGTCCTGGGGTTGTCGTAGCTTCCTTTGTGTGTCTTCCTCGGTCCTTGGAGTGTTCCCCTTGTAACTGGGCTCTGATGGGGTGCCAATAACCGATGACGGGTTCTGGTAGCTGTTGGCGGGTGTTAATATCCGTTGGTGGCCGCTGGAGGTTGCGGGTGGCCGTCGGTGGTTGGCGGCGAGAGGCGGCCACCGGTGGTTGACGGCGAGGGGCGGCCGCTGGCAGAGAAAACGGGAGAGCTCCCACCTGAGGAAGAAGAAGAAGGGGGAAGCGTCGGAGGAGAAAGTTAGGAAATGAGAAGCCCCTGGGGTCCTTTTATAGGCTCCAGGGGGAAGTTATGGCGGGCCCCACCACTAACATAGTGGGTTAGTGGGTGGTTTTGCCCCGATCGGACGGCCGGTAGAGCCTCCCCTTTGATCGGACGGTGGGGAGGTCCTCCCGTGGTGGGGCCGCCCGGACGACGCCGGCGGCGAGGAGGCGGCCGGGTACGGCGGCGGCCGGCCCTGGCCGTGGCCGGCTCGCGGGCCATGGCCGAGGCCGGCCACGGCCGCGAGCCGGCGATGGCCGGGGCCGGCCATGGCCGCGAGCCGGCGATGGCCGGGGCCGGCCATGGCCGAGGCCGGCCATGGCCGAGGCCGGCCATGGCCGCGAGCCGGCCATGGCCGAGGCCGGCCATGGCCGCGAGCCGGCCATGGCCGAGGCCGGCCATGGCCGCGTGCCGGCCATGGCCGCGGCCGGCCATGGCCGCGGCCGGCCATGGCCGCGAGCCGGCCATGGCCGCGGCCGGCCATGGCCGCGAGCCGGCCATGGCCGAGGCCGGCCATGGCCGCGAGCCGGCCATGGCCGCGGCCGGCCATGGCCGCGTGCCGGCCATGGCCGCGGCCGGCCATGGCCGCGGCCGGCCATGGCCGCGAGCCGGCCATGGCCGCGGCCGGCCATGGCCGCGAGCCGGCCATGGCCGCGGCCGGCCATGGCCGCGGCCGGCCATGGCCCGCGGCCATGGCCGTGGCCGGCCGGGGGGAGCCGCCGGCGGCGGTTCCCTCCGCGGGAGAGGGGAGGAGATGGGGCCCACCCCCCATGATCTCCATGAGAGATCATGGGGGCAAGGTGGGCCCTCCCATGATCTCCCTTGGTGGGGATCATGGGGGGTCTCTTTCATTCTTATAAATTAAGGTGGAGCCTATCAATTGCCCCCCAAATCTCTTTCAGTTGGGAGGGAAGCGAGCACGGGGAGAGATTTTTTAACTCTGGTTGCGGTGGTGATTGCCGGCGTGGAATCCGGGATGGTGGCGATGGTGAGCGGCTCCAAGGTATGTTGGTTCGTGCTGGTTTGGAAAGCGGACGTCGGACGAGCTTGCGCAGGGGCCGGCAGGGCGTAGGAATCGGTGGCGTGCCACCGTCGCGGGAGAGGGACCGAGCGCGCGCCGTCACGCCGCGCACGCAGACCGCGCGTGTGCAGGCGGCGCGCGCGCGGGGCGCGTGCGCAGGCGGCGTGCGCGCAGGCCGCGCGCGCAGGCCGCGCGCGCAGGCCGCGCGCGCTGGCCGCGCGCGCTGGCCGCGCGCGCTGGCCGCGCGCGCTGGCCGCGCGCGCTGGCCGCGTGCGCAGGGCTTGCGCGCAGGCCTTGCGCGCAGGTCGCGCTTGCTGGCCTTGCGCGCAGGCCGCGCGCGCTGGCCTTGCGCGCAGGCCGCGCGCGCTGGTTCTGCGCGCAGGCCGCGCGGGCGCCGGTCGCGCGCGCGCAGGCCGCGCGTGCGCAGGCCGCGCGCGCAGGCCGCGCGCGCGCAGGCCGCGCGCGCAGGCCCGGCGTGCGGATGTCATGCGCACTGGCCGCGGGCGTGCGCGCGTGCTGTCCGTGCGTGTGCCGGCCGCGTGTTTGCTGGGCTTGGTGAGACGGTGCGTGCGCGTGCGTGCAAGCGGTGTTTGCGTGCAGGCCGTGCATGGTCATGGAGAGGGTTGTGTGCGTGATTTCACCACTTTGAATTAACTAATTTTTTGCGGTGTGCAGGTATCGAAGCGTTCTACTGGACCAATGCGTCTACGCTCCTCTTTGACTGAAGACGGCGTTGCTATTTGGAGGACAAAGTTCGGGCTTCCTTCAGACTTGGAGGTGAGGATCCCGCGTCCCGAGGAGCGGGTTCAAAATCCTCCCCGTGGCTGGTTGACTGTCTGCGAAGTGTCGCTCAGATCTGGTTTCCGTCTTCCTCCCTGTGACGAGGTGGTGGAGATTCTGAAGTTTTGCGGAGTTCCTATTTCCCAGTTTGCCCCAACCGGGGTGACTCGTATCATGGGCTTGATTGCTTTTTTTCGTGAGCACGGGGGCTCTTTTTCTCTAGACCAGTTCCGTGATTGGTGTGATGTGCGCTTTGATGGTGGCGAGCGGGTCGAGGTGCGCAGCAACAAGGTTTGGCTGGAGCTTGAGTCTCGCAAAGATCGCCGTCATGGTAACACTTTGTTCGGATATGTGAAGAATTCCTGGGGTCTTCCTGAGGTGTGGAATGCGCTTCCCGACCGTTGTCGCCGTGTGAAAGGGAGGGAGCGAGACTTCTCTCCTGTGCTGGGATTTTCCGAGCCTCGTGAATTGGCTAACCGTCTTTTCAACATATATGCGTTTGTCGAAGAGAGGAGATTGCTGGGATGTGGTATTTCTGTTGGCACAGGACGGGTGGTGTCGTCTTCTCAGGGAGGAGGCCGCAAGAGAAAAACGATTATGGCCCCCGATAGTGATGTCGACATTGTGGTGGTAGCCTCTGATGATTCAGTCCTAGAGACGCAATTGCCTGCTTCCCCGACTCCACGGGCGCTTGCTAGCGCATCAGTTCCTCGAATGTCTTCCTCTTTGAAGGCGATGAGTGATGCGGTAAGTTGGTGGCTCATTGTTCCTTCCTTTTCCTTCTATTTTTTGTTTGAAGGCGGCTAATTACGTGTTCTCCTTTTGCAGATCGAGACTCAGGCGCAGATAGCGGTCACCTGGAATGATCATTACGTGAGTCTGAAGGATGGTTATCTTGCTCTGCAGGAGAAGCTTCGACTGTCGATGGGTTCACTTTCTTCTCTCAAGGAAGAACATGACCGGGACATCGCGCGGTACCATCGAGTTGGGTCAGAGTTGAAGTCTGAGTTAGAAGACGTGCGTGCTTCCTTGGATGTGGAGAAAGCCGTGGTGGAGAGGACTGCCCAGATGTTAAAACATGCGCGGGAGGAGATATCTGGCTTGGAGACTCAGTTGCATGCGGCGCGAGATGAGGTTGCAGGCCTTGAGACCCAGCTTTGTGCGGCGAAGGCGCATGTGGAGATGTTATCTTCGGATGACCGTACATCAGAACTGAAGGCCGCAGGCCTTGCGGAGTACCTGGAGTCCTTGGACTATATGCGGGATCGTAGCCTGATCGCGGAGGAGGTTCGTGATGACATTTGGTCCAAGGAAGTAGAGCCTCAGATGGATGACATGCGCCAGTTAGCGCTTCGTCGTGGTGTTTCGAAGGCCTTTCGCTTCATAGGGAAGCATCTTGGGTGTGATATTTCTAGTTTCAGCTTTGCGGACGTCTCAGATGATGAGCGTTCTAGCTCAGATGCTGATGACGAATAGCTGTGGTGCCTATCTGTTTTTGTCTGTTTTGTCATTTATTTGTAGTTATTTGCTTCTGTTACAGCTTTTGAGATTGTCGCCGTTAGGGCTCTCATTCATTATTTGTTATGATAGCCTTACTTGTATGTCATTGTTCTGTGTTTTGTACAGATGTATTTTGACATGAGATAGTTGTTGGTGGGAGTTGATCTTTGTCACGGTGTATTTGTATGGGGATGACCCATGGTTTAATGTGTGGGCCTGACTCGCGGCCTAGTTTGTATGAGGGCTTCTTTGTGAGGGGGCCGAGTCCTCATGGTGTTGCGTGGAGCAGGTCCACGGCTTTTTGCGTGGGACAAGCCTGCGGCTTCTTCGTGAGGGGGGCAGGCCCCCACGGTGTTGCGTGGAACAGGTCCACGTCTTTTCGCGCGAGACAGGCCCGCGGCTTCTTCGTGAGGGGGGCAGGCCCCCACGGTGTTGCGTGGAACAGGTCCACGGCTTTTCGCGCGAGACAGGCTCGCGGCTTCTTCGTGAGGGGGGCAGGCCCCCACGGTGTTGCGTGGAGCAGGTCCACGGCTTTTCGCGCGAGACAGGCCCGCGGCTTCTTCGTGAGGGGGGCAGGCCCCCACGGTGTTGCGTGGAACAGGTCCACGGCTTTTCGCGCGAGACAGGCCCGCGGCTTCTTCGTGAGGGGGGCAGGCCCCCACGGTGTTGCGTGGAACAGGTCCACGGCTTTTCGCGCGAGACAGGCCCGCGGCTTCTTCGTGAGGGGGGCAGGCCCCCACGGTGTTGCGTGGAACAGGTCCACGGCTTTTCGCGCGAGACAGGCCCGCGGCTTCTTCGTGAGGGGGGCAGGCCCCCACGGTGTTGCGTGGAACAGGTCCACGGCTTTTCGTGCGAGACAGGCTCGCGGCTTTTTCGTGAGGGGGGCAGGCCCCCATGGTGTTGTTCTGATTAGCGCCATGAGTTTCGTATGATTGTATGCTCTCTATGCGGGCGAGTCATTTTCTCGATTCTTGTACTGTTTTAAGATAAGTAAAGAGAAGAATAATATAACATGAATGAAGTAATTCAAGAATGGTGGTAACATGTCCGGGGGTTGGTCCCATGGTTCAAAGCGAGATGATGGTTCTTACTAGCTCAAACATGCGGAGTTTTATCATTTTTAATAAACATAATAATCCAATGAAGAAAACGACTCATGGACGGAGGTGGCTTGAGCAGGATTGGAAGACATCCCAGAGTGACTGCTGGAGTATTGCTGTGTAGTCGGAGTCAGCTTGGATGACGACGAACTGTACGTCGTAGGATGTCTGTCGGTGTGCATCTTTGAGAGCGACTGGGAGAGTGATGGTGCCGATGATTGGTACCGGGTGATCCCCGAGAACACGAGCGCTTGCAGATGTTAGTTTGAGATATCCGGCGGTGAGCTTGAGCTGAAGCAGAGTTGGTAAAAACAGTACATTGGTGGTGACTTCCTTGTCTATTAGAACCTGATTAAGTTTGACAGGCGGTTCGCCGATCTCGACCGTAGCGCATCTTATGTTCTGGTTGTTAGGTGGTCTTTTTCCTGATATGAGTTGATCAGCTACTCGTAAGTTGGTCAGTCGTTGGACTTCTTCTTTCAGTCCATTACATTCGTTCGTGTTGTGGCCGTGACTTCGGTGATATTCGCAGTATCTTGCGTGATCTGCCTTGGGGTTCGGTTGCGGCGCTCTTGGTCGTTGAAACGATGAATTATTCTGGATTGCATACATCACATTAGTGCAGGTAGTATTCGGAGGGACGTATTCCTGGAGTGAATGTTGCCCCCCCTTTCTCGGGGGGCTGCGTTGACTACCATTGGGGCGACTCCGCTTCTGGCGTCGTTCTTTTCGCATTGTACGGGTTGGTTCACCTTCTTTCTTCCTCTTCTGTCTTCTGCCTGACCTTAGATTTTCTGGTGAGGGCTTTTCGATTGTCATGAACCTTTTGATAAAGAGGGCGGCAAACTCGATGTAGCTATCGATATCTTCTCTCTGTAGGGATTGAAGCCAGGTCCGAGCTTCTCCAATTAATGTCGTTGAAAATACTCGGACCATGAGTTGATCGGAGGAGTTGCGGGAGTGCATGATGGCTTCGAAATGTTTCAGGTGTGCGAGTGGGTTGCCTGTCCCGTTGAAACTACGGATTTCCGTGTCCGCGGCGGTGCAGGAACTAGATGAGTTATTGTTAGGTAGGTATTCATCTGGTTCTTGCTTTGTGGCAGAAGTGCCAGGGGCCATAGTGTTTCTAGTGCTTTCTTCACGACGAGGACGCGCGAGGTTGTGACCATACATCTCCTGGAGTGATGTTATAGGCACGGGAGAGCTATTTGTGCTTGAGAATTCCTTTTCTATATCGTATTCTCTGGGTAGGCCAGGCCTGGCGGGGGCAGGGAGCTCTTCTGTCGGCAGTAAAACAACTTGTTCGAACGGCTGAGGAGTCGTTAGGTGGCGGAATGTTGGTTTATTCCGCGCTGCAAGGGTTGCATCGACTCGCGTGGTGTTGGGAGGTGTGTGCTCTTGAGATAGCTGTTGCCCCCCAGTCCCTGAAGGGTCTTGTTGTTGAGGTGCGGCCGGCCGCCACTCTTCTGTTCCCGTGACGGCTTGCTCTTTCCTTTGTTGAGATTCTGGTGTTGGGTTTAGTAATGAGAGAATGACTGGTGCCCCCAAGTTTCGGAGCAGGGTGAGCATTTCGGTTTGTAGTTCTTCCATCTGGCGAACTCGTCCTTCCAAGGCAGGCGCTTGAGCTAGGGCGGTGACGGGGGCGTAAGCTGCTTCCGCGGTTAGTGGTGCGTCTACTAGAGAGTGAGATCGTGCAGGCTCAGTGTGTCCGCCAAGTGCGGATTCTTCGGCGGTGCGGGCACTCCTCTTTGCCATTGTGATGAACTTGCTCTGCGAAGGATATTGGGAATGTTTCCCACAGACGGCGCCAAACTGTTGCGGTCTAACTCGATGCTCCGGTCGGGCCGGATATTCTTGGGCCGCCTTAGCTCTCGGAGCGGTCGAGCGCGCACACAGTCAATTGAAGAGTGAGGGATGGACACGGGAAGTTTTGACGTGGAAAACCCTTCAACCGGGTAAAAAACCACGTGACCGGGTCGGTGCCGATCAAAATCCACTAGTTTGCTGGAGTTTTACAGTTTGATGGGGGAAATCGGGGCGACAGGCCGCTCCCGTTACAATCTTGAGGAGAGAGAGTATATGCACTCGTTGGTGGGCAACAGACTGCCGCGCCAACGGGACTTGGATGGTGGAAATGCGCGAGGTACTTCAGTTGCACGTGCTCGGAGGCGACGCGTGTCCTGGGGTTGTCGTAGCTTCCTTTGTGTGTCTTCCTCGGTCCTTGGAGTGTTCCCCTTGTAACTGGGCTCTGATGGGGTGCCAATAACCGATGACGGGTTCTGGTAGCTGTTGGCGGGTGTTAATATCCGTTGGTGGCCGCTGGAGGTTGCGGGTGGCCGTCGGTGGTTGGCGGCGAGAGGCGGCCACCGGTGGTTGACGGCGAGGGGCGGCCACCGGTGGTTGACGGCGAGGGGCGGCCGCTGGCAGAGAAAACGGGAGAGCTCCCACCTGAGGAAGAAGAAGAAGGGGGAAGCGTCGGAGGAGAAAGTTAGGAAATGAGAAGCCCCTGGGGTCCTTTTATAGGCTCCAGGGGGAAGTTATGGCGGGCCCCACCACTAACATAGTGGGTTAGTGGGTGGTTTTGCCCCGATCGGACGGCCGGTAGAGCCTCCCCTTTGATCGGACGGTGGGGAGATCCTCCCGTGGTGGGGCCGCCCGGACGACGCCGGCGGCGAGGAGGCGGCCGGGTACGGCGGCGGCCGGCCCTGGCCGTGGCCGGCTCGCGGGCCATGGCCGAGGCCGGCCACGGCCGCGAGCCGGCGATGGCCGGGGCCGGCCATGGCCGCGAGCCGGCGATGGCCGGGGCCGGCCATGGCCGAGGCCGGCCATGGCCGCGAGCCGGCCATGGCCGAGGCCGGCCATGGCCGCGAGCCGGCCATGGCCGAGGCCGGCCATGGCCGCGTGCCGGCCATGGCCGCGGCCGGCCATGGCCGCGGCCGGCCATGGCCGCGAGCCGGCCATGGCCGCGGCCGGCCATGGCCGCGAGCCGCCCATGGCCGAGGCCGGCCATGGCCGCGAGCCGGCCATGGCCGCGGCCGGCCATGGCCGCGTGCCGGCCATGGCCGCGGCCGGCCATGGCCGCGGCCGGCCATGGCCGCGAGCCGGCCATGGCCGCGGCCGGCCATGGCCGCGAGCCGGCCATGGCCGCGGCCAGCCATGGCCGCGGCCGGCCATGGCCGCGGCCGGCCATGGCCCGCGGCCATGGCCGTGGCCGGCCGGGGGGAGCCGCCGGCGGCGGTTCCCTCCGCGGGAGAGGGGAGGAGATGGGGCCCACCCCTCATGATCTCCATGAGAGATCATGGGGGCAAGGTGGGCCCTCCCATGATCTCCCTTGGTGGGGATCATGGGGGGTCTCTTTCATTCTTATAAATTAAGGTGGAGCCTATCAATAAAATTAATAGATAACAAGGAATTTTGTGGGTCCATAACAAATTCTCGCTTCAATCTATCTTTTAAGGGTTCTATCTATTTAAGGATTCTATCTATTTATTTTCTCAACACTCTCCCACTTAATCGCTCCTTATGCCTTTAGTTCCCCCCTTACACAAAATATCGAGATCACACTACTAGATTATATGGTGAGATCATGATGCTGAGAATTTTCCTATTGAGAACATAATATTGAGAACTCATTTAAGATCACATACTAAGTATATTTACTAAATTCAAAACTACACTATTCCCCAGTATTAAATTGAGCATGAAAATATAAATTACTTGAGTACAAATTGTTAGATTATGTTGTATTTTATGCTTTATTTTATTATGCCTCTATTATTGTATCACCTCTATATATAGATGACCTAATATTGAAATGAATCAAGTTTTTTCCCGTCCAACATGGTATCAGACTATCAAAGCACGCAAAGTTTCAGGTGCCCTAATTTTTTCTGTCTGCCGCTCGCCCGCCCCTTCTCCCGCGTTTCGCTCGCCCGCCGCTCTGCTCCAACTCCCGTGTTTTCGCTCGGTCGCCACTTCGCTCTGACCCGCCCACCTTCTTCTTCTTCTTTCGGCGACGGGCATCTCTTCTTCTTCCGGCGCCGTCCAGGCACTTCTCCACCCGTCCACCCGTTCAGGCCCTTCTTCTTCTTCATCTTCTCCTTCTTCTTCATCTTCTTCAGTCCTTCTTCTGGCGCTAGATTCTCAATGCAGTGAGTGACCTACTTCTTCCGGCGCCGTCAGCCCTTATTGGTGTTCTTATGGAGTGGATTTCTATTCCTCTCCCGCCTTTTTTGATGCCCTAAATCTTGGGTCGTTTCCGGATTTCTATTCCTGAGCCAGTATGTCGAGCGATGCAGATTCTCCCGCTCCCTCATTAGGGGTTGTTCCACCGACATTTTTTCTCCGTGGAGACCCTAATCATAATACTCTTCAAATTACCATCATTCGTCTTAAAGACTTCAATTACCTTTCATGGTCCCGGTCTATCACCCTGGCGCTCAAGAGTCATCAACTCTTTGGCTATGTCACTAGCCAAATAAAGGAACCAAACATGACCTCTTCTGAATGGGTGCAATGGGAGTTGGAAAATTCTTTGGTCATGTCCTGACTTACTAATTCGATGCAGGAGTCCATTGCCTGTAACTATCTATTCCTCGACAATGCTGCGGGCATTTGGCGACGAGCGGAGTCTACCTACTCTCGTCGAGGCAATGCTGCTCATGTTGAAGCCAAAAATGGCCTCTGTGGAGTTCGGGGTCCCAAAGAGGGGTGACCTCACATCTACTACACTCGGAGGAACGTCACGGACCTAAGACCTGGGAGCTTAGAACAAACCCTCGTCTCTAGCGTGGAGGTCCCACCTCACACCCGGAAGACCTTTGAGGTCTCCCCCTCCCTAGCCAATGCTTGAGCTAGGTGCCTTGGAGGAAGAAAGCCAAGGGGATTTAAGTGGCTAAGAAGTCCTGCTCTCCAAGGCATCCTCAAGGGTCTATTTATAGATTTTCCAAGTCCTAGGGTTAAAATGACCAAAATGCCCCCAGGGCAAATAAGCCTCAAGCCAATAGAAAAACTCCACATCGGGGGGTAGAGAGGTAATTCCACCCCAAGGGCATAACGGTAAAAACATGGTCCGGAGAGAGGTCCAAGGGTGGGAGGAGCCACACCCCTTATCTCCATGGGAGCTGTCCCGCCGAGACCCTGTGAGTTGTCCCGCCGAGACCCTGGGAGCTGTCCCGCCGAGACCCTGGGAGCTGTCCCGCCGAGACCCTGAGAGCTGTCTCGCCGAGACCCTGGGAGCTGTCGAGACCCTGGGAGCTGTCCCGCAGAGACCCCTGGGAGCTGTCCCGCCGAGACCCTGGGAGCTGTCGCGCCGAGACCCTGGGAGCTGTCGAGACCCTGGGAGCTGTCCCGCCGAGACCCCTGGGAGCTGCCCCGCCGAGACCCTGGGAGCTGTCGCGCCGAGACCCTGGGAGCTGTCCCGCCGAGACCCCTGGGAGCTGTCCCGCCGAGACCCCTGGGAGCTGTCCCGTCGAGACCCCTGGGAGCTGTCCCGTCGAGACCCTGGGAGCTGTCCCGCCGAGACCCTGGTAGCTGTCACGCCGAGACCCCTGGGAGTTATCCCGTGGAGCTGCCCGCCGAGACCCTGGGAGCTGTCCCGCCGAGACCCTAGGAGCTGTCCCGCCGAGACCCTTGAAGCTGTCCCGCCGAGACCCCTGGGAGCTGTCCCGCCGAGACCCCTGGGAGCTGTCCCGCCGAGACCCCCGGGAGCTGTCCCGCCGAGACCCCGGGAGCTGTCCCGCCGAGACCCCGGGAGCTGTCCCGCCGAGACCCCGGGAGCTGTCCCGTCGAGACCCCGGGAGCTGTCCCGCCGAGACCCCGGGAGCTGTCCCGCCGAGACCCTGGGAGCTGTCCCGCCGAGACCCCTGGAAGCTGTCCCGCCGAGACCCTGGGAGCTGTCCCGTCGCGACCCCTGGGAGCTGTCCCGCCGCGACCCCTGGGAGCTGTCCCGCCGAGACCCTGGGAGCTGTCCCGCCGAGACCCTGGGAGCTCTCCCGCCGAGACCCTGGGAGCTCTCCTGCTGAGACCCCTGAGAGTTGTCCCGTCGAGACCCCTGAGAGTTGTCCTGTCGAGACCCTGGGAGCTGTCCCGCCGAGACCCTGGGAGATGTCCCGCCGAGACCCCTGGGAGCTGTCCCGCCGAGACCCTGGGAGCTGTCCCGCCGAGACCCCTGGGAGCTGTCCCGCCGAGACCCTGGGAGCTGTCCCGCCGAGACCCTGAGAGCTGTCCCGCCGAGACCCCTGGAAGCTGTCCCGCCGAGACCCTGGAAGCTGTCCCGCGGAGACCCAAGGAGCTGTCCCGCCGAGACCCTTGGGAGCTCTGCCGCCGAGACCCTGGGAGAAGTCCCGCCGAGACCCTGGGAGCAGTCCCGCCGAGACCCTTGGAATAGGCCCGCCGAGACCCTTGGAATAGGCCCGCTGAGACCCCTGAAAGGGGGGTCGGGGCGGGTGTCGGCCTCCCGTTGCACCCGTACCCTAAAGAGGGGCCGAGGCGAGTGCCGGCCTCCCGCCGCACTCGCCCCCTGAAGAGTACTCCAAGCACTAGCCAGCTAAGCTCCTTTTTTCCTCCCCCTACTAGTATAATTTCAAGGCAAGACAAAAAATTGGCCACCAAGAGTGCAAGATCTCTCAAAAAGCTTAAAAACTTATAGTTGGTTATGCGCCTGTCGGTAGGGCCATACTCGGCGAATATGGGGTTGTACACAATCCTCGCTCTTTTTGATGTTGGCACAAGCTCGGAAAGAACATCCAACCCAACGTATTCGTTGAGTGGTCTTCTTGGGGGTGAAAATCACTTGGCCTTCCCACGGGGTAAACCTGTCAGGCCAGCTAATGGGAGCCTGAGTGACGAGACCACCTCGGGGTGAAAAACACTTGGCCTTCCTGAGGGGTCAACCTGTCATGCCAGCTAAAGGGAGCCTGGGCGGCGAGACAACCTCGGGGTGAAAAACACTTGGCCTCCCCGAGGGGTCAACCTGTCATGTCAGCTAAAGGGAGCCTGGGCGACGAGACCACCTCGGGGTGAAAAACACTTGGCATCCCCGAGGGGTCAACCTGTCATGCCAGCTAAAGGGAGCCTGGGCGACGAGACCACCTCGGGGTGAAAAACACTTGGCCTCCCCGAGGGGTCAACCTGTCAGACCAGCTAATGGGAGCCTGGGCGACGAGACCACCTCGGGGTGAAAAACACTTGGCCTCCCCGAGGGGTCAACCTGTCATGCCAGCTAATGGGAGCCTGGGTGACGAGACCACCTCGGGGTGAAAAACACTTGGCCTCCCCGAGGGGTCAACCTGCCTTGTCAGCTAGTGAAAGTCTGACAGGGGAATCATCATCGGAGCAAAGGAACTGAGCTTCCACGAGAGATCAACCGGCCTTATCAGCTAGTGAGAGCCTGACAGCGGAATCATCATCGGAGCAAAGGAACTGGGCTTCCACGAGAGATCAACCGGCCTTGTCAGCTAGTGAGAGCCTGACAACGGAATCATCATCGGAGCAAAGGAACTGGGCTTCCACGAGAGATCAACTGACCTTGTCAGCTAGTGAGAGCCTGACAGCGGAATCATCATCGGAGCAAAGGAACTGGGCTTCCACGAGAGATCAACCGGCCTTGTAAGCTAGTGAGAGCCTGACAGCGGAATCATCATCGGAGCAAAGGAACTGGGCTTCCCCAAGAGATCAACCGGCCTTATCAGCTAGTGAGAGCCTGACAGCGGAATCATCATCGGAGCAAAGGAACTGGGCTTCCACGAGAGATCAATCGGCCTTGTCAGCTAGTGAGAGCCTGACAGCGGAATCATCATCGGAGCAAAGGGAGAAACGAGCCACCCTCCGAGGCACTCTCGACCCTGCCAGCTGGTGTGAGCCTGGTATGAGGAGATCCTCACGGGGGTTGGGAGCTGGACATGTCACCTAAGCTTTTTCAATTCCAACATCCTCTAACGGGGGAAAAAAGATGGGTTACATGACCCCCCCGACTCTACTGGTCGAGGGCTGGACTCATTACAACATAAGAAAAAGATACAAGACTTTGCCGAGACGAGCCTTCTTCAGGGGGCCTGGGTCTGATGGTCGTCGTCTGATTCCTTCCCCTCAGACACTTCCATCCTGCTCAGGCTCTCCATGATCTTCTCCATCTCCTCCGCCTTGGCCAACCAAGAGATGGTGTTGACAGCCGTGGCGTAGCACTGTCTCGCCATCCTGGAGTATCCCTTGATCCTGATCTGAGTCCCCTCTGAGTTGAACTTAAGGCACTGGTGAAGGGAAGACGGCACACAACGGAAGGCACTGATGAGGGGCCTCCCAAAGATGGCGTTGTAACTGCTTGGGGCGTCAACAATGACGAACTTGCAGTTTCTTGAGGTCCCCCCTAACTTCACCTGGAGTCCGACTCCACCTTCAACTTCCTTCCTCTCCCCTGAAAATCCAAACAGGGGTCCGTCCGAGGCCAGCACCCTCTTTGGCTCTACCTTCATCCCGTCAAACGCTTTCTTGAAAACGACGTTGACAGAGCTCCCGTTGTCAACCAAGATTCGGGAGACGGTAAAGCCTTCGATGGCGGCCTGGATGACCAGGGCGTCGCAGAATGGATCTTCATGCTCTGTCATGTCCTTTGACGAGAAGGTGATCTTTTCTTCCAGGGGTGGGGCTTAGGACGTAGAGGCGACGCTCCGGCGGTACATGACGTGGAGACTTGCCTTTCGAGCGGCTTCGATCCCCCCCCCCCCCGTGGATCACAGCTATACCACCTCGGGGTCCTACATCGACCCGGTCCTCGCATACATCATCACCCCCTCCTTGGGGTAGAACTTCAATCCGCTCCGGCGGCGGTTGTTGGGCTAGACCCCTTGCCCCCTTATCTCCAAGAAATCGGGGCAGGTAGTTGTTGCGTGCCCCTCCACCTGGTGGAAGTCACAGTACAGTAGTGCCCTTTCTCCCCTCTTTCGGCGGGCTGGGCGATCTCTCTTGTTGCCTCTTCCTCCTTCACCTATTGCCAAGGCCTGTTGGGGTGGGGGCAGGAGCTGCATAGGGGCTTGCCTCTGGAAGTTGTACCTCCCTTGGCCCCCGTGGAAGTTCTCTCCACCTGGGACGAGAGCTCTTCCTGGACCTTGGGCAGGTCTTCCCTGCTGCCTCCAGCCTGGTTCCGGACCCTTCTGTCCCTGGAACCTCTGAGCTCTCTGCTCCTCCCTCTTTCTTCCTTTATGATGCCTTGGGCTACCTTGCTCCTTTGACTCTGTCTCTGTTAGCTTCGCCAACTTCTTGACGAATGCCGGGTTGGCCGCCTCCATGGCTATCTCCTCTGCCGCCCTTTCCATCAGCTCCTCGAAGGAAAGGGGGGCCTTCCAAGTCAAGCTCATCTTGAAGAAGCCCTCCTTCAGCCCAACGGTGAAGGCCATCTGGAGAGCATACCCCGGCATCTCCTGGATATCCAGGATCTCTTCCTGGAACCTGTCAACGTAGTGGGCCAGCGGCTCCTCGGCCCTCTGCATTATCAGGAAGATGGATTCAGGACTCTTCTTCCTCTTCTTGGAGGTGGAGAAGCGGAGCTGGAAGCTTCGGCTCAAGTCCTCGAACCCATAGATCGACCTCGGAGGGAGTTGACAAGACCAGTCCCTTGCCTTCTCCTTCAACGTGATTGCAAAGAGGCGACACTTGAAGGCATCCGTCATTGGCCTGATGGAGACGACATCCTCAAACCACTGCAGGTGCTGGACGGGGTCCTCCTTCCCGGTATAGTAAGTCATGTCTGGCTCTCTGAACCCCTCGGGAACGGGAGCTGAGATGATCAACTCGCTGAAAGGTGATCCCCTGGGGGGTGCTCTCGCCACCTCTACCCGCACTACCTGCTCGTCTGGAGGACTACCACTCGTCGGACTGGGGAACAGCTCCCGACCGAGGAGGTCTCGCTCGACCCCCTCTCCCATCCTTTCTTTCCCAGGTCGCCTACCTGGTGCACTTCCTTCTCCCTGCTGGGGTCATCTCGCCTGTGCCCCTGAGAGGCAGCTCGCCGAGAACACTCTGGGTTAGCTCGCCGAGACCCCGGGGAGCCAGTCCCTGGGGGGTGGGGGTTGAGTTGTCAACCCGAGGGGCAATGCTTCTCAGCATCTCCATGATGCCTGAGATGAAAGCCATGAACTCCTCCCTTCCTACGAAGGGTCCGGGGTTGAGGAGCTCGTCGAGATCGTCACCACCTCCTTGATCTCCAGCCATGACATTTTCCCGAGATCTTCTGTTCTGGTCACTCTCCACGCTCACCGCACCATGTGTTGAAGCAAAAAATGAACTCTGTGGAGTTCGGGGTCCCAAAAGAGGGGTGACCTCACACCTACTACACTCGGAGGAACGTCACGGACCTAAGACGTGGGAGCTTGGAACAGACCCTCGCCTCTAGCGTGGAGGTCTCACCTCACACCCGGAAGATCTTTGAGGTCTCCCCCTCCCTAGCCAATGCTTGAGCTAAGTGCCTTGGAGGAAGAAAGCCAAGGGGATTTAAGTGGCTAAGAAGTCCTGCTCTTCAAGGCATCCTCAAGGGTCTATTTATAGAATTTCTAAGTCCTAGGATTAAAATGACCAAAATGCCCCCAGGGCAAATAAGCCTCAAGCCAATAGAAAAACTCCACATCGGGGGGTAGAGAGGTAATCCCCCCCAAGGGCATAACGGTAAAAACATGGTCCGGAGAGAGGTCAAAGGGTGGGAGGAGCCACACCCCTTATCTCCCTGGGAGCTGTCCCGTCGAGACCCTGTGAGTTGTCCCGCCGAGACCCTGGGAGCTGTCCCGCCGAGACCCTGGGAGCTGTCCCGCCGAGACCCTGGGAGCTGTCCCGCCGAGACCCCTGGGAGCTGTCCCGCCGAGACCCTGGAAGCTATCCCGCGGAGACCCTGGAAGCTGTCTCGCCGAGACCCCTGGGAGCTGTCCTGCCGAGACCCTGGGAGCTGTCCTGCCGAGACCCTGGGAGCTGTCCCGCCGAGACCCCTGGAAGCTGTCCCGCCGAGACCCTGGGATCTGTCCCGCCGAGACCCTGGAAGTTGTCCCGCCGAGACCCCTGGGAGTTGTCCTGCCGAGACCCTGGGAGCTGTCCCGCCGAGACCCTGGGAGCTGTCCCGCCGAGACCCCTGGGTGGTGTCATTTGGATATTGGCAGAGCAATGCTGATCACACACTGTTCATCATACATAGGACCAGGAAACTCACTGTTGTATGTTGATGATATAGTCATAACAGAGGATGATGTTGAATAAATCCATAATCAAAAACAAAAATTAGCTAGTGAGTTTGAGGTCAAGGAACTGGGAAAACTCAGGTATTTCTTAGGCATTGAAGTTGCAAGATCCAAGCAGGGAATCTTTATTTCTCAGAGAAAATACACTATAAATCTCCTTAAAAAGGTGGGGATGAGTGAATGTAGACCGGCTGATATCCCGAGTGAAGCAAATCACCGATTGGGGTGCAATGATGGAGATGAGATTGAAGACATCTCAGAGTTCAAAAGACTAGTGGGGAGGTTGATCTACCTGTCCCACACTCGCCCAGATATCTCTAATGAGGCGAGTGTTATCAGCTATTTCATGCATGCTCCCAAGACACGTCATGTGGATGTTGCTCACAGAATTCTCAGGCAACTCAAGTTTTCACCGGGAAGGGGTATCCTGTTTGCTCCAAATCCAGGTTTAAGTATTGAAGTTTATACTGATGTCGATTGGGCCGGATCTGTTAAGGACAGGTGATCAACTTCAGGATATTGTTCCCTTGTTGGGGGCAACCTTGTTACTTGGAGGAGCAAGAAGCAACAAGTTGTGGCAAGATCCAATGCAGAAGCCGAGTTTAGATCTATGGCTAATGAGGTCTGTGAAGGTTTATCGTTGCGCTAATTGATGAGTGATCGTTGTCTTGCTAAAGGACTCATCCGACTGTATTGCGACAATAAGTTAGCCATCAGTATTGCGCAAAATCTCGTTCAACATGACCGCACTAAACACATTGAAGTAGATCGACACTTTATCAAGGAGAACATTGAAAGAGGAATTGTGTGTGCGCCTTGTGTGCCCTCTGACAAATAGCTAACAGACATTCTCACCAAAGGGTTGAGTGAGAATATATTTGGCAAGATTGTTGGCAAGTTGGGCATGGTTAACATCTCTCGCCCAACTTGAGGGGGAGTGTTAGATTATGCAGTATTTTATGATTCATTATTATGCCTCTATTATTGTATCACCTCTATATATAGAGGACCTAATATTGAAATGAATTAAGTTTTTTCCCGTCCAACACCTATTTATAAATTGATTATTTACATTAAGAAAACATAAAACCTTTTGACCTAAAAGTGAAGAATTCAAACATTTTTTAAAAAATTGTTTTGCTTACCAATATTATAAGGCTACTCTTTTGCTAAAAAAATCCTATCTTTTAGATGATGTCATCTTTTAGAACATTGAGGATGCACTCTTCCACCTATTGATTCCCACACCACCCACAACTCTAACACAAATCATATATTATTAAAGGCGCAAAGAGCACAAAGACACAAATGGGTTCTACAGCCTAGGCGCAAAGGGGGCATGATATGTATTTTGTCAAGTAGTGTCCATGTTTTGTAGTGAGGTCTCCATCTATAAAAGGAGCCCCTTAGGTGGTGAGATATTAATCTTTGGAGTGTTAGTCATTTGCTCTCTCCTTCGAGAGGGGAATACTTTGAATGACCCAGCCTCCGGGTGCTTGGCGGGAGTGTGTCTCCCAAGTTGTATCTTTTATTTCATGCAATGCAATTTCTTATTTGTGTTCTTGCTCACGATACGATGTAGCTAACCCGTATCAATTGGTCCGATCAGCCGATCCTTCAGGATTTCCGTTGAAACACTAATTAAATTAATTGGTATCAATTGGTTCCCTGTTCAGCCAACACCGCCGAGTTCCCTCGATCCTCCAATCCCGCGCCTTGATGACCCGCACTCGACGATTCCAGCGCCGCTCTCCTCGCCCGGCCAACACTTACGCATGTATCAATCACACAATCCGACCTTCCGCTTCTGCCTCCCGTGCGTCGCCGATTCTAGAGTAGTCATCCCACACCTTCATCTATTTTAGTGCTTTCTTCAGCTACTCCAGTACTCCCTCTGCTTGCAGCGCCTCCGACACCTCCTCCCGCGCCCTACAGTGCAACACCGACTATTTTTGCGGCCTCGACGCCACTTCTTGGGCTTAATCGTTATCCATCGTCACCCCCATTCATCATGTAGCCATTGTCTACCTTTGGCCCGACTGCTCCATATCCCAGACATGTTCAATGGCCCTCCATATCGACGAGGATGCCTCTGCCACCGCGGACACCCATCATATGGATCAACTCGAAGCACAACTTGAAGATCTCACTCTCCTTCGAGAGCTCGCATCCATTGCAGTAAACCGCCCACCGGCCCATCTCCGTCGGATCGAGATCCCTGTGTTCGACAACGCTGACTCCATCGGTTAGATCGCCCGTACCGAACAGTTCTTTGACTTTCAGTCTACCCCTGCCATCAGAAGGTTCCCCTGAATACTATTTATATATAGGGTTCGGCACTTCATTGAGTGGATTGGACACGCCAACAGGTTCCTGAACTCTCCTGGCTCACACTGAAGGAGGAACTTCTTCATCGCTACGACGCCTACTAGACGAGCAATGCCTACACGAGCCTCTACTCCATGCGCCAGTCCAACACCGTGGCCACCTACATTGACGAGTTCATCGAGATCACTGCCTGGGGTATTTCCTTGGGGGACTATAACCCCACCTTCGGGCGTGTCATCGGGTCCATAATCTGACTATTCTTTCTCGCGCCATGAAGCAAGCTCGTTGTCTCGACAAGAAACTCTACACGGCTCAGCTGTCCTCCTCGTCCTGCCCACCCCACCAACCCCCACCACTGTCATCATTGTCGCTGAAATCTCCTCTGTCTCTTCCTCGCATGAATAACCTTCCCCTGTATGGGCCCTCACTACTAAGCTCGCCTTCGTCTCCAATTCTGTCGTGCTGACACCCCGACGACCCCACCACTTATCTCATAGGTAACACCTCGTGCTTCGCCGCAAGGGCCTTTGATTTTGTTTCCAACAGCCGTACTCACCCACCCACATTTGTGCTTTCAAAGACGTGTGTGTGCTGGTGGGATCTGAAGATGACAGTCCTGACTTCGGGAACTTAGACTCCCTGACGCCCGCGGATGACCCCAACGGACCTCAACCTTGAGCACAAGATCGTTTTTTGGCAGATATTGTGGGGAAAATATTTATTTGTAAAACTTCAGCACATGATGCAATCCCTAAAGTTCAACTACATTTAATGGAGGTTCTAGTGCTGAGAAGAAGATCAACTGGGGAGAAAGGTTGAAAAAACTTATTACGCATGAGTACAAACAAAAGAAGAATGCTTACATGACTATAATGAGTCAAGTTCTGATGTACAATTTTCATTATCTATGCATATCTAAGGGAATACCAATACCTCCAAGAAAGAAGTTGTCAATAGTCTTTTTCTTAAAATGAACTAGACAAATTGCTAAATCTGAATCTCAAAAGGAGCCTACAATTCCATCTTCTCCACAAGATGTTATTCCTTCATTCAACTATTATGTGTCAACCTCATCCGTTCCACAGAAATTTATATTGCTACCAGAGTCAATTGATCACGAAACTCAGAATGATATAACATTACCCTTAACAATTGCTGATGTTAATATAACAGATATACACTTAATCATTTCTTCTACTACCATCACTCAAGCAGTAGAATTAGTCACTTCCACCTTACCCTCTATGCTCCAAGAACATGCTTCTCAGATACAAATCATACTGGATGATATACATTCTCAGTTAGACATGATTACTGCTTCAGTCCAATTTTTGCAAGCAAAAATTCCTTCTTTCAACATTACCAGATCATTCTTAACCTCCCTTGCTTGTGAGGTCAAGAAGGGGGAGAGTCGAGAAGAGGAAGAAGAATTAGATGAAGTTACATCATTTTTGCATAGACCAGATCCACTTAAGATTGCTGGAAATGAAAATGGGTTAGCACAGTTTGAACTAAAATCTACATCAAGCCAATGAGAGGTCAAAAAATCAATTGTTGTTAACATAGAACAGAAAGCTACACAGACTCAGAGGGAGGTATCTGTTCAGTCAGGGAAGATTGGTGATAATGAACTGGAAGAAAATTACTTTAATATTTCCTAAAAGAGCAGTAAAAATTAAATATACTTCAAAAGGAAAACAATTACAATTTTCAAAGAAAAGGAAGAAATCTGCTATAGCCAGTATTCAACCAACAGAAGAGATCTTCAAAACTTGTATAGAAAGCTATAGTACTATTTTATACTTTATGCCACAAGTCATCCATATTCCTCTAGAAGATTTAGATGTACTATATATGGGCAGGGGAATATGCAATATTCCTCATATTCCACCACCACAACATCCAGCTGACAGAAGATCAAGGAAACAAAAGCTTGATGTTGCAACAAAGTTTATCAAAGGTAAAAGTGCGGTAAATTTGACATGTGAAATGCAAGAAATTAAGATAAATGTCAGAGAGCTAATGAAAAGAAAGATAGATTTAAATGACGTATATCACTATGTTCAGAAAGATTGGGAAAGGTTAATTTGTGTTCAGAAATTTCTTAAAAACAAACTTGATTATTGGAAACACAAAAGTCTAAGACAATATTCAGAATTGATAAAGAACAAGTTGTTTGACGAACTATACAATTTTCTACTTGAGTTATTTATTTCTGAATCTGCTAACAAAGCCTGTTGACAATCAATCAAAAGTTATATATGCAAATATATTCTGAAGGTATACTTTTGAGAACTATGTTAGCATAATTCAATCTAGAGCCTCATATATTCAGTTGCCTCTAATGTTTATTTCCTTTTCAATTTAATCTGTGTCAATTACATGTTGTATATAAGTCAAATTTTTGTAATCCTACTTATTTGTCTTTGTAAAATCATCTTTGAAATTTTGTAAAATTTGTTAAGCTAAATAGGAAGAGATTATTGAGAAAAACTCTTATGATTTACCTTTACAAATTACTTTAAGTGATTTTACATCATAAGTTTATTATCCATATTGTATAGAGAGAGTAATATGATCTTATAAGTCCTAGAATGTCATTGGTGTAAGGACATGAGAAATGCACACTGAATTTAAGAAGAAAGTCAGGAAATACCAACATGCGTCGACTAGAAGTCGACGCAACTTCGAAATTATATCGATGTTACTTCGAGTATAAGTTAAAGTAACAGAATATGACAAGTCGACGCTAATTAAAGGATTAAATCGACACATACTTTGATATGGTATCGACGCAACGTCGATTACAGAACTAATTTGACAGATTATCTGAATAAAGCCAGAACTCGATGCTACTTCTATATGAACTCGACGTTACGTCGAATAGGTTTCTGAACAAGAATTGTTTTGAATATTAAATCAAAATTAATACAAGAAAAGTTTGAACTGAATAACTGTTTCTTGGATACGTTAGATTCTCTGTCAGACAAATATATATATGTATATACATGATGAAGAAGTAGAGATTCAATCAGAACAACAATTATTCCAACGATCATTACACTCAGATTAGATTGTGGTTTTGGTAGATTGATTTCGACAGAGAAGGATAGGAAGATTATCATCTACAATTGAAGTTTTTTCTTGAATCAGTCGACCTTCATCTTTTTTCCTGAATCTTAAAAGAGAATCAATTCTTCTTCTTCTTAAGAGCTTATCAATTGTTGCATCAGTTTCAATGAAGATTAAAGGATAATCTGGATTAATGGCTTATAATTCTTGAAATCTTCTTATTCAAAGATTTATCATAGTTTCATATATCAATTCACTAAGTGTCAAATAATCCTCAGGATTCTGCTGAGAGAACTAATCAAGAAGATCACTAAATCTTCAGATCTTCTATTTTTTGTTTCATTAACATTTTCAGTCTGTGAAAAGAATTTTGAGAATCCCTCTTCAAAAGATTTAGTTAGAGATGCTGAGAGTCTCCTTGTGAAAAAACTCGGATTGTATTGGTTCAAGATCTCCTTTATCAAAAGAGTTGTATCTTCTCCTTTATCAAATAGAGTATTCAAAAATACCAGGGAGGTTGAGAGAGTTAAAGTTTCTTCTCTATTGTTAAAACAGATTAGAGAAGCTAGTGGATTGCACAAAGCTAGAAAGCTCTAAAGAATCAAGGCTCCCCCTGGCTTAGAAAATATCCAGGAAGAAGTCTTGCTTCAGGCTGCAGGAACTCTTCTGAACTTGAGACAAAGAACTGTCTTGAAGTTCTGAAAGAGAAGCTTGAAGAAGACTCTTGATTGTAGAATGATTGTTCTTCTTCAATAGCTTTTCTTTCTTCTACTTCTTCTTCTTGAGGCTCTGAGTGAATGTTCCTTGCAGCAGGATGAACTCAGGATTGAAGAAGAGAGAGTGAAGAAGGATGATCTTCTCAGTTGAATGTATCAATGACTGAGAGCTGTATCTCTTCTTGCTTTGAATCTGTATATGAATCTATGTATTGAATTTGTGTGTTGTTCTTCTTATTCTTGTCTCTATTTTCTTCTTTCAAAAGAAGCTCTTTATATATGGGTCTTTGCAACGGCTCTAAACTTTGTTTGAATTTTGTCTTCTTCTGAGATCTGTAATCTGTGCTGCAAATAACATAAAGCAAAAACATATCCTGCAGGAAGACATGCTATAAGGGGATAAAGCTTTCTAAGAAGATGCATATCCAATCTGATAAAAGGAGTACTAAAGAAAGTCACATCAGACTAAACTCTTTACGGCCAAAGAAGACTTTTTGTGTCTAACGGCTATAAATGACAGCATGGCAGAATAAAGCAAAAAGATATTTCAACTAATAAGACAAAAAACTTTGTCAGATAAAGCTTGACTTATGCACAAAGGATGGGAAAAGATTGCCTTGAGATGTATGCACAAAATCAATGAAATAATCTTTAATAAAATATGCTAAATAAATAGGAATTAAATCATAGAACAGAAGGAGTACAAAATTACTAAAGACAGACAAAAGAACGTCGAACGACCCTCGGAGATCGTCGACCGAAGCACAGAGATCGTCGACCTATCAGAACAGATAGTCGAACGACACAGATAGTCGAACTATCAAAGAAGATAGTCGAACTACCACAGCAGATAGTCGACCTATCAGAACAGATAGTCGAGCTATCAGATAGTCGACCTATCAAGACAGATAGTCGAGCTATCAAGCAAAACAGATAGTCGACCTATCAAACAGATAGTCGAACTATCAAAGAAGACAGATAGTCGACCTATCAAGACAGATAGTCGAACTATCAAGCAACACAGATAGTCGACCTATCAAACAGATAGTCGAACTATCAGATAGTTGAACTATCCAAGCAGATAATCGAACTATCAAACAGAACAGATAGTCGACCTATCAAACAGATAGTCGAGCTATCAGATAGTTGAACTATCCAAGCAGATAGTTGAATTATCAAGAAATCTGTCTGGTCAAAAGAAGTCGAGCGGGGTTCGACGATCGACGAGGCAGATACCACAGAACGTCGAGCTAACAAGAGTTGAACTAACTCAGAGATAGAGATCTGTTGACTGACGATAGTCGACCAACTGATAGACGATCGTCGAACAGTTGATCGACGATAGTCGAGCGGCGTTCGACCATAGTCGAACCAAAAACAACTTAACCAAATTTCCATCTGGATAAGTGACAACTCTACAACTAGAGCAATCTAACTAAACAACTAACCTTTGACCATAGATAAATCTTGGGTCAAGAGACTAAAAGAGAAGACTAAACTCAAATCCAAACTAGGGTACCAACAATCTCCTTTATCAAAAGATGGTGATTGATTCTAAGAGTCTCTTTATCAAAAGAATCAGACACAGTGATAGTAAATTCCTACCAAGGGGATAGAAGAGTGAATGCACCCAAATTTTGGTGAATCGCTATATTTTTTATGTCTTCTGTGTTTGTGCATTATTCTGTGATTTCTAATTTGTTTTGTTGTGATTTTAATTATCTGTTCTTAATTCTGGTTAATAGGTTAAGTAAATGCAAATTCTGTGAATTGTATAGTTAATTTTGAAATAAATTTTAATCTCTATTCACCTCCCCTCCCCCCTCTACAGAAATCTCTGAGGAATTGGTCAACTGTTCTCCCATTTCAAGGCCCTCATCTATATAAGGAGTCTTTTAGGTGGCGAGATCATTATCTTTGGAGTGTTAAACATTTGATCTCTCTTTGGAGAGGAGAGTACTCAGGAGGACCCAGCCTTCGGGCGCTAGGTAGGAATGTGTCTCCTGAGTTGTATCTTTTATTCTCATGCAATGCAATTGTTTGTGTTCCTGTTCGCGATACGGCGTAGCCAGCCCGTATAAGGGTCCTATAGCGTAGACGCATGCGTGAGACTGCCAAAGGCAAGGTGCAAAAAACAAAAACAAAAGTTCTTAAAGTAAGGTAATATGAGAACAATACTAAAATCAGCAAAATTCATAATATAAAACATCTACCATAGTATCACTAATGTTTAAAAATCCTGGACAACCATTTTGGACAGTTGTGAAAGTGTGAAAGAACAATACTTGTACACTACTGAAACAGAAGTTTTAAACATGAAAACAATAATTCTGACACTTAAAATTGTTGTTCACGCATTTAAAAACGTTGGACAAGAGTTTTGTACAGTAAAACTACTGTCTAAAAGTGCTATAATTGCAATACAAACTTGTAGACAGCTGGAACAACGGCTTTGGAGAGCAAAACAATAGTTTTAGAAGTAAAAGCAAGTTCACATGTTTTAAAATGCTGGAAGTACTGGAACTTCAATCCAAATACAATTAAACTGTTTTAAAAGTTGTGAAACTGCAATCCAATACTAGTAGACTGTTGGAACATCATTTTGGAGAGGAAACAACAGTTCTACCTTTTTCAGAGGAATACCGAATGAGGGGAGAGTCTAGGTGCGCCTCGCTATTTGGTCCAGGCGCGCGCCTCGCTATTTGGTCCAAGCGTGTGCCTGGCTATTTGGTTAAGGTGCACACCCGGCTATTTGATCCAAGCGGGTGCCTGGATATTTGGTCAAGGTGCGTGCCTGGATATTTGTTCAAGGAGCGTGCCTGGCTATTTGTTCAAGGAGCGTGCCTGGCTATTTGTTCAAGGAGCGTGCCTGGCTATTTGGTCCAGGCGTACACTTGGACTGTGAATGGTTTGGGTTGCCTACCTTAGCCAATCTGAGGCGGAGGCACTAAGTTTTGAGTGCACAGTGCATCTCGCGTCGGAGGTGCGCCTTAGATAACACATCACAGACCATATCTCATCCCCTCTCATCCATATTCAACATCATGAACTCTCTTGAAAGAAAGCTTGATCAACTTCTTCCCATCTTCCACCTAAACCATGGCCAGATTTAACCCAATATACATGAACTGACAACATCCGCCACCTCAATCACCTCCACCTCTTGATTGCAAATAAGGCACCTCTTATATCTTCTTCGACACTAATACTGAAAAAGGTGAGACTAATCGGTCTTACTTTGTTGGGGATTTGGCACTTCTTAATGCAAGTGTTTGGCATCAAGGATCAATAGGGAGGCATCTCACATAAATGGGCTAGTCCACCATTACTTCTAGTACTAGCCAAATTTCATTATAAGTTATGCATGAAAAAAAAAGATTAGTTATGAAAAGTACCAAAAAATTTATAGGTCCGGTTATTGAAAATCAAATGAGCTTGGTTTTCCATTTCGGTCTCTGTTGTAACAACTGTCATTTATTTGTAGAGGTAGCATTGAAAGATACATAAGAATCTCGAGGCTCAAATCAAGGAAAATTATGTAAAAAACATTGTTTCCAGCAATGGAGGCGTGCACTTATTAAATTTAGTTAATTAAAGAAAGTCATTTTCAATCAATTAGAAATTATTCATTCATTCTCTACTTTTAGTTGCCACCCGCTAAAAGAAAATGTGATATAACATCAAATTCTAGGAAGCATCTGTACGGGTACGGGTACAGGGTATGATATGTACCCGGTACGACAGCACGATAAAATTTAAAAATTAAGGATACGGGTACGATATGATACGTTGTAACAAATATAATTTATATATATCACACGTGCAATAAATAGTTCTCAAATCATCGAAACATCAAACATAAATCATAACTTGAAGTACAAGTTCACAAATCAATGCAACACAACACGAAGTTTTCAAACATTATGCATTCGTAAATATTACCAAATTTAATATTTTATATGTTTAATCAAAAGAGATAAAATTAAACTTAAGTCTACTCATCAGTCTTTTTTTTTCTTCTTCTTCATTGTTAGAGATCAACTTTATTGTTGGAGATTAACATCTTCAATCTCCGGTTAGTCTAGAGACAAGGTGATGCGGGGACAGGAGTTCACCTGCCCCGCCACCTTGGCATCACACCAAGGGGCCCACCTGGAGTCAGCACCAGGCGGCTTTATCAGGCCTGCGGGCCATACACCCCAACCAGCTCTCCGCCACGACATCAGCACCGCGCGGCAGGTTGTTGAGGCCAGGGCTCGATCCGTGGATCAGTTGGTGATGAGAGGTTGCTTGAGGGCCTCTTATCTAGGAGGTCAGGGATCGAGCCCTGGCCTCAACAACCTGCCGCGCGGTGCTGATGTCGTGGCGGAGAGCTGGTTGGGGTGTATGGCCCGCGGGCCTGATAAAGCCGCCTGGTGCTGACTCCAGGTGGGCCCCTTGGTGGTGATGCCAAGGTGGCGGGGCCGGTGGACTCCGGTCCCGCATCACGAGGTAGTCGTTTTGTTAATAACTTGCGACGTATCAACATGTTCAATACATGTATCAGTACTAGAAACATACTAGGTACAAATACACAACTTAATTGGACATACCAACGCTTCCTAGCATAGAACCAACTTTTGTTTACTCTAGAAAAACAGACTCCTATCACAATATGCAGAATAATGTGCTAAGTCTAAGTGTGTACATATAAGCGTGTCCGTTGAGCATCGGGTACGTACCGGTACCGGATACGTATCCGGTACGGGTATATGTTAAATGGGCATACACCAAACATTTTATAACTTGAATATTAAAAGATTACTGCAATTGGTAGTTCTATAAGAGGTGAACAGAGATTTCATACCACAGGTACACTAACACCAGGGATCTCAGAGAATAATGTAGCATCAATCCCTTTAGATGATATTTCCACTTTCCACTGTTAAAAAAATAGAAAGAAGTAATGTCAAAGAGAGCATGAATGCATATACAGAAGATGTTTAATCCAGAGAAAGGGTAATAAGATACCATTGCAAACACCTCCATCTCAGTTATCTCGAACTGGAAGAATGTCTAACATTGGAAAGCCCCGTGTCAAAATAAAAGAAGAGGAACTTCATTATAAAGATCAATTAAATCAACTGAATCGCATCAAGAACAGTTTCCTACCTGTGGTAATTTAGTAACGGAAGCACCACGATAGAAATCCAAACCCCTTTCAACTTCCATTTCTTTGTTAAAGGAGCCATCCGCTCCCTTTAAGAAAATTAATATAAGGACTCCGGAAAAAGGAATATGGATAAAAAAACCTTATCCAACAAAATTGAATCTAAGCACAATAACCAGCAATTTCAGACTCGAGGTTTCAAATCCCATAAATACTGATTCCTAGCTAATTGGTTCACCAAATTAATCTTCTGAGAACCTAAATAGAATCCATTATTTGAAACTTAAGTAGATAGATGAATCACCGTAATGTCTTCCATATTAGATGCCGCAGATCTAATTTCTTCACGGTCGATTTCACGGGATGCAGGAAACTGCGTTGCAGTGCCTCCGTCACTAGAGCATGTCTCTCCTGCACCAACGAGCCGGGGAATGACATCGGAGAGGAAATCGGCGAGAGCTTCCTCAAATGGAAACTTATCGATTTCATAATGCACTGATAAATCGGGATTTAAGAAGGGGATCTCTACATCAAGGGGGGGATCGGGAGAGCAGAGATTTGAAGGTGGAAGAGTGAGGACTTGGAAATCTTTTAGGGCATCGCTAGTCGGCGTGGCGGAGAAGTAATCTGCAGCGATGAAGCTCATTCTCCGATGGAACGCAGAAACCGAATATCGTCGTCTAGAGAAAGGGCGTCGGAGGAGAAGACTGGGAGGGAGGATGATGGACGGGAATTTGGAGAGAAAGTAATAATTCAATTCAAACTGGCGCCTGTTGCTTCAATTTATACACTCCGGGCCAAATTCTCCACCGGTTCACTTCCTTTGGTTCGGGGTTTCGCCGCCTCCTTTGGGGGGCAAATGCCGCCGGACAGCAGGGTAAACAAACGGTCGGTGGCGGCGTTTGCTCCGTTTGCATCCATAACAAGGAGGAAACAGTCCCGATCCGCTCGCCCCACCTCTCCCCCTCCGGTTCCAAAGTGACGTTTCGACTCACGGGATGCACCCGCCACCGCCGAACCAAATATAGCCTGAACGTTTTCCATTTTTCTGAAATTTTAATTTCAAATTTTCAATTAAAATTAATAATACTTAATTACTTCCAATGATTTAGGTTCAACCGGTGATTAAGAACTCTCCTCGTTTGTGAACACCGGACTTGAGCTCTGTTTGGCATGGTGGTGGTGGTGGTGGTCGTAAACGTATGGGTTAAACCGTCATTAGTTAATGATCACCTAACAAACATTTTTTCTTTGAACATAAAAGTGAATGAAATTTCTTAAGTGAGCATTAAAGAGTGACAATTTAATCCTCATGTTCATGACCACCACCACCGTGTCAAGCGGAGCCTTAATAGAAGTAATTTCATTATTCATTTTTATGTTCACAATTAATTTTTTCCTTGGTAGCGATCGTAATTTCATGTCAAACATATTTTCCAATGATCATGTTTTTGTCTAAACTTACAAAAGGGATGCAGGTTCATAACCATTACATTCAAGACTATCATCGCCATGTCAAACAATTTTTAGCTATTGTTTGAGAAGGTGATTTTGCGGCGATCACTGATGCCGTTTTTTCAATAAGTCATTTTATGTCAAAACATACCTCAATCATGCACGTGTCATACATGTGAGTCCCAGAGGTGAAATTTGGTCAATTAAACATGACATTAAAATTTCAAATGCAATTAAACGTCATAACCAACTACCAAAGTTTCATAACGCCACAGCTTTCCCAAACAAGCTCTATAAGCACCTTAAACTCCTGTGCAAGTTTAAAGGGCTGTTTTTCATAATAGTTCCTAATATAGTAAAATTTCAATCTTAGAGCATTTCTCAATTCTCAGCACCTCTTTTTTCAGATTCTCACTTCTATTCTCAACTTTTATTTAAGAATTTCCAAAGTTCTTCACTAGTGGTAGTGGATAACAGTTATTATCTTATTTGCTCCTTTATTCTCACTTGTAACTAAAATGTTGCCTTAAACACTCACCTCAAAGTAATGACATACAATCTTAGCCATTCACAATATGAAGTCACTTTCTTTTTAAACCCCCCAAAATATATCTATTCCATCAAAAGTTAGAATAAAAAATTAATAAATAAACAAGAGGCACTGGCTTGGATTGAATTTTAAGAAATTCAAATACCACCTCCACATTTACATTCCAAGGCTCCAAGCTAGTA
This sequence comes from Platanthera zijinensis, assembly GCA_039513925.1. NCBI lineage: Eukaryota > Viridiplantae > Streptophyta > Magnoliopsida > Asparagales > Orchidaceae > Platanthera > Platanthera zijinensis. Next base: position 258,074,246 of record CM077080.1, on the reverse strand, counting down.
CTAGCCCATGGTTGTTCATGAACCAACAATTACAACAATTAAATCAAAATATAAATAAAAATCATGTTCAAAATTGAAACTCTCCTTATTTGACCTCACCCAATAATAATAAAAACCTATTTTTAAAACCCTTTCCTCCATAACCCGCATTCGCTCCTACCCCTTCAACGATTACCCCGTGCTGACTTCCTCCCAGGCGATTCCTCCGATGTCATTTGCCTCGGGCAGTTCTACTCCAGCGGAAAATCACACTCATTTTCTCCTATCCCACAGTGAAGCCCCTTCCTCGTTGGCAGATCTTCTCCAAGTGCAATGATATATACACTCTCTCTCTCTCTCTCTCTCTCTCTCTCTCTCTCACACACACACACACACACACACACACACACACAAACACACACACACACATATATACACATTCATTATAATAAATTATATTTAAGCTCCGTTTGGGAGGACTTATTTTCACCGGTCAAGCGGTCACGTGCGCATGAACCAGACCTTAATTAAGGTCCGGTTCATGCGGTCGTGACCGCTTCACCGGTGAAAATAAATCCCCCAAACGGAGCCTAGTACTTATCACAGTTCAGCCAGATTCAATTTCTAGTCGAACCATGAAACCCTTAAACATTCCTTTTTATAATTCAATAATCAGGAAGAATTAAATTGCAGTTTAACATGCTCCTGAGAATGGGAAGATTCAACATGATAATGCACCTCTGAAGAGAGAGAGAGGGAGAGAGAGAGAGAGAGAGAGTTTAAGTTCACATAAGCCTAAATAATGAAAAAATAAAACAGAGAATAACCTCCCTTAACAAGTTCTCTCTTTCAGATATGCAGCCAAAGGATACTCAGTCGTCCTCCTTCTCTGGCGGAAGACCACAAGGCAACAACATTTTCTGCAAAAAATAATGACATGTAAATAATATCAGCAGCTAAAATAGTTTGAACTGTATTGCTACTAACTGTAGTTAAATCTATGATTCATAAGAAGATAGCTATTCAAAAAAGAGCATCAGGATACCCCAAGCAAGCCAAAATCTTCTTCTCCTTTCTTTTTCGAAAGCCCATAATTAAAACCGCCTTCTCCTTCCTTAAAAGATCCGTAAAACTATCGACGGCAAGCCCTGATCTTCTTCTTTCATACTCGCATTTGGCATCCTTGCCTATTGCCATTTTTTACCGCACTGGCAGATTCGAACTCCCGATGGCAAGCCTCTGACCTCAATATAAAATTTTGTAATGCCCTTCCCACTTAGTATTCTCATAAGTTATATGATTGCATCTCATAATTACCATGTCATCATCTCAAGGTAAAGATTATGAGTGACTATGAAAATCTTTTCACCATCTAAACCATAAACAGATTTTAAGCAGAAAAAATCAACCATTATGTGCTGACCTGCATAAAATTATAACGCTCTCTTCCAATCGATTCATTTTCCGCAATGGCAAAGTACGCCAGCATGGGGTAGTGCCCAACATAAGATGCATAACTATCACGCTGAATGTTCACGGCCCATTCACTGCATTCATATTATCGAAGACAATTTATAAGTACATAAAAATAAGACAATACATAAGGGTCAAAAGTAACTTTCTAAAGCATTTTGTACTCACAATCTATTCACATCAGAATGCCCGGTTCCAACATGTTTAGCCTGAAGATGCTCAAGCTGGGAATTGATGTTAAACCTGTCACTGACCTAAACACAGAATAACATTAGTGTTTGCCTATTTAACAGTTTGCATATATTAGTAGAAAAATTGCCCAAACCTCCCCTGTAAACTAGCATAATTAGTGAGAGCACCCTCTTATTTTCGAAATTACAAAAGACTCCTCTTAAGTTTTCATTTCATTACCAAAACCTCCCCTGGTCTTTTCATTTCATTGCATTCATGAAAAAAAATACCCCCTGGACACTGTTCACCGAGGGGGGTGTTTTTGTGCATGGATGTTATGAAATTAAAACTTCAGGAGAGGTTTTTTAATGGAATGCAAATTTTATTTTAGGGGAAATTTTTGTAATTTCGAAAATAAGAGGGTGCTGTCAGTAATTTAGCAAAGTTAGAGGGAGGTCCCGGTAAATGGCCCTATATAGTAATATAAATGATGCTATAGATAGAATTGTGCTCCAGCAGCTGTTAAAAAGATATTCACCCCCTCTGGAAATAGTAATGAAAATTAATTACTAGACAAGTAACAACAGTAAAACATGAGTCCATCCATCCGCGTGAATCTTGTTTCATTTTTTCGTTGTTGTTGAAGATGTAGCACAGTATTTCCTATTATATGACATATTTAGAATCATGCTCAAGTGTTTTTTAGATCAGATCTGATGATTGATTATTAGTATTTGAATTGGGGTCTAGGTGAGATATTCCATTCTCGCACTTTACGCCTTTATGTGCTGTACGTAGATTTCAGTTTCTTATTATCACTTTGGTTCAACCTTTGTTTAAGACCGTTGTTAATAGCAAACCAGGGTTTCACTAATAGCAAACAAAAAAAAAAGGGTTCGGATATTTTAGGTCCTTTATTTCAACCCAAAAATGTAGTCTATTAGCAAACCCTATTTCCCTCTTTCCTCGCGAGTTTCCGTCCGAAACCCTCGTCTCTTTTTCGTCATGAGTTCCCAGCCCTCATCTCCTTTGCAATTTTGCCGCGACATCGGCGCCACCCGCTGCTCGCGAATTCGCCGTGACACCGCCGCACACGTCTGAGCTCAGCAAAGCCATCAGCGTCTGGGTTAAGGTCTACTCCGACTGCATCTGCAGGGCTTGTTTTACTGTCTTTATTCCTGCGAGCATTTCTCAAGTGGCTGATGTTAGATATCCTATTTTGAATAGAGATTTTGAGATCTTGAGTTTTAGAAATAACTGATGTTAGTCGTTAGATATCCTATTTTGAATAGAGATTTTAGGCTTTTTCCTGCCGACAGTCTTGAAATGCCTGTTGTTAGATGTTGCTTAACCCAAAATTCCTTTGTCTTGAATTAGCGATTTTTCAACGAAGCATGATGCATAATTTCATAATGGCTTTCATGCATTCATGCTGGCATTTTGGACTGTATTTTTTTGAAGAATGTAAAGAGAAAGTTGATATTTAACAATGTATTTTTGGACAATATTTCTTAACAATGTTTGTAACAACTTAAAGATTATCAATATATTTTTTTACACAATGTGCTAGAAAATGTTATTTTTTTTAATTTTCTTGATGATTTGCTAATAACAAAAAAAAAAGTTAATTGCCATTTTCAAAATAAATGGTTTGTTAATAACCATGATTTGCGAATTGCGAACCCAATTTGCCAATAGCGAAACCCAATTTGCCAATAGCGAAACCCTTGTTTAATTCCAATGTGGCCACTTGATCTGATTTGGAATATTAAGACACTCAAAGCAAGGTTGTTCAAGAAATTTGAAGTGAAGGATTTGAGAAACCTTAGATACTTCTTGAGAATTGAGGTGGCTAGATCCAAATATCACATTTTTATTTCTTAAAGGAAATATCATTGATCTTCTTGAAAAGAAAGGTACGGGTTGTTGCAGGCCAGCTTCCTCTCCAATTGAAGTTAATCACAAGTAAGAAGAAATGATGAGGAACTCACTGAAGATATCACAATATTTCATAAACTTGTAAGGCATCTCATTTATATATCATATACCCGTCCTGATATTGCATATGTTGTGTGAGTCATCAGTTATATATGCATTCTCCTGGACATTTAGGATATTTCTCTTTTATTGGGGGTAACCTTGTGACATTGAGGAGTAAAAAACATGATGTGGCAATATCTAACTCAAAAGTGGAGACCAAGGTAATGGCCCTCGGGATTTGTGAGGGGTTGTGGCCCACTTCCATCATGAAGAATATCAGTGATGTAGGGGTAGGCTACAGGTGCACAAAACCTACAACGCTAGGTGTGAGTGCAAGGGTGACACACTAATCCAAACCTACGTGCAATGCAATGAACGATATTTTGACGAACAAATTTAAGCAATGAAAAATTCAGCACCACACAGATATTAAAATAGAAAAACAAATATTTATTTTGGCAATATTATAATGGCTTTCCTCCGCTCGGAGGGCCAAGGCGAAGCGTACGGCAAATGTCTCCTCCTACAAGTTATTAGGGTACCAAAACAAAGTTCGACGAATAGGAATCGCAGCAAGATATAATAAATCACCAAATGCAAATGTTGAATCAAATACTACAATACAACAAACGCTCACAGAGTAGAGGGCTGAACCGAGGCACTGAAGAATTTGAGGTCCGGACGTGTAGATCGGCGAATGGAGATGGAACCGGCGGAGTGAAAACGAGGGCGGTGGCTGTCCTTGGCGGTAAAGGATGAGATCGGGTGGGGAATGGGTAGATCCGGCCACGTACAAGTAGATCCGGGTCGGGGAGGGGTGGATCCGCTATTTAGAGTCGGATCCGGGCAAAAATGGAAAATATGAGCAGTGGAAATAACGGATCGGGAGCGAAATTCTCAGATCTGAATGGATCTAGAGAATTAGGGTTGTTTGGAGGTGGTTCCACGAAGAGGAGGGGATTGGGTGGCCGGCCGGTGGTGGGAAGGGTAGGGGTGCAAACGAGTCGAGCTCGAGTCGAGCTTGGCAAAATTTCCAAGCTCGAGCTCGAGCTGCTCGAGCTCGTCGAACTCATTTTGTACTGGCTCGAGCTCGAGCTCGTCGAGCTCATTTTAAACTGGCTCGGGCTTGAGCTCAATGCCTGCTTATCGAGCCCGAGCTCGAGACGAGCTCGAGCTGCTCACGAGCTTTTTAGCTCATGAGCCCGATTTTCTTTATATTTTTAAATTTGTTTTAAAAATATTGGAATAAAAAGTTCGTGAGCCGGCTCGCGAGCTCATTCCAATAATATTCGAGCTCGAGCTCCACAGGCTCGAGCTCGAGTCGAGCTTTTTTTCGAGCCGGCTCATCGAGCTTTCGAGCCGGCTCAAGTCTAACTTGGCACCCTAGGGAAGGGGGCTGCCGG